>JAAWVA010000260.1:0-24805 GCA_015227895.2 Colaptes auratus
AAAACTTGTTCTCTTTGTCAGTTTGAGACAGACACTGGCGGAGCAAAGTCATCCATCACGATCATGTACACCTGTACATGTCCCAGCTCACAACAGTTCATGGTGCTTGGGTAAGACGTGCACATGAGGTCAAAATGAGATCATCCCTACATTGTTTGCACACATGTGAAGCTCCTACATGTGAACAAAAATAAATGCAACTATTAGGTGCATCCTAATTTCTCACATTGGACAAGGAATTAACACTAGCTGACAATCAGACCCAATCTTCTCTTCGATCATCGCTGACAGACTATTTTGCTGAAATTCCCACAGCCAAAGCTCAGCTATACAAATAAATACTGCAGCAATCCTGACAGAAGACGTTCAGGCCAATCTTTTCCAGATGGCAGTGATGGATGGCTGTGGCTTCTTTTTTGGTTTCCCAGCAATGGTGTCCCCGCTTTCACTGCTCATCACTTGAAGTGCTGTTGGCTTGCAGAGCAGCACAGCAGTCCATGGATGCTGCCACAGGTATTCTGAGGGTTTTACTCAGTGCTTGATTTCAGGACTGCAAAAGAAAACCCACAAACTGAATTTCACCACTTTGCTGGATTGTCTCTTCTAAAAAACTGTATGGCTTGCATGTGTGACAAAGTCTTGGCACAGGACTCAAAGAAGCCCAGGTGAAGCAGAGACCTATCGTATGTAACTTAACTGACTGTTGAGATAGGCCAGCTCTGAAAAACAATAGAAATCATGAATCACAAGGTGGAAAGACCTCAAAGATCACCAAGTCCAACCTGTCCAACCCACAGCTCATGACTACTACAACCATGGCACCAAGTCCCACGTCCAATCCCCTCTTGACACCTCCAGGGACGGCGACTCCACCCCCTCCCTGCAGCACATTCCAATGGCGAATGACTCTCTCAGGGAAGAACTTTCCTCACCTCCAGCCTAAGAACAATTGAAGTTTGCCCTCCAGAATTCCAAAGTGAGGTGTTCTGTTACTGCTCCTCCCTATTTCCCTGCCATTGAAAACTTCACTATCTCGTGGTCGCTGCATCCTAGACAGCCTCAGGGATTTGAAAATACAATACAATACAATACACAGGTTGGAAGAGACCTTCAAGATCATCATGTCCAACCCATCAACTAATCCAACCCACCCAAACAACTAGACCATGGCACCAAGCACCCCAGCAAGTCTCCTCCTGAACATCTCCAATGAAGGTGACTCCACCACCTCCATGGGCAGCCCATTCCAATGGGCAATCACTCTCTCCATATAGAACTTCTTCCTAACATCCAGCCTGAACCTGCCCTGGCACAGCCTGAGACTGTGTCCTCTTGTTCTGGTGCTGGCTGCCTCCTACCATCACATCTCCTACCAGCCCTTCTCTATTTGAGAACAGCAGGTCAAGCAGAGCCTGACCCCTGGTAGGCTTACTTAATAGCTGCATCAGGAAGCTGTCCTCCATACGCTCTAGGAACCTTCTGGACTGCCTCTGATATACAATGACCCAAAGAGAAGAGAGGGAGAAAGGGAGGAAAGCCATCCAAATCCCAAATCCCCCTGGCTGAAAGCGTGGCTGTGACTGCAGTTCTGTAAAACACATGGCACTTTACACAGGCTATAAACAAACGTCCATAGATCAGGACTTATGTCATAGAATATGCGTGGGGGAAGAGGGAGCTGTGATGCAAAGGCTTCTGAATCCCGCCATTCATTTCACGTGGCCACGTTTGAATAGTCAGCCAAAGTTACTAGCAACAAACACATGCTGGTGGCCTAGGTAAAAGGGTTTGTTGTCTCCAGATGACGTTCATTTCGCAAACACCCATACCAGAGATTGAATTGAGAAGGAAACTACTTGCTGCAGGGGTATGAGTTGCGTGGTGCTAGCATGCTGCCAGCAATTGGGGGGACCATGTGGCACAGTTGGTAGCACATAAGACTCTTACTGGGAAGGTTGTGAGTTCAAGCCTGCAGTGGGCAGGGGAAGTTTAGGCTGGAGGTGAGGAGAAAGTTCTACACCGAGAGAGTCATTTGCCATTGGAATGTGCTGCCCAGGGAGGTGGTGGAGTCACCATCCCTGGAGGTGTTCAAGAGGGGATTTGGACGTGGCACTTGGTGCCATGGTCTAGTCATGGGGTCTGGGTGACAGGTTGGACTCGATGATCTTCAAGGTCTCTTCCAACCTTTGTGATACTGTGATACTGTGAATTCAGGGAAGAGGCTGTGTTTTCATGTGTTCATGTAACATCAAGCATAACAGGGCTATATGGATGACTGGGGCTTTTGATACTGATGCTAACACTGCAATGGATACATTTTTGATGCAAGAGCTTCCTGGTGAAACTAGGGCTATCAAACCCTGGAACAGGCCCCCCCAGGCAGGGGGTCGAATCCCCATTCCTGGAAGCATTTCAAAGATGCAGAGATGCGATGCCCAGGGACATGGTTCAGCACTAGACTTGCTCCTGTTAGATAATGGTTGGACTCAATGATCTTAAAGGTCTTTTTCCAACCAAAAGGTTCAGAGGTGACCTCATTGTGGCCTTCCAGTATCTGAAGGGGGCTACAAGAAGGCTGGGGAGGGACTTCTCAGGATCTCAGGTAGTTATAGGACTAGGGGGAATGGAATGAATCTGGAGATGTAACTCAATCAAGGCTGGTGCTAAGCCGTATCCATCAGCACCATATCTCTGCTTTTTTGAAACCACCTCCCTGGGGAGCCTGTTCCAGTCTTTGAGGACCCCCCCCAATGAGGATGTTACTTCTAATAGCAAATCCAAACCTCCCCTGGTGCAGCTGGAGAATATTTCTTCTCATCATGACTCCTGTTACTTAGGGAGAGGGAGACCAGAACCAACCTGACTCCAACCTCCTTTCAGGGAATTGCAAAGAGAGAGAAGGTTCCCCTGATCCTCCTTTTCTCCAGACTAAACAACCCCAGTTCCATCTTACAAGACATCTTCTCCAGACCATTCCCCTTCACCAGCTTCATTGACCTTCTCTGGACCCACTCCAGATACCTCTGAACAATATTAGATAGTCAGTTTCTTTAATTCCAGTATCTGAAGGGGGCCTACAAGAAGGCTGGGGAGGGACTTCTCAGGCTCTCAGGGAGTGATAGGACTAGGGGGAATGGAATGAAGCTGGAGGTGGGGAGATTCAGGCTAAATGTGAGGAGGAAGTTCTTCCCCATGAGAGTGGTGAAGCCCTGGAATGGGTTGTCCAGGGAGGTGGTTGGGGCCCTGTCCCTGGAGGTGTTTAAGCCCAGGCTGGATGAGGCTGTGGCCAGCCTGATGTAGTGTGGGGTGTCCTGCCCATGGCAGGGGGGTTGGAACTAGCTGATCCTTGTGGTCCCTTCCAACCCTGACTGATACTATGATACTATGATACTAAGATACTAAAACAATGCTGTGATTCTATGGCAGCTGAGATGTGAAGACATCCAGGACTGAAGGCATAAAGGGAACAGACACAGAGAAATGCGTGCTCTTCCTCCGGTCTCAAGTCACAAACTCACTCACGCAGCCATTTTTAGAAGGGCAATACATCTAACAGAGTGCCATTATGCTAAAGCCTCCTTCCAAATGAAAGCACAGACATAAACATCAGTAAGTGGACAGATGCAGGGAAGATTTCTAAAAAAGAAGGGAAAAAAAAAAAAAGAAGAAGGGTAAAGAAAGCTTTATCTGGAATCCAAAGACAGCAGGAAGTGAACAAAATTGGTTGAGGCTGTGGGGATGTGGTCACGCGTTTCTGTGCAGATGAACAGATGGGCAGCAGAATTCAGCCTGTGCTGGTTGGGACAGCTGGGACTCAGGGAAGCCATGGAAAGGGAATGATAAGAGTGTAAGAAAATGAAGGCTGACTGAGGATTTCAGCAGAGGCTGAGCTGCCACAGCAGTGTGCTCAGGCATCAGCCTTCAAAAAGCATTCGTTACTGACTAGGTTTGCGACTAAGGTTACCTGCCTGTGGTTGGGTTTTAGGCTGTGCCTTTAAAATGTAGTTACAAATTTTGAGCAGAAAAGTAGGAAAATATAAATAACTCACACTTGGATGTAAAAAGGAAAACAGTTCTGGGCCCCTCAGTTTAGGAAGGAGGTTGACTTGTTGGAACGTGTCCAGAGAAGGGCAACAAGGTTGGTGAGGGGTTTGGAACACAGCCCTGTGAGGAGAGGCTGAGGGAGCTGGGGTTGCTTAGCCTGGAGAGGAGGAGACTCAGGGGTGACCTTATTGCTCTCTACAGCTACCTGAAGGGAGGTTGTAGCCAGGCAGAGGTTGGTCTCTTCTCCCAGGCAGCCAGCACCAGAACAAGAGGACACAGTCTCAGGCTGCACCAGGGCAGGTTTAGACTGGATGTTAGGAAGAAGTTCTATACCGAGAGAGTGATTGCCCATTGGAATGTGCTGCCCGGGGAGGTGGTGGAGTCACCATCATTGGAGGTGTTCAAGAGGGGATTGGATGTGGCACTTGAAGACATGGTTTAGTAATCATGAGGTGTTGGGTGAGAGGTTGGGCTTGATGATCTTTGAGGTCTTTTCCAACCTTATTGATTCTATGATTCTATGAATAGTCACTGCAGCAACAACAACAAAACTAATCTGGAATCAGGCATAAATTGATGTGCCTGCTGTTCATGCTGCCCATATTAATTACTTAGGCTCTTCTGTGGATGCACACTGTGGTTTTTACCTTTAGTTACACAGCCATAGGATACTTCTTCTCTAAAAAAATTCAACTTTGTGCAGAAAAATTAGAACCACAAAACCAGGGCCCACTAGTGGCACATGCAAGGTTCACCAGCAGGACAAGAAATCCTTTCAACCAACACAGCTCTAAAATAGAACCATAGGGTCAAATGACTGTTTTGGTTGGAAAAGACCTTTAAGGTCAAGTCCAAACATGGTATAACTCTATCAAGGCTGGTGCTAAGCCCTATCCATCAGCAGCATATCTCTGCTTTTTTGAAACACCTCCAGGGATGGGGATTCAACCACCTCCCTGGGGAGCCTGTTCCAGTCTTTGAGGACCCCCCCAATGAGGATGTTACTTCTAATAGCAAATCCAAACCTCCCCTGGTGCAGCTGGAGAATATTTCTTCTCATCATGACTCCTGTTACTTAGGGACAGGAAGACCAGAACCAACCTGGCTCCAACCTCCTTTCAGGGAATTGCAAAGAGAGAGAAGGTTCCCCTGATCCTCCTTTTCTCCAGACTAAACAACCCCAGTTCCATCTTACAAGACATCTTCTCCAGACCCTTCCCCTTCACCAGCTTCATTGATCTTCTCTGGACCCACTCCAGATACCTCTGAACAATATTAGATAGTCAATTTCTTTAATTCCAGTATCTGAAGGGGGCTACAAGAAGGCTGGGGAGGGGCTTCTCAGGATCTCAGGTAGTGAGAGGACTAGGGGGAATGGAATGAAGCTGGAGGTGGGGAGATTCAGGCTGGATGTGAGGAGGAAGTTCTTCCCCATGAGAGTGGTGAAGCCCTGGAATGGGTTCTCCAGGGAGGGGGTTGAGGCCCTGTCCCTGGAGGTGTTTAAGCCCAGGCTGGATGAGGCTGTGGCCAGCCTGATCAAGTGTGGGGTGTCCCTGCCCATGGCAGGGGGGTTGGAACTAGCTGATCCTTGTGGTCCCTTCCAACCCTGACTGATACTGTGATACTATGATACTATGAATTCTATAAATCAAGCCCTCTCGCAGCATTATTCACAGGAAAGTGAAGAAAAAAAATTAATTCATACTTCTTACTTTTCCATCCAGAGCCTGGAAGGGAATTCAGACTCTTCCTTTTCCTTCCAGTTTGGCCCTTTAAAAACATTGGCGTCTGTCTCTGGTGGCATTCCAAACCTGTCTGGACAGATTCCTGTGGGATTTAGTCCAGGTGATCCTTCTCCAGGAGGGGGGATTGTACTAGAAGAACTTGAGAGGTCCTTTCCAAGCTGTTCTGTGACTGTGTGATTCTGTGTTCTACACTACATTCAGCTCATGGCTTGGACGGGAGCACACTCTGTTGGGTTAGGAACTGGCTGGAGGCTGAGCCCAGAGAGTGGTGGTGAATGGTGCCACAGCCAGCTGGCAGCCAGGCACCAGTGGTGTGCCCCAGGGATCAGTGCTGGGCCCCATCCTGTTCAATATCTTTATTGATGACCTGGATGAGGGCATTGAGTCCATCATCAGTAAATTTGTGGACACAGCAAGCTGGGGGCAGGAGTTGATCTGCTGGAGGGCAGAGAGGCTTTGCAGAGGGACCTCGACAGGCTGGGCAGATGGGCAGAGGCCAAGGGCAGGAGATTGAACACATCCAAGTGCCAGGTGCTGCACATTGGCCACAGCAACCCCAGGCAGGGGTTGCTACAGGCTGGGGTCAGAGTGGCTGGAGAGCAGCCAGGCAGAAAAGGACCTGGGGGTGCTGGTTGATGGCAGACTGAACATGAGCCAGCAGTGTGCCCAGGCAGCCAAGAGGGCCAATGGCATCCTGGCCTGCATCAGGAACAGTATGGCCAGCAGGAGCAGGGAGGTCATTCTGCCCTGTACACGCACTGGTTAGGCCACCCTTGAGTCCTGTGTCCAGTTCTGGGCCCCTCAGTTTAGGAAGGAGGTTGAGTTGCTGGAAGGTGTCCAGAGAAGGGCAACAAAGCTGGGGAGGGGTCTGGAGCACAGTCCTGTGAGGAGAGGCTGAGGGAGCTGGGGATGCTTAGCCTGGAGAGGAGGAGACTCAGGGGTGACCTTCTTGCTCTCTACAACTACGTGAAGGGAGGTTGTAGACAGGCAGGGTTGGCCTCTTCTCTCTAGCAACCAGCACCAGAACAAGAGGACACAGTCTCAAGCTGTGCCAGGGCAGGTTTAGGCTGGAGGTTAGGAGGAAGTTCTACACAGAGAGAGTGATTGCCCATTGGAATGGGCTGCCTGGGGAGTTGGTGGAGTCACCATCAGTGGAGGTGTTCAGAAGGAGACTTGATGGGGTGCTTGGTGCCATGGGTTAGTTGATTAGGTGGGTTGGATAATATGTTGGACTCAATGATCTTGAAGGTCTCTTCCAACCTGGTTTATTCTACTCTGTTCTATTTTATATCTCTCTCCAGTTTCTTTCTCACCTTGTTTCTGCCCTTCTCAACCTGCCTCAGGAAAATTCCCTTGGCCCCACACCATACCAAAGCACAATCTAGTCTCAGCCTTTCAGCCAGCCCCTTCTGATTCCCTCTCTCACCTTCCTGACATCACACACCAAATATCGGTCTCCTGCCCAGGTACATCCAGTTCCTGTCAGAGTTCCAGCTTGCTGGCCATGGCCAAGCTGTCTAAGGAGATGCCAGAGCCAAGGAAAGTGAGGATTTCTAAATGGGTTGTGGCAGTGATTTATGTTATACATACTCTTGGCACTAAACTTATTGCTCGCACACAACACGCTGCCGAGCTCCAGATCGTTATTTTCCTAGGCACTCAGCACCACCACAACAGTTGCAGTTGGCCTGAAGGAACTGAGGAGTGAGGTGAAGACACAAGCAGCAGCAGCAGCTAGAGCCCAGCTATTTGCCAAACGTGACATTTCATGCAAGAACAAAACTGAAATGAGCACAGGCAAGCTTTGCTGTTTGTGATGAGAATCTGAAAAGCTATCCCAGTGACTTTAATTTGCTCTGCCTGAAGATTCTGAATAGAAAACTATCTCAGCTTGCTGGATTGCACTGGAAGCTCACAACAGAGGATAAGCAATCCCACATGACAGAGAAGCAGATGAGCAGGTAGGCACATAGATTTTTATGACTGAAGAAGAAAAGAAGGGAGTTATCTTGGCTTCCAGTGCAATACAAGCCACAAGAATTCTCTGTCAGAGTATCACAGTATCACCAAGGTTGGAAGAGACCTCAAAGATCATCAAGTCCAACCTGTCACCACAGACCTCATGACTAACCCATGGCACCAAGTGCCACGTCCAGTCCCCTCTTGAACACCTCCAGGGGTGGCGACTCCACCACCTCCCTGGGCAGCACATTCCAATGGCAAATGACTCTCTCGGTGCAGAACTTTCTCCTCACCTCCAGCCTGAACTTCCCCAAGCACAGCTTGAGACTGTGTCCTCTTGTTCTGGTGCTGCTTGCCTGGGAGAAGAGACCAACCCCCACCTGGCTACAACCTCCCTTCAG
The DNA here is from genome assembly GCA_015227895.2 of Colaptes auratus. Lineage (NCBI taxonomy): Eukaryota > Metazoa > Chordata > Aves > Piciformes > Picidae > Colaptes > Colaptes auratus. The sequence goes on from JAAWVA010000260.1 coordinate 8,153, forward strand.
GGAGTTGTAGAGAGCAATGAGGTCTCCCCTGAGCCTCCTCTTCTCCAGGCTGAACAACCCCAGCTCCCTCAGCCTCTCCTCACAGGGCTGTGCTCCAGACCCCTCCCCAGCCTCGTTGCCCTTCTCTGGACACATTCAAGTGTCTTGATGTCCTTCTTAAATTGAGGGGCCCAGAACTGGACACAGGACTCAAGGTATGGCCTTGCAGTGCAGTGCAGTGTACAGGGGCACAATGACTTCTCTGCTCCTGCTGGCCACACTATTCCTAATGCAGGCCAGGATGCCATTGGCCTTCTTGGCCACCTGGGCACACTGCTGGCTCATGTTCAGGTGGCTCTGAACCAGTCCCCCCAGGTCCCTCTCTGTTTGGGAGCTCTCCAGCCACTCTGACCCCAGCCTGTAGCTCTGCAAGGGGTTGTTGTGACCAAAGTGCAGCCCCTGGCACTTGGACTTGTTGAATGCCATCCTGTTGGACTCTGCTCATCTGTCCAGTTGGTCACGGTCCCTCTGAATGAATCCCCGGATCTCTCCTTGCTGAGCTGGAGGACATCTCACAGGCAAGCAGTCAGCCATAATGTAGATTTAAGCAGTCACTTCAGGTGAAGAGGTACACACTACATTTGCTGAAGAGTTTTCTAGCTGCTATTGGATGGCTTGGTTCTCAGTGTGAATTTGTCTATCTTGCAATGGGTACATCTGCTGGAGGGCCAAGCCCAGAGAGTGGTGGTGAGTGGTGCCACAGCCAGCTGGCAGCCAGGCACTAGTGGTGTGCCCCAGGGATCAGAGCTGGGCCCCATCCTGTTCAGTATCTTTATTGATGATCTGGATGAGGGCATTAAGTCCATCATCAGTAAATTTGCAGACAACACCAAGCTGGGGGCAGGAGTTGATCTGCTGGAGGGCAGAGAGGCTTTGCAGAGGGACCTTGACAGGCTGGACAGATGGGCAGAGGCCAAGGGCAGGAGACTGAACACATCCAAGTGCCAGGTTCTGCACATTGGCCACAACAACCCCAGGCAGTGCTACAGGCTGGGGTCAGAGTGGCTGGAGAGCGGCCAGGCAGAAAGGGACCTGGGGGTGCTGGTTGATGGCAGGCTGAACATGAGCCAGCAGTGTGCCCAGGCAGCCAAGAGGGCCAATGGCATCCTGGCCTGCATCAGGAACAGTGTGGCCAGCAGGAGGAGGGAAGTCATTGTGCCCTGTACACTGCACTGGTTAGGCCACACCTTGAGTCCTGTGTCCAGTTCTGGGCCCCTCAGTTTAGGAAAGATGTTGAGATGCTGGAATGTGTCCAGAGAATGGCAACGAAGTTGGTGAGGGGTTTGGAGCACAGCCCTGTGAGGAGAGGCTGAGGGAGCTGGGGTTGCTTAGCCTGGAGAAGAGGAGACTGAGGGGTGACCTTATTGCTCTCTACAACTACCTGAAGGGAGGTTTTAGACAGGCAGAGGTTGGTCTGTTCTTCCAGGCAACCAGCACCAGAACAAGAGGACACAGTCTCATGCTGCGCCAGGGGAGGGTTAGGCTGGAGGTTAGGAAGAAATTCTACACAGAGAGAGTGATTGCCCATTGGAATGGGCTGCCTGGGGAGGTGGTGGAGTCACCATCATTGGAGGTGTTCAGAAGGAGATTTGATAGGGTGCTTCGTGCCATGGTTTAGTTGATTAGGTGGTGTTGGTTGATAGGTTGGACACAATGATCTTGAAGGTCTCTTCCAACCTGGTCTATTCTATTCTATTCTATTCTATTCTATTCTATTCTATTCTATTCTATTCTATTCTATTCTATTCCATTCCATTCCATTCCATTCCATTCTATTTCAGTCTCTTGGCCATTTCTGCCTTTGTCTGAGCCATTCAATCACAATTTTCTGCCCTCAGAGTCACCTCCAGACCATCGCTGAGCTTTCGCCTACCTTCCACCCGAGTTGCTCTCTCATATGAAGGCTGCCTTGTGGTCATGCTTGCAATTGTTTCTAAACTCTTGTCATTTTTTCATCACCTTTTTGAAGTGTAGACAGCAGAACCAGGCACACATCTAGTGCCAGATACGTATCACCAGCGCTGTTTGTGGAGGAAATATGATCTCTTTATTCACTGTTGTCTGTTTATACACCCAGTGATTTCCCAGCCATCACTCACTGGACTCACTCAGCCATAGCACTGCACCAAAAAGGTCATATTCAGTCATTCACCACAAGCTGGACTTCCCTTTCCAAGTTACTGCTTCCCAGCAGATAGAATCATAGAATCATTTTGGTGGCAAAAGACCTTTAAGGTCAGCAAGTCTCACCATGATCTAACTCTACCAAGCCTAGGGCTAAACCATGCCCACTCAGTATCACATCTCTGCACCTTTGAAACACCTCCAAGAATGGGGAGGCCTTTGAAACACCTCCCTGGGGAGCCTCTTTCAGTGTTTGAGAATCCTTTCAGTGAGGCAGTTTCTTCCAATGTCCAACCTAAACCTCCCCTGGTGCAACTTCAGGCCATTTCCTCTAGTTCTGTCACTTGTTATTTGGGAGAAGAGACCAACACCCACCTTGCTCCCCAGTTCCCTCAGCCACTCCTCACAACACCTGCTCTCCAGATTCTTCTCCAGCTTCCTTACCCTTCTCTGGACCTGCTCCAGCACCTCAATGCCTTTCTTGGAGTAAGGCCCCCAAAACTGAACCCAGTGTTCAAGGCTTGTCCTCACCAGTGCTAACTACACAGGGACAATCACTGCCCCTGTCTTGCTTGTCACACTGCTGTGAATCCTACCTGAGTGCTCAGCTACATGCAGAAAAAAACCCAAACTGATCACATTCCACTCAGTCATGCAAATCATTGACTCAGGGTTATGTTTGTCGTGGAAATGCTGTTTATTCACCTGACTTTTGGCCAACTGCAGATACACCACTTTTCACCACCTAAGGATTTCCACTTCTATTGACATTCCAGCTGGGGACTGTGGAATTTCACTCAAAGAGCTCACCACAAAGGGCATGCTCTGTCAAAACAGGAGCAAAAGCATAAAGAAACTGCCCTCCAAATATGCTATTTAACCTCAGTGTAAAGTGATGCAATTCATCTGAAGGCAGTGTTTTGCTAGCTGATGCTAAGGCCAGCACTGAGTTTGACTGCCCATTCTCAGCATATCTGAACAGGCTTTTGGCCTGTGGCTGAAAATAGACCTGGATTCTGTGACCAATGTTTCATTACTTCTGCCAATACACTGCAGAGAAACAGTTTTATTTCATTCAGGTACAGACATTTTAAGGGGAAAATATACAGAAGAAAGAGAAATCCCTCAGGACTGAAATCAGCAGTTCCAGGAACAGAGAATCGAGATCTCTCTATCTCAGAATTTATTGGACCAGTGAGGAGGGGCTCCAATTTGCACAACTTTTCTGCAAAGGGACAGAAACTATGGGGGGGAGGAACTCTATGCTGCTGACAATCTCAGCAGGGGCTGAAGACTGTTTCTGGATGAAGTCCACACTGATTTACAATGCTCAGCATCCTATCAAGACAGCAACATATGTTATGCCTATTATCTTGCATTCTTTCCTACCACTCAGTTTTGGAGTATCAACTCCAACACCATAGGAAAAATGGAAATCTGTTGGAGCTCTAATTATATTTATCTGTCAGGGTAAAGGAGTCTCTGCTGCAAGCACATTTTCCTGACCAGAATTATGTATTTGAGTTTGTAAAGTCCAATTATTAGGAGTTCTCTCAAAATTCCCTGCTACTGGCTGCATGAAAACTATGCTGCATGCAATTTTAATGAGGAAACAACACTCTTGACTATGGAATCATAGAATCATAGAATCAATAAGGATGGAAAAGACCTCAGAGACCTCAGGCCACACCTTGAGTACTGTGTCAAGTTCTGGGCCCCTCAGTTTAAGAAGGACATCGAGATACTTGAACGTGTCCAGAAAAGGGCAACAAGGCTGGGGAGAGGCCTTGAGCACAGCCCTGTGAGGAGAGGCTGAGGGAGCGGGATTGTTTAGCCTGGAGAGAGAAGATCAGAGGTGACCTCATTGGCCTCTACAACTACCTGAAAGGTGGTTGTAGACAGGAGGGGGTTCGTCTCTTCTCCCAGGCAACCAGCACCAGAACAAGGGGACACAGTCTCAAGCTGTGCCAGGGGAGGTTTAGACTCGAGGTGAGGAGGAAGTTCTTCACTGAGCGAGTCATTCGTCATTGGAATGTGCTGCCCAGGGAGGTGGTGGAGTCGCCGTCCCTGGAGGTGTTCAAGGGAGATTGGACGTGGCACTTGGTGCCATGGTCTAGTTGTGAGGTCTGTTGGGACAGGTTGGACTTGATGATCCTTGGGGTCTCTTCCAACCTTGGTTATACTGTGATACTGTGATACTGTGATCATCAAGTCCAACTTGTCACCACAGACCTCATGAGTAACTATACCATGGCTTCAAGTGCCACGTCCAATCCCCTCTTGAACACCTCCAGGGATGGTGACTCCACCACCTCCCTGGCAGCACATTCCAATGGCCAATCTCTCTCTCTCTGTAGAACTTCTTCCTAACATCCAGTCTGAACTTCCCCTGGCTCAGCTGGAGACCTGTCCTCTTGTTCTGGTGCTGGTTGCCTGAGAGAAGAGACCAACCCCCACCTGGCTACAACCTCCCTTCAGGTAGTTGTAGAGAGCAAGAAGGTCTCCCCTGAGCCTCCTCTTCTCCAGGCTACATGTAAGTCGCCCAGAATAGACTCCAAACAAAGCTGTAATATTTTGAATCCACAGGGGGGAAAAAAATCTGTAGTTCAGGAAAGTCTTTCAAAGGCAAAACAGTCTGGTCTACAGGGAATGGATGTGCTGAAACTCACCATGCCCTCTGTGATACTGGACATGCATAAAAATCTATGTCTTCATTGTGCATAGATGCTGTGTTGCTCAAAGCAATATTTCTTCAAACACTGAAAGCACCAGAACTGTGATGGCCCCTGTGAGCCTGTGACTGCAGAGAAGAATGCACTAAAAAGATGAACATAAAATCCCAATTATGAGAATACAAGCAAGCTGAAAAGCTATTGAGTACATAAAAACTATTACAGATAGTATTTCATGAGAGTAGCTTCCAAATTTAGTTCTTTCTTAGAATGCTGACTGTGATAAAACTAAATCTTCCCCCTTAGATGGGAACACTGTTCCTGTTCAATATCTTTACTGATGATCTGGATGAGGGCATTGAGTCCATCAGCAGTAAATTTGCAGATGACACCAAGCTGGGGGCAGGAGTTGATCTGTTAGGGGGTAGGAGAGCTCTGCAGAGGGACCTTGACAGGCTGGACAGATGGGCAGAGTCCAAGGGCAGGAGATTGAACACATCCAAGTGCCAGGATCTACACATTGGCCACAACAACTCCATGCAGTGCTACAGGCTGGGGTCAGAGTGGCTGGAGAGCAGCCAGGCAGAAAGGGACCTTGGGGTACTGATTGACAGTAGGCTGAACATGAGCCAGCAGTGTGGCCAGGAGGCCAAGAAGGCCAACGGCATCCTGGCCTGCATCAGGAACAGTGTGGCCAGCAGGAGCAGGGGAGGTCATTGTGCCCTGTGCTCAGCACTGGTTAGGCCACACCTTGAGTCCTGTGTCCAGTTCTGGGCTCCTCAGGTTAGGGAAGATGTTGAGTTGCTGACTCACTGACTTGACCTCCTGACTTGACCTTGCATCTGCCCTGTCATGACAGACTTGTGTGACAACCACTGGATTCTTGGCTGAGCCCTGTTCTTGATCCATAAAATCATTGACATTGGAAAAGACCTCTGAGATCACCAGGTCAAACCATCAAACCACCACCTCCACCATGCCCTCTAAACTGTGTCCCACAGTCACATGTCTTCACATTTTTTATCACTTCCATGTATGCTGACTCCACTGGACCTGCCCTGCCCAGTCTGCTTGAGTGCCATGGGACTGTGCTGCTCCAGGCTAAGCAACCCCAGCTCCCTCAGCCTCTCCTCACAGGGCTGTGCTCCAGACCCCTCCCCAGCTATGTAGTCCTTCTCTGGACACCTTCCAGCAGCTCAACATCTTTCCTAAACTGAGGGGCCCAGAACTGGACACAGGACTCAAGGTGTGGCCTGGAGGAAAGGAGGCTTAGGGGAGACCCTGTTGCTGTTTCCAGCTCCCTGAAGGGAGGTTGTAGCCAGGTGGGGGTTGGTCTCTTCTCCCAGGCAACCAGCACCAGAACAAGAGGACACAGTCTCAAGCTGTGCCAGGGGAAGTTCAGGCTGGATGTTAGGGAGAAGTTCTATACAGAGAGAGTGATTGCCCATTGCAATGTGCTGCCCAGGGAGGTGGTGGAGTCACCATCACTGGAGGTGTTTGGGAGGAGACTTGATAGGGTGCTTGGTTATGTGGTTTAGTTGATTAGATGGTGTTGGGTGATAAGTTGGACTGGATGATCTCGAAGGTCTTTTCCAACCTGGTTAATTCTATTCTATTCTATTCTATTCTATTCTATTCTATTATTCTATTCTATTCTATTCTATTCTACTCTATTCTTTTACATTCTATTCTACTCTAATTCTATTCTATTCTATTCCCCTTCAGCATGAAGGAACAATAGATAGTTTTCACACTTCCTGTTCAGGAACATGCTGAATGCATTTCACTTCTTTATTCCAAGCCTGATTTTGCATCATCTCTTCTGTCCTCCTGCCAAAGTCTGGAGATAATACAGTAAATGCTTAACTGACTGAAGGGTGAGCAGGAAGATCGAGCTTGGATGGGCTAAGTGAACTAATGGCTGGGTCATAGCTCTCCAGAAACTGATCAGAACTATCCTCAGCCTTGTTCCAGAGTATAAAATACTGGGACAAACCACCTTGAAGATGATGATTGCCATAGTGACTTAAAAATGAAATAATGATTGAGCAAGGCCCAGATTTCTTGATATCTGCAGCTAAGAAATGGAATTATTAGTATGTATGTCTTGAAGGCTGTTCAGGGAAGCAAACGAATCCAGAAGAGCTGAGCATGCCCACCTTCATGAGAATTGTAAGTCAGAGAATGTTAAATGAAGGAGTGCATTCTGCTCTGGGGAAGATGAGATTTAAGGCAGAAATTCCCTCACAAATTTCCTCTGTCCTGACAGGCACTGCCTGACTGTTCTTTGTCTGGATGCTGATGTTTTCCAGGTGCTGAAAACAGGGAGATGATGCTATTTGCATATTAAACAGAAAGATACAGGGCTGAGGCTTTCTCATCCTGCTTGTAGTGCCATCCATGCTGGTTTTTAGTCTTCTTCCTTTACATCAGAGAGTGAAAATTAAGGGGATGCAGGAGGAGTCACAGACTGCTTCAGTTTAAGGGCACCAGGCAGAGGACTCTTGACTTTTGAGGAGTCAGTTCAATATAAACTTCTTTCTCCTTGCTTTAGTCAATAGTACAGCACCTGCATTACAGGTACTTCATGAACACATGGTCACCTGCCCCATGTAACATACATTAGTATGAAAGCATGGCTCATATTTGGGCCCCTTGCTGGGCTCCAAACCCATGCCTTACTTGTGCAGACGTTGTTTCAAATCAGGAGTACGTTGAGGTCTGGGACTGGTTTTGTTTTGCGTCTCCTTCAACACAGAGCACAGTGAGACTGCTTAACACATAATAAAATAAATAATAACCCTAAAAGAAAAGGAAGCCTTGAACTATGGAAAGAATAAAAGCCTTTTCAAAGGTGTCCTGACAACGTTTCGCAGGTTTCAAGCAGCAGTCTGATGGCTTGTGATCAAGCTCTGCTCTTTCCAACTTGGCGAGTCCCACCCCAGCACTTTTGAAGTGCATCATGAGTGGAAGAAAAGGTTTTTGTTTGTTTGCTGACAGTGCTTGTGGGCAGGAGAGCAGCATCCCCTTTCTGATGACAAGAGCCCTTTGTCTTGCAACAAGCACTGGGCGGGGGGGGGGATGGTGGGGGGGGAGGAGGGAGACCACATCTCACCTTTTATCCCAAATTTCACACGTTGGCTTCACAGCATTAATAAATTGGTTTCATTTGCCACACGTTTGGCAGGAGAATTTTCTAATAACATTTTTATCCCCTTTGAGAACATGAATCACTCACACGCCGAGGATAAAGTTACTTCCCTCCCTCTGCTTATTAAAGGCACCGCACGTTAGCAGGGGTCAGGCGCTCAGCCTCGCCAGTGGCAAAGTCAAGACCAAGGGCACGGCTGGAAGGCACGCTTGTAAAGCTCACTGCTTTTCTTTCTTAGGGGTGGAGGATAACCTATTTAGCACTCCAAATACAAGGTTTTCTCCAGCTGTCAATCCTACCTGCTTGGGCTGCAGATTGAGAAAACGTGTGAGATTTACCACACCGCTCACACAGCCATGCCAAGCAAGAAACAAATGCAATGTGTGCAGCAGATGTCCGTCACCGCCGCCCTTGCAGGGGCCGCCACAAACTCCAGCCCCACCGCGCTCGTCACCGCCACCCAGGTGTCCCAGGTTGAGGCAGATCCTCTCCCGCCTCTCATCAGGGCAGAAACAAATGAGACTCAGACAAATGGATTGCAGAAGGGATGGAAAGTTTAAATGGGAAAGCAGTGAGTGTTGCACAGAAGCCACAAGCACAGTGACAAAAAGGAACCCAAAGCACAGAGAGTCCCCTCCAGCACACCCAGAAGCCTCCCAGCGTTCCCCTTCTCCCTACCTGAGGGTACACCCAAAACCCCCAGGGATCTTTCTTCCTCCCCCACTCCACTGTCAGGCTAATCTCAGCTGGCCAGATCTGAGCTTGCCCTTCCCCCTTCACCTCCTGGCATTAGGCCTAGCCAGGCCTAAGAGGCCTTGAGATAACTCCCCCTCCATTACCAGACAGGGAGCATCTCCCACGGGAGCAGCGAGGGAAGAAAGAGGAAGTGAGAGACCCTGCTGATGGACTTATAGGGAGCAGGACATGATGAGTATGAAATACGCAACTCCCTGTGTCCACCCACTGGGCTGGATGCCCGGGGCATCAGAGGTCCACCCTGTGTGGCAGCAGCAGGAGGCACCCAGCCCAAACTGCCACACCAGGCTAGATCAGGGCAGCTGCAGCCAGGTTGGGCTGGCCCAGTAGGTTCCTGCCTGTGGCAGTTCAGGCTGGGTGCCTCCTGCTGCTGCCACACAAGACACACCTCCAGTGTCCCGAGGGTCCAGCCCAGTAGGTGGACCCATAATGTCCTGTGCCCTATAATCCAGCTGCAAAGTCTTTCTCTTCCTCTTCCTTCCCTCTCTACTCCCATGGGAGATGCTCCCTATTGGGTAACACTGGGGGAGTATCTCTTAGGTGTGGCTAGGTCTAATGCCAGGGGGAGAAGGGGAAGGGGCAGTCTCATACCTGGCCAGCTGAGACCAGCCTAGCAGTGGAGAGGAAGAAAGAGCCCTGGGGAGTTTGGGTATACCCTCAGGTGGGGACATGGGAAGTGCTGGGAGGCTTTTGGGTGTGCTGTAAGGGGCTCTGTATGCTTTGGTTTCTTTTGTCACTGTGCTTGTAGCTTCTGTACAACACTCACTGCTTTTCCATTTAAACTTTCCATCACCTCTGCAATCCATTGGTGTGATGAGTCTCATTCTTTTGCCCCTCTCAAGGGCAAGAGAGGATCTGCCTGGCCTCAGACCGGGACACTGCCATCAAGGGGTGGTTAGGGGCAAGCAAGGCATCATACCAGAGCTGAAGAAGTACAGGGTGTGAGAGAGCTGTGTTCTGAGCACCATTGTTTTTCAAATCCACACCTCAGTCAGAATGAACCCCTTGAAAACACAGAACACCACAGAATCATAAAATCATTAAGGTTGGAAATACCATCAACCCAAAAAGCCATGTCCTGAAGTACAACATCTATTAATACCTCCAGGGATGCTGAATCCACCATGTCCCTGGGCAGCCTGTCCTGATGCTTGACCACTCCTTCAGGAGATGAATTTTTCCTCCTACCCAATCTAAACCTCCCCTGGTGCAACTTGAATCCATTTCCTCTTGTCTTATTGCTAGTTACTCGGGAGAAGAGACTGACTCACACCTCACTACAACCTCGGATTACCTTTTCCCCCAAGTCCTTATGCAGTTCAACAAGGCCAAGTACAAAGTCCTGCACAAGGGTCAGGGCAATCCTCAGTATCAATACTGACTGGGGGATGAAGGGACTGAAAGCAGCCTTGTGGAGAAGGACTGGGGAGAACTGGTGGATGAAAAGTTGGACACGAGCCAGCAATGTGCACTCACAGCCCAGAATCCAACCACATCCTGGGCCTGCAGCACGGGCAGCAGGTCAAGGGAGGTGGTTGGTGATTCTGTCCCTCAGCTCTGGTGCCACAAAAATGATCAGAAGGATGAAATGGAGAAAGACTGAGACTATTGGGATTGTTCAACTTGATGACACCAAGCTGTGTGGTGCAGCAGACAGCTGGAGGGAAGGGATGCCATCCAGAGGGACCTGGACAGGCTGGAGAGGTGGGCACAGGCCAACCTCAGGAGCTTCAACAAGACCAAGGGCAGGGTCCTGCATCTGGGTGGAGGCAATCCCAGGCACAAATCCAGGCTGGGCAGGGACTGGCTGGGGAGCAGCCCAGAGGAGAGAGACTTGGGGGTGCTGGGGGAGGAGAAGCTCAACAGGAGCTCTCAGTGTGCACTTGCAGCCCGGAAAGCCAATCAGAGCCTGGGCTGCAGCAGGAGAAGTGTGGCCAGCAGGGCAAGGGAGGGGATTCTCCCCCTCTACTCAGACCTGGTGAGACCCCACCTGGAGTACTGCCTCCAGTTCTGGAGCCCCTATTGCAAGAGGGATCTGGAGGTGCTGGAAGGTGTCCAGAGAAGGGCCACGAGGATGAGCAGAGGGCTGGAGCACCTCTCCTGTGAGGACAGACTGAAGGAGTTGGGGCTGTTCAGTCTGGAGAAGAGAAGGCTCCGAGGTGACCTCATTGTGGCCTTCCAGTATCTGAAGGGGGCTCCAAGAAGGCTGGGGAGGGACTTTCTAGGCTATCAGGTAGTGACAGGACTAGGGGGAATGGAATGAAGCTGGAGGTGGGGAGATTCAGGCTGGAGGTGAGGAGGAAGTTCTTCCCCATGAGAGTGGTGAAGCCCTAGAATGGGTTATCCAGGGAGGTGGTTGAGGCCCCATCCCTGAAGTGTTTAAAACCAGGCTGGATGAGGTTCTGGCCAGCCTGATCTAGTGTAGAGTGTCCCTGCCCATGGCAGGGGGGTTGGAACTAGCTGATCCTTGTGGTCCCTTCCAACCCTGACTGAAACTATGAAACTATGAAGAAGAGAAGGCTCCCTGAAGCCCTTATCGTGGCTGTGCAGTGTTGAAAGGGGCCTATAAGAAAGATGGGGACAACCATTCCAGCAGGGCCTGGTGGAACAGAGCCTGGCATGATGGCTTTAAACTAAAGGAGGGAAATTTGGACTGCATAGAAGGAAGACATTTTTTATGATGATGGTGGTGAGACCCTACTCCAGCTTGCCCAGAGGTGTGGTAGATACCACATCCCTGGAAAACATTCAGGGGCAGGTCAGACAGGGATCTGAGCAACCTGCTCTAGCTGAAGATGTCCCTGCTGACTGCAAGGGGGTTGGACTAGATGACCTTTAAAACCTCCTTCAAAGTGAAAGCATTCCATGGTTCTTTGAACAGACTCCCTGTGATGGATAAGGATGGAGGCAAAGCACTCAGAGAAATGGACAGAAGTAGTCTGGGCAAGGATCTACAAACTAATCCATGTTGCCAGGTGGGATCACTGGCAAAGGAAGCAACAGGACAAGCACAGATACAACCTGTCTGAATCCCAGGCATGGATTTCTGTTGTTTCCCAGAAACCTGAGGGGTGCACAGGGCTATCCCCCTCACACCATCCTTATTTTCTTCTTGAGACCTTGCAGGTTCCATGCTGTGCTACCTCGTGCAGTCAAGACTTAACTGCTCGGCATCAGACCTTCAAGATCACAAGCAGATTTGCTGGCAGAGGTGAAGACTTTAGACATGTGAAGAATTGAGACATCTTCAGGTCTGGCCACAGCTGGAATTTTGGCACATCCCTGAGCAATCTAAATGTTGGGTCTGGGTGGTGGAATTTTCTTTCTAATGAGGCTTTTGCATTATGTTTCTGAATTGTTCATAGCATGCATCAAGAATAGTGTGGCCAGCAGGGGCATTGTACCCCTGTACTCAGCACTGGTTAGGCCACACCTTGAGTCCTGTGTCCAGTTCTGGGCCCCTCAGTTTAAGAAGGACATTGAGACACTTTAATGTGTCCAGAGAAGGGCAATGAGGCTGGGGAGAGGCCTTGAGAACAGCCCTGTGAGGAGAGGCTGAGGGAGCTGGGGTTGCTCAGCCTGGAGAAGAGGAGGCTCAGGGGAGACCTTATGGCTCTCTCCAACTCCCTGAAGGGAGGTTGTAGCCAGGTGGGGGTTGGTCTCTTCTCCCAGGCAAGCAGCACCAGAACAAGAGGACACAGTCTCAAGCTGTGCCAGGGGAGGTTCAGGCTGGATGTTAAGAAGAAGATCTTCCCAGCAAGAGAGATTGGCCATTGGAATGTGCTGCCCAGGGAGGTGGTGGAGTCACCATCACTGGAGGTGTTCAAAAGGGGATTGGACATGGCACTTGGTGCTATGGTTTAGTCATGAGGTCTGTGGTGCCAGGTTGGACTCGATGATCTTTGAGGTCTCTTCCAGCCTTGGTGATTCTGTGTAATACTCACACGGGAGCGTTACAGAGGTGTGGTTATTCCAGTGATCACATCATGCATCCCCTGTGACAGATGAGGACACCACTGTGACACTAAATGGCAGCATATTTCTCACTGTTTTGCTTTCACATGCTACTTGCTGCATGGAACTTGTCAACTGTTCTTCTAACAAGTTTTAATCCAATTGTGGGGTGGGGTGAGACTTTGTATACAGCGTAGCAGGCAACTGGTTCCTTCACCAAGATGTTTAAATACAGCAATGGAAGGCCAAATTTAGTGAATAGAGTCATTAAGGCTGGAAAGACCTCTAAGATCATCAAGTCCAACCACCAAGCCAACACCACCATGCCCACAATCACTACCATGAATAGCACTGGTAGGTGGCTGCTCAGTGAGTGCCAGGTTTAGTGGCCTCCTACACTTTTCACATTTGAACCTTTGATGCAGGTTAGGCTGTTTCTGGCTTCTGAGTCATCAGCAAGGACAGCCAAGAGACCAGCTCACAACAAAAATACAGACATCTGAGGCATCTACTCTCTTCTTCTGCTGGCATGGAAATAACAGCCAGCAGGAGTGCCTGTGCTGCAGCTGTCTGGGTTTGGTTTGACTGGTCAGATAAAATCACACTGTATTGTTTCCATTCCTTTGGCTGAGGGAATGTGCAAGCACTTCAAACCCAAATGCTTATGGATGAGAACTTAAAACTAGTTTACTTAAATGCACACATATGTATCTCTGACATTTGCTTTTTACAGATTTTCTTGTCAATAAAAGTAAATTGGTTGACTGTTCACAGAAAGTTAACATAAACAGGGCCAGCGTGGGTTCGTATTTTTAGATGGCTTTGCAGCGGGTGGCTGCCTTCAGCGACAGCTTGGTCACAGTATCACAGTGCCACGGTGTCACAGTGTCACAGTGTCACTAAGGTTGGAAGAGACCTCGAAGATCATCCAGTCCAACCTGTCACCACAGACCCCCATGAGTAGACCATGGCACCAAGTGCCACATCCAATCCCCTCTTGAACACCTCCAGGGACGGTGACTCCACCACCTCCCCAGGCAGCACATTCCAATGGCGAATGACTCTCTCTGTGAAGATCTTTCTCCTCACCTCCAGCCTAAACTTCCCCTGGTGCAGTTTGAGACTGTGTCCTCTTGTTCTGGTGCTGGTTTCTAGAGAGAAGAGCCCAACCCCTTCCTGGCTACAACCACCTTTCAGGTAGTTGTAGAGAGCAAGAAGCCCTGAGCCTCCTCTTCTCCAGGCTAAGCAACCCCAGCTCCCTCAGCCTCTCCTCACAGGGCTGTGCTCAAGGCCTCTCCCCAGCCTTGTTGCCCTTCTCTGGACGCGTTCAAGTGTCTCAATGTCCTTCCTAAACTGTGGGTCCCAGAACTGGACACAGGACTCAAGGTGTGGCCTAACCAATGCAGAGTACAGGGGCACAATGACGTCCCTGCTCCTGCTGGCCACACCATTCCTAATGCAGGCCAGGATGCCATTGGCCTTCTTGGCCCCCTGGGCACACTTCTGGCTCATGTTTAAGGCAGCTGTCAACCAGCACCCCAGGTCCCTCTCTGTCTGGGAGCTCTCCAGCCACTCTGACCCCAGCCTGTAGCTCAAGGAAGCAATAAAGTCTTTATTGCTGTGACTCCATGCCAACCACTGCACCAGAGTCATTTCTTTGACCAAGAGCCTCAGACCTGAAGGCACAGCAGAGCAAACATCAAATGTCTGCTTCAGAGCAGAGGACTTGCTGATTTACAGATAGCTGAGCGTAATGAAATTGTCTCAGCTCATCAGAGGATGCAGACACTGTCCAGTTACTTCCCAACTGTGTAAACGCTTTTGTTTGGGGGCTGACAACTCTATACCTTTTCACCACTTATCAGGTCCTTCTTCAGGTTGATGGAGAAAGCCTTTCAGCATACAGCAGAAAATCATGCCTTTCCCAGCTCTTGTACATCCTTGGGAAGCAAACACAGCTGCTCCGCAGAAGGGGTGCCAGCACCTCCAGCCTACCCACCCCCCCAGCACCAGGAAGGCATTAAAGAAAGAGGGAAAGATAATAAAAATCCCTGAGCATTTAGGAGAGTGGATAGAACAAAGATTGAAAGAGAGGGGAGCATAAGTGGCATCAGAGATTTGGGGACAATTATTGATAAAGCACGTAGGGGACTCCTGATTAATTAATTCCAGGCAGAATACTTGGTGTGTTTCTAAGTTTCCCTGCCTTTGCCATGAGTCCTAGTTACATGAAGTCTGCATGGCAGCTCCTCCTCTAACAGACTGAGCCTGAGGGCACATCAGCTCCCCATCTGCCTGTTCCTCCAGTAGGCTGCTGCTGTCTGAGCAGCTCCACTGCAGTGTCACTCTTTGAACTGCTAGCATCAAACCTTGCTTGATTTCTCGTGGGTTAACTGTGACAGGCAGGTTTGCTGGGTGTGTCAGTATTGCTACCACACTGGCCACTAAAGGGACGGAGGTAGACAGGGGCTAATTCCATTTGTGACATTTAAGATCAATTCTTTTTGCCTGGAGACTTGCAAGAGCTGACTGATGGATGGTACCTAATTCGTGTAGCTATCGTAAGGTTACTTCAGCCAACATGGCTGCTTCAGTCCCTGCTTCCCTTCATGTGTGCAGCAGCTGCCCTTGTTTTCTGAGGATGTGGGGTGGAACTGACACAATTAAAGGTCATCCTCCATCTGGGAAGAGAAAGTTCTGGTCTACAGTGAAGCACAGGGGCTGGTTTCCATTTTGTCAGAGTTATGTAATCTCTAAATAAAAAATAATTCTGCTGCTCACTACAAGATCTTGTTGCTTAATGCTCCCTAGAAATGGCTGCCAGACTCCTGTGCAAACCTAGCATGTGCAGTGCCTTAGGAGCTGCAGAGATTGGATGCCCTTTACATTGCAAATGCAAAGCCTTATTTTTACAGAAGAAAATCTGCTCTTCCAAGTAGAAAACATCAGTGTCTGCTTTTCAGAGGTGCTGAACTCCAGTTGAAAGCAGAAACAGCTGGTTTTGGTTTTTGCACTGCCCCTCTGAAAATTAAGTTTACAGGATTAACAGTAGATGTTAATAACAAGCATGTTAGGTGGAGGTGAGAGACAGGGAAATAAAGCAGGGTCACGCAGGATCCACACAGGAGGAGAACTAGGCGAGGGGAGAAACCATCAAAGCCTTACAGAAAAGCCTCAAGGACAGCCATTTGCCACTTCAGATGTTATGATTCCCAGGTCATGGAATCAATAAGGTTGGAAAAGACCTCAAAGATCATCAAGTCCAACCTGTCACCCAACACCTCATGACTACTAGACCACGGCACCAAGTGCCACATCCAGTCACCTCTCGAATACCTCCAGGGACAGTGACTCCACCACCTCCCTGGGCAGCACATTCCAATGGCTAACAACTCTCTCGGTGAAGAACTTTCTCCTCACCTCCAGCCTAAACTCCCCCTGGTGCAGCTTGAGACTGTGCCCTCTCATTCCTCTCATTCTCATCTCATAACCCAACCAAACTATGTTGCAAAAGCTGATCCCAAAAGCTTTGGATTTTCCAGTTTAAATAGGTATGCCCACACAGTGACAAATCTACCTTTCCCCCCAAGATTAGGTGAGTGCACCCTTGCTGATTTTAGACAGCAAAAATTCATTATCTCTTCTGTGATGGGTTGTGCCCATCCTGAAAGCAGGGCAGGGGGTGGGGAGGGCTTGTGAGAGCCTTGCTCTATCTTGAGGGTGTTTTCCCACTGGGGAACTGAGTTAGTCTGTTCCACTCCCCCTCCCTGTCCAGCAAGCCTATAAAGAGGAAGACACTGCAGCCATTTGGCTCTTTTACTTCTGCCTTCTGGGGATGAAAGAGAGTTGCTGCTGGCTTCCTGCTTCTCTGCCACGTGGTCCTCCCTGCTACATCCACACCTCCTCAAAGGACTGGTTTTGTATTCATATTTTCCCCATCCATCCTGGTTCCTTACC
>JAAWVA010000261.1:0-24790 GCA_015227895.2 Colaptes auratus
AGCAAAGGGACATGCACCAGAACTCCTTGGTTGAACAAAAGACAGCAATCTACAGCGGGGGGTGGGGGGGAAACACACACAAACAAAGATAAACAGAACCATTTTGAACCCAAAGTGGAACTTTTCCCCTGAAGGTCACTCACCTCATGTGAGCAATGCAAGGGGAAGGCAGGTCCCTTCCCAGGTCTGTCAGCTCTACAGGATGGAGGGATGGTAGGACTCATGCCATGGGACTATATGCAAAGGTTGCCCACTAGCACTGCATGCTTGGTGTGATTCTACATGCCAAGGAACATCAGCTGGCCCCCACTGTCCCCTCCTTGCTACCTCCTCACACCTCAGTCCCCTCCCCTCAACCCCCACAACCTCCCAAGGGATGGCTCTGGCCACGGCCCAGCGTGGAGCTTGTCACCCTCCTGCCCCCCCAGCACCACCGGCGGCGGCAGCAGCGGCCCAAGCTCCAAAGCACAGCTCCGGGTCCCTGCTGGGGTTATGTAAACCGATCAGAATTCATTTTCCTCAGTTTGGGTGGAAGGTTCCCTTCCATCCTGCCACCACCTGACAGCTTCTGCAGCTTGGGGGGCAGCTCGGCCACCGACTGGCTGATGGGGTCTGAGATCATCTTGGTGGTCTTTGACACCAGTTTCTCCTCAGAGTTGCCCGGCACGGAGCTGATCCTCTGGAGTTTCATGGGCAAATCCCCCATGCTGTAGGCCTTCTCTGAGGTGGTGGAGCTCATCCTGAGGAGTTTTTTGGGGAAGTCTTCCCTCCCAGTTATTTTCTGCAGTTTGGAGGGGAGCTTGGTGCCCACCTCGTCCAGCCCGTCCAGGCACTCCACCGAGCCGCTCCGCTCCTTGCTGTTGCTCACGGCCGGCGCTATCAAAGGGGAGGACATCAGCAGCATCTCCTCCTGCTCCTTCACGCTGTAAGGGGGGGTGGGCACCTCAAAGGTGGCGTGGAACTGGGAGTAGTCCACCTTGAAGAAGCCTTCTTCCAAGGAGTGACCCGGGAAGAAGCGGTGGCCCACAGCACCTCGTCCTCGGTGTAGGAGGTCCTGGCCTGGCACGTCATCCCTGCAAGCAGCAAGGCACACACACTGTCACCAGACAAGCACAGAGCCAGGGCCCTGCCTTGCTTGGAAGGCACCTTGAAGCTCTCTTCCAACCTGGTCCATTCCATTCCATCCCATTCCATCCCATTCCATCCCATTCCATTCCATTCCATTCCATTCCATTCCATTCCATTCCATTCCATGA
This sequence comes from Colaptes auratus, assembly GCA_015227895.2. Classification (NCBI taxonomy): domain Eukaryota; kingdom Metazoa; phylum Chordata; class Aves; order Piciformes; family Picidae; genus Colaptes; species Colaptes auratus. The sequence goes on from JAAWVA010000261.1 coordinate 1,257, forward strand.
TATTCTATTTCATTCCATCCCATCCCATTCCATTCCATCCCATTCCATTCCATCCCATTCCATTCCATTCTATTCCATTCTATTGTATTCCATTCCATTCCATTCCATCCCATCCCATCCCATCCCATCCCATTCCATCCATCCCATCCCATTCCATCCCATTCCATTCCATTCCATTCCATTCCATTCCATTCCATTCCATTCCATTCCATTCCATCTTATCCTATCCTATCCTATTCTATTCAATTCCATTCCGTTCAGTTCTAATCACAAAATTGTCAGGGTGGGAAGGGAGCTCAAGGATCAGCCAGTTCCAACCCCCCTGCCATGGCCAGGGACACCTCACACTGCAGCAGGTTGCTCACAGCCACATCCAGCCTGGCTGCAAACACCTCCAGGCAGGAGGCTTCCACCACCTCCCTGGGCAGCCTGTGCCAGGCTCTCACCACCCTCATGGGCAATAACTTCTTCCTCACATCCATTCTCAGTCTACTCACTTCTGGTGCTGGCTGCCTGGGAGAAGAGACCAACCCCACCGTGGCTACAACCTCCCTTCAGGGAGTTGGAGAGAGCAAGAAGGTCTCCCCTGAGCCTCCTCTTCTCCAGGCTAGAAGTCTCCACAACCTCCCTGGGGAGACCATTCCAGTGCTCCTGATAATCAAGTCATTAATCCAGCACTGCCAGGTTGCCACTAAACCATAGAATCAGAGAATGCCAGGTGGGAAGGGACCCCAAGGCTCATCTGGTCCAATCTTTGTGGGTGATAATGCAGTGGAAATGAGATGGCCCAGCACCACATCCCCACAGCTTTGAAACCCCTCCAGAGATGGGGTCTTGTCCAACCAAACAACTGCATGGCTCTGTGAGGAGCTGCTCACAGAGCCATCACTGCCACACTGAGATCCAAGCTTCAGGAAACTAGTAGGGAAGGAGAAATAGAACAGAACAGAATTAACCAGGTTGGAAAAGACCTTTGAGATCATCCAGTCCAACCTAGCACCCAACACCATCTCAGCAACTAAACCAGGGCACTAAGTGCCTCAGCCAGGCTCCTCCTAAACAGCTCCAGGGATGGGGACTCCACCACCTCCCTGGGCAGCACATTCCAATGGCCAATCCTCTTTCTATGAAGAGTTGTGGAGAGCAATGAGGTCTGCCCTGAACCTCCTCTTCTCCAGGCTAAGCAACCCCAGCTCCCTCAGCCTCTCCTCACAGGGCTGTGCTCCAGACCCCTCCCCAGCTTTGTTGCCCTTCTCTGGACACCTTCCAGCACCTCAACATCTTCCCTAACCTGAGGGGCCCAGAACTGGACACAGTAAATACGACTAAAGAGGCACAACACAGCCCTTCCTTTTCCCCACCACCACCTCCTACCACGGAGAAAAGTCCTCCTCCTGAGCACTTGGAGATCTGGGTGACCCACCTGACCTCAGCAGTCAGACTGGGGATTGCTGGAGGCTTCCAGAATAATCCCTGCTGCTCCTTTCTCTTCTCCTTTGGAAATGGTATCTGGAGGGATCTGTAAATAGCATCCCCCTGACGTTTCATCCTCCTACACTGACATTTGGGTTTGAGGAAGCTCCATCAACCTCTGCAAACACATCCCCTGCTTAGCTGGCAGGAAGGCCCTTTAAGCCAGGAGAAAATGTAAGGTGACTTTGGAAGGCACCAGAAAAGTAAGCCCAGGGCTGTGGAGAGGGGAAAGGGGGAGGAAGTTCTTCCCCATGAGAGTGGTGAAGCCCTGGAATGGGTTATCCAGGGGGGTGGTTGAGCCCCTCTCCCTGGAGGTGTTTAAGCCCAGGCTGGATGAGGCTGTGGCCAGCCTGATCTAGTGTGGGGTGCCCCTGCCCATGGCAGGGGGGTTGGAACTGGATGATCCTTGTGGTCCCTTCCAACCCTGAATGATACTATGACACTGTGGGTACACATTCAGTAAGGAGAACCTCGTGAGGCTCAACTGACTGAGGGCCCCCTCAGCAAGTTTGCTGATGATACCTAGCTGAGTGGTGCTGCTGCCATGATTGAGGGATGGGATGCATCCAGAGGGACTTGGACAGGTTGGAGGAGTGGGCTCTGGTTGGAAGTGGCCTTTAAGGTCACCTCATTAGCCTGGAGAAGAGGAGGAGGCTCAGGGGAGACCTTCTTGCTGTCTATAGCTACCTGAAGGGAGGTTGTAGCCAGGTGGGGGTTGGTCTCTTCTGCCAGGCAAGCAGCATCAGAACAAGAGGACACAGTCTCAAGCTGCACCAGGGGAGGTTTAGGCTGGAGGTGAGGAAGAAGTTCTTCCCAGCAAGAGAGATTGGCCATTGGAATGTGCTGCCCAGGGAGGTGGTGGAGTCCCCATCCCTGGAGGTGTTTAGGAAGAGCCTGGCTGAGGCCCTTGGTGCCATGGTTGAGTTGATGAGATGGTGTTGGATGATATGTTGTGCTTGATGATCTCAAAGGTCTATTCTATTCTATTCTATTTCTATTTCTATTCTACTCTATTCTATTCTATTGTACTCTATTCTACTCTATTTCTATTTCTATTTCTATTTCTATTTCTATTTCTATTTCTATTTCTATTTCTATTCTATTCCTATTCTACTCTATTCTATTCTAGATCAGGCTGTCCAGGGCCACATAGAACACAGAATCATGGAACTGTTAAGGTTGGAAGGGACCTCAAGGATCATCCAGTTCCAACTCCCCTGCCATGGGCAGGGACACCTCACACTGCAGCAGGTTGCTCACCTCCCCCAGCCTCAGCCAGGAGAGGGTTTTCTACTTTCTGCTGTGTTTTCACCCTCTCAGGGTGTGCTGCAGCTCTGCTTCCTCAGTGAAGTGGAAGCAATCAGATCTCTAATGGCTTCAGAACATGACAAAACACCACAATTTATAGAAGGGGCTGGGGGGGGGGAAATAAATAAATGAAAGAGCCAATTCCTGTGAGTGCTGCTTCCATCTGTGCCCTTCTCTCTGCAGCTGCTCATTAGCTGCACCCTCCCCACGGCGCCCAGCCCTTGCCCCCTCTGCTCTTCCACACCTGACCTCGGAGAGGGACCTCATTAGCCAACCAACTCAACTAATACCACCTGCAAATGGCAGGAGATTGTGTCTGGAGCTGGGTCCACGGTGGCCAGGAAGCAGATGGCTGCTTCACTCCAGTGACCTTTGCTGTAGATAACAAATTGCTTCCAATGCAGCTCCCCCTGCACAGCAGAGGCGATGTTTGCTGGCAGGGGATGAGCGGCACCACCAAAGGGCTCCCAGGGGAACACCCTGGGCTCTGCAGAGAGCAGATTCTTGGGTGGAAACCTCTCAGGCAGCTTCTGCTTCGGGCTGGCAACACTAAAATTAAAGGAACTGGGCTTCATGCTGAGGGGTGTGCTGCCAGAATGCCGTGGGGGTGTCCTCAGGGGGGCCTTGGGGAAGGGACCAGTGCACAGGATTGGCTGGCACCTGCATCCACATCTGCATCTGCATCCACATCTGCATCTACATCCACATCTGCATCCCCATCCCATCTCCATCTGCACCCCCACCCTCATCCCCACCTCCAACCCCCACCTCATCTGCATCCCACACCCACATCCCCCATCTACATCCCCACCTCCTCCCCAGCTCCAACCCCAACCTCATCTGCATCCTCATCCCCAATCCCAAACCCTCTTGCATCCCATGCCCACATCCCATATCTATATCCCCACCCTCATCCCCATCTCCAACCCCAACCTCATCTACATCCTCATCCCCAATCCCAACCCCTACTTCATCCCATGCCTATATCCCACATCTCCATCCCCACCCTCACCCCTCATGACTAGACCATGGCACCAAGTGCCACGTCCAATCCCCTCTTGAACACCTCCAGGGATGAGGACTCCACCACCTCCCTGGGCAGCACATCCCAATGGCTAACAACTCCCTCTGGGAAGAACTTTCTCCTCACCTCCAACCTCAGCCTCCCCTGGCACAGCTTGAGACTGTGTCCTCTTGTTCTGGTGCTGGCTGCCTGGCAGAAGAGACCAACCCCCACCTGGCTACGGCCTCCCTTCAGGGAGCTGTAGAGAGCAATGAGGTCTCCCCTGAGCCTCCTCTTCTCCAGGCTAAGCAACCCCAGCTCCCTCAGCCTCTCCTCACAGGGCTGTGCTCCAGACCCCTCCCCAGCTTTGTTGCCCTTCTCTGGCCATGTTCAAGTGTCTCAATGTCCTTAAACTGAGGGGCCCAGAACATTCCTTCCCCCTGAGAAGGTAAGTCATCGTGAGGGTACACAGCCAGCAGCTCCTTCACCACCTCCATCATGTCAATGGCCTGTCCCAATGCTCCGGCTGTCTCCACGATTAATATGCATTTGCAGGCTAAAGCTGGAGCTCTGGTTTGGAAGCAAACACACCCAGCACAATGCCTGGAATTCAAAAACCACCCATTTGTCACAGGAAAAGGGTTGGGAGTGTTTTGTTCACTGCTCCTCACATCACCAAGTGCTCTCCAGAGCTGTTAGCGGCTGCTGATTGCAAAGCTCTGCCCGCAGGCAAATCCCAACCAGCCCAGCTCCAGCAGAGCTGCAGGGATGGACAGGCAGAGAATGCATCAGGTTGGGAGGGACCCTCAAAGGTCAGCTCGTCCAAACCCCCTGCAGGCAGCAGGGAGAGGGGTCTGGCCAAGATGACCTTTGAGGGTCACTTCCAAGCCACTGCACTCCCTGCTTATTTTTGGATGGAAGTTGGAAGGACAAGGTGAGAAATGCAGAGCCTGGCAGGAGGGTGTTCAGCAGACAGAGTGTGGTGTCTGCACTCCAACACCTCCCATCCTTTTGGAGAACATCTATTTTTAGCTGGAACATTTTCCCATCATAAATTCAAGGCATCTCTTTCTTCTTTTTTAAACCAAGGAGAGTTTGAGGAGCAAGGAAAACTTTCTGTCACTTGATGGTACCTGACTGGGAGGAGAGGAGTGGCTGACCTGCACAGGCTGGAGAGTTAGGAACCTCAGGAAGTTCAACAAGGGCAAGTGTAGGGTCCTGAGGTGAGGAGAAGTTAAGTCCCAGGTGAGGGGGTGACCCTCTGGAAGGCAGCTCCACCTGGGAGTGCTGGGGGACAAAGTGTTGCCCATGAGCCAGATCACCACAGTCTTGCCTTGGTGGCCAAGAAGACCAATGGTCTCCTGGGGTGCAGGAAGTAGAATGTGGCCAGCAGGTCAAGGGAGGTTGAGTCAAGGCAGAAAGTTCTTCCCTGAGAGAGTTGTTGGCCACTGGGATGTGCTGCCCAGGGAGGTGGTGGAGTCCCCATCCCTGGAGGTGTTCAAGAGGATGTGGCACTTGGTGTCATGGTTTAGTCATGAGGTCTTGGGTGACAGGCTGGACTTGATGATCCTTGAGGTCTCTTCCAACCTTGGTGATTCTGTGATTCTGTTCTCCTCCCCCTCTACTCTGCCTCAGGCCACATCTGGAGTCCTGGGTGCAGGTCTGGGCTCCCCAGTTCAAGACAGACAGGGAACTACTGCAAAGAGTCCAGAGAAGGTTCCAAAGATGCTGAGGGGTCTGGAGCACCTCTGTGAGGAGGAAAGGCTGAGAGCCCTGGAGAAGAGCAGCCCCAGAGGGGATCTGAGCAATGCTCAGCAAGAGCTGAAGGACCTGTGGAGGGCAGGAGGCTGGGGCCAGACTCTTGTCAGTGGTGCCCAGGGACAGGCCAAGGGGCACTGGGCACAAACTGGAAGCCAGGAGGTTCCACCTGAAGGTGTTGTGAGGGGAGTGGAGCAGCTCCTCCAGCCTCACTCCAGCCACATCAAGGTTTCTTACAAGCAAACCAACTGCTGGTCAGACATGGTGATCTCAGAAGCCTTGCAAGCAAGACTCTGATCCCTCTGAGTCTCTGGATTCTACATCCACCTGCAGCAGGCCCTTCTGGAACACTTGATCCTTACCCACCACTCATCAGTGAGACCTGGGTTTGGCCCTGACAAAAGGAGGTCAGAGCTGGAACCACTTGAGGAGGCAGACAGCAGCCTTAGGCTGAACATTGTTATCTCACATCATGCAAAGCCCAGGCTGCTGCTCTGCTCCTCAGTTTGGAGACACCCTGCTTCTGCTCCAGCACCATAAATACCTCCCAGCTGATCCAGGCTGCTCTCCCAGCAGCTCTCTTGACACTTAAACCACAGTGGTGACAGCCAAAGTATTTTTCTTATCAGCCAGACCTCTTCTCAGGGCAGTTTCTAATCACTCCCTCCCACACACATAGCTTTCTGACATCTTGCAGACAGCTCATCCTGATGCCTCCCAGGTCCCTTAGCTCCCCACCACCAGGAGAAATCACACCAGCTTCTGGGCATGTCCTCAAACCAGCCTGTAAAAGCCAGGCACCACTGTCTGCATAACACTGTCCCCAGGGGAACCTGCACCTCTGCAGTGGAGGGGTGGCCTGATGGGAAGGAATTCTGTGGGGAAGGACCTCTGCATCCTGGTGGACAGCAGGGTCATGACCCAGCCATGTGCCCCTGTGGCCAAGAAGGCCAATGGTCTCCTGGGGGTCATGAAGAAAAGTGTGGCCAGCAGGTCAGGAGAATGGAATAGAATAGAATAGAATAGAATAGAATAGAATAGAATAGAATAGAATAGAATAGAATGGGATGGGATGGGATGGGATGGGATGGGATGGGATGGGGATGGGATGGGATGGGATGGGATGGGATGGGTTAGGATAGGATAGGATAGGATGGAATGGAATGGAATGGAATGGAATGGAATGGAATGGAATGGAATGGAATGGAATGGGATAGGATTAGAATAGAATAGAGTAGAATAGAATAGACCAGACCAGACCAGACCAGGTTGGAAGAGACCTTCAAGATCGAGTCCAACCTATCACCCAACACCATCTAATCAACTAAACCATGGCACCAAGCACCCCATCAAGTCTCCTCCTAAACACCTCCTCTCCCTCTACTCTGCCCTAGGGAGGCCTTATCTGGAGTCCTTGGTCCAGTTCTGGGCTCCCCAGTTCAGCACAGACAGGGAACTGCTGGAGAGAGTCCAAGGGAGGCTGCAAAGATGCTGAGGGGCCTGGAGCAGCTCTGTGAGGAGGAAATGCTGAGAGCCCTGGGGCTGTGGAGCCTGCAGAAGAGCAGCCCCAGAGGGGATCTGAGCAATGCTCAGCAAGGGCTAAAGGACCTATAGGGGGGGAGAGGCTGGGGCCTGACTCTTGTCAGTGGTGCCCAGGGACAGGACAAGGGGCAATGGGCACAAACTGGAAGCCAGGAGGTTCCACCTGAACATGAGGAGCAAGTTGCTAGGTGTGAGGGTGCTGGAGCCCTACAGGAAGCTGCCCAGAGAGGTTGTGGAGTCTCCTTCTCTGGAGAGCTTCCAAAGCTGCTGTGGGTGCCCATGCTTTATGAAGCAGGAGGGTTGGACTGGATGATCTCCAGAGGTCCTTTCCAACCCCTACCATGCTGGGATTCTGGGTCCCTCTGATCAGTCACGATGAATCAAGGCCATTTACAAGTGCAGTCAGGGAGGCCAAAGCAAAGTTTGATGTAAAGCAAATTTAATGCCCCCACAGGATGTCAGGGGTTGGAAGGGACCCAACGAGTCCAACCCCCTGCCAGAGCAGGAGCATAGAATCCAGCACAGGTCACACAGGACCACATCCAGATGGGGCTGGAAAGGCTCCAAAGGAGACTCTCTGGGCAGCCTGTTCCAGAGCTCTGTGACCCTCACAGTAAAGTTCCCCCTTGTGTTGAGGTGGAACCTCCTGTGCTGCAGCTTGCATCCATTGCCCTTTGTCCTATCACAGGGAACAAGTGAGCAGAGCCTGTTCCCTCCCTCCTGACCCCCAGCCCTCTGGATTTGATAAACATTGATTAAATCCCCTCTAAGATTCCCCCCATAGATTTTACCACAGCCCCTAACATGATTCTGCAGGACTCTGCTCCATCTCCTTCTCTCTCCATGGGGGAGTCAGGGCTGACTGCAGCCCCCTTCAGCTCCTGGCTTTGAGCAGATTTTTGCTCCTGCAGAGCCATCTGCCACATGCCTGGGTTTGCAGCATTTCTCTCCTACTGGGATGTTATTGAAGAAGCAGCACCACAAGGGAAGCTTTTCATTCCCTGCCCCACGCAGGGCCCCGCTAAGAGGCATCAGGAGTGCTGCTGGCGTGGGGAACAAGCAGGAGGGGAGGGCCAGAGGGAGGAAGGGAAGGTGGTTATGGGGCAACACCCTGGGTGGGGATGCTTACTGGATGGAGAGAGTTACATAGTGGTCCCCTGAGGGAAAATGACTGAACATGAGCCTGCAGTGTGCCCAGGTGGCCAAGAACGCCAAGGGCATCCTGGCCTGCAGCAGGAACAGTGTGGCCAGCAGGAGCAGGGAGGTCATTCTGCCCTGTGCTCAGCACTGGTTAGGCCACACCTTGAGTCCTGTGTCCAGTTCTGGGCCCCTCAGGTAAGGAAAGAGATTGAGGTGCTGGAAGGTGTCCAGAGAAGGGCAACAAAGCTGGGGAGGGGTCTGGAGCACAGCCCTGTGAGGAAAGGCTGAAGGAGCTGGGGTTGCTTAGCCTGGAGAAGAGGAGGCTCAGGGGAGACCTTCTGGCTCTCTACAACTCCCTGAAGGGAGGTTGTAGCCAGGTGGGGGTTGGTCTCTTCTGCCCAGGCAAGCAGCACCAGAACAAGAGGACACAGTCTCAAGCTGTGCCAGGGGAGGCTCAGGCTGGAGGTGTGGAAGAAGTTCTTCCCAGCAAGAGAGATTGGCCCTTGGAATGTGCTGCCCAGGGGGGTGGTGGAGTCCCCATCCCTGGAGGTGTTCAAGAGGGGATTGGATGTGGCACTTGGAGCCATGGCTGAGTTGTCAGGAGGTGCCGGGTGACAGGCTGGACTTGATGAGCTCTGAGGCCTTTCCCAGCCTTATTGATTCTATGATTCTATGAGCCAGCAGGGTGCCCAGGTGGCCATGACAGAATGGTAGGGGTCGGAAGGGACCTCTGGAGGTCACTGAGTCCAACCCCACTGCCCAAGGCAGGCTCAGCTAGAGAAGGTCCCACAGGAACACATCCAGGTGGGTTTGGAATGTCTCCACAGATGCAGACCCCACCACCTCTCTGGGCAAAATCCTGTTTTTTCCCTAGGAAGGGGAATGATTTTCCCAGTCCCAGGCAGGCAGACTGTGCCATGAGATACTGCTGCAGATTTCTTCTGAGCCCTGCCAGAGCCCCTGCAGATCCAAGTGCTCTATTTTGGTGCTCAGCAGCATATGGCTGGGTGGGTGTTTGGAGAAGCATGGGGGTGCTGCAGAAGTCATGTGTGCAGAGGGAAGGGCTGGGCTTTGGCTTTCTGTTTCTTGCCTCATAATTAAAATGTCCTCATTCAAAGAGGATAATTTATTTCAAGTATTTCCCCTCCCCCCCCTTCCTAATCTCCAACCTAAACCTCCCCTGGCACAGTTTCAGGCCATTTCCTCTCATTCTATCACCTGATATTAGGGAGGAGACCAACCCCCACCTCACTCCAACCTCCTTTCAGGGTGTTGTGGAGAGCAGTGAGGTCTCCCGTAAGCTTCCTTTTCTCCAGGCTGCACACCCCCAGGTCCCTCAGCTGCTCCTCCCCAGCCCTGTTCTCCAGACCCTTCATCACCTTCGTTGCCCTTCTGTGGACCTGCTCCAGCCTTTCAATGTCCTTCTTGGAGTGAGGGGTACAAATCAAGGATTTGAGCTGTGGCCAGCCCAGGGGCACAATCCCTGCCCAACTCCTGCTGGCCACAACATTGCTGATCCAGGCCAGGATGCTGGTGGCCTTCTGGGCCCACATTGCCTCATGTTCAGCTGCTGTCAAACAACACCCCCAGGGCCTTTTCCACTAATAGACTAGACTAGACTGGAATAGAATAGAATAGAATAGAATAGAATAGAATAGAATAGAATAGAATAGAATAGAAGCAGGTTGGAAGAGACCTTCAAGATCATCGTGTCCAACCCATCAACCAATCCAACCCACCTAAACAACTAAACCATGGCACCAAGCACCCCATCAAGTCTCCTCCTGAACACCTCCAATGATGGTGACTCCACCACCTCCTGGGCAGCACATTCCAATGGGCAATCACTCTCTCTGTGTAGAACTTCCTCCTAACCTCCAAACTAAACCTCCCCTGGCACAGCCTGAGACTGTGTCCTCTTGTTCTGGTGCTGGCTGCCTGGCAGAAGAGACCAACCCCCACCTGGCTGCAACCTCCCTTCAGGGAGCTGGAGAGAGCAAGAAGGTCTCCCCTGAGCCTCCTCTTCTCCAGGCTAAGCAACCCCAGCTCCCTCAGCCTCTCCTCACAGGGCTGTGCTCCAGACCCCTCCCCAGCTCTGTTGCCCTTCTCTGGACACCTTCCAGCAACTCAACATCTTTCCTGAACTGAGGGCCCAGAACTGGACACAGGACTCAAGGTGTGGCCTAACCAGTGCTGAGCACAGGGCAGAATGACCTCCCTGCTCCTGCTGGCCACACTGTTCCTGCTGCAGGCCAGGATGCCATTGGCCCTCTTGGCAGCCTGGGCACACTGCAGGCTCATGTTCAGCCTACTATCCACCAGCACCCCCAGGTCCCTCTCTGCCTGGCTGCTCTCCAGCCACTCTGACCCCAGCCTGTAGCACTGCCTGGGGTTGCTGTGGCCAATGTGCAGAACCTGGCACTTGGATGTGTTCAATCTCCTGCCCTTGGCCTCTGCCCTTCTGTCCAGCCTGTCGAGGTCCCTCTGCAAAGCCTCTCTGCCCTCCAGCAGATCAACTCCTGCCCCCAGCTTGGTGTCATCTGCAAATTTCCTGATGATGGACTCGATGCCCTCATCCAGATCATCAATAAAGATGTTGAAGAGCATGGGGATGGCACTGTGCCCCCAGCCTGGAGCCCTCATGGGCTTGGTGTGAGCCAAGTGCAGCTCCCAGCACAGCTGCTGAAGGACCTCCACACAAACCTTTGCCATTTCAACTCTGTGTTTTAGGAGCGTTCCTGAGTGGTGAGGCCGAGCAGGGGCTGATGCCCAAGGCCAGCTCTGGTGTGTGTGCTGCAGTTTGGGACTCACACTTCAGTGGAGGCTTTTGCACTGTGAGTGGAAGTGGGAACACCCTTGCTAAGATCTGAGAGCTGTAACATCTGCCTGAAACCAACAAGTGAGATGTGCTGATCAAAGGCAGCTCAGCTTGTAGCCAGCCTGTGCTGAAGCGTGTAGAACAAGGCAGGGAGGGAGGAAATCCTGGGAGCAACCTTCATTCCCACCTCAAATGTAAATACATGTTGGGCTAGATGGAGCTGCTGATACATCTGCCCTGCTCACCCCCTCTGCCTGCTTTCAGGAGACCTCACCCAGAGCACTGCATCCCATTCTGTGCCCCCAGCAGCAGCAGAAGGACATGGAACTGTTAGAGCAGGTGCAGAGAAGGCCATGATCAGTGGGATGGAGAACATCCCCTATAGGGACAGGCTGAGAGAGTTGGGGCTGCTCAGCCTGGAGAAGAGAAGGCTCCAGGGAGACCTCAGCAGCCTTCCAGTACGTGAAGGAGGCTACAGGAGACCTGGGGAGGGACTTTTGACAAGGGCTTGGAGTGACAGGATGAGGGCAGTGGCTTTGAGCTGGAAGAGGGGAGATTGAGACTGGATTTGAGGAAGAAATTCTTTGCAGTGAGGGTGGGGAGACACTGGAAGAGGTTGCCCAGGGAGGTCGTGGATGCTCCCTCCCTGGAGGTGCTCAAGGCCAGGTTGGATGAGACCTTGAGCAGGCTGGTTCTAGTGGGAGGTGTCCCTGCCTGTGGCAGGGGGTTTGGAACTGGAGGATCTTTAAGGTCCCTTCCAACCCAACCCAAACCCAAACCCAAACCACCTGCAGCAGCATCAACAAAGCACTGCATCAAGGTAAGAAGATCCTGAGGTTTGAGGTGCTCTCCCTGCTCCATTTATGGATTATTTGGAAACCTGGGAAGTGTTTCTGGGTGTGTATCCATGGGCAGTTGTTCTGAAGCATCTCACTTCTCACAGCCTTGGCATGGATGTCCATAAATCCCACCAGGGTAGAGCAGCACAGATAACTATCAGAGAATGGGCTGGGTTGGAAGGGACCTTAAAGATCACCTAGTTCCTAACCCATTCCATGGGCAGGGACACCTTCCACTAGATAGGTTGCTCAAGGTCCCATCCTACCTGGCACTGAAGACCTCCAGACAGGGAGCATCCACAGCCACCCTGGGCTTTCCCCCAGACCAAGCTGTCAGCCCCTGGCTTGGACAGCAGCACTCTGAGCTGGGTTAGGAACTGGCTGGAGGCTGAGCCCAGAGAGTGGTGGTGAATGGTGCCACAGCCAGCTGGCAGCCAGGCACCAGTTGTGTGCCCCAAGGATCAGTGCTGGGCCTCATCCTCTTTGATATCTTTATTGAAGATCTGGATGAGGGCATTGAGTCCATCATCAGTAAGTTTGCAGATGACACCAAGCTGGGGACAGGAGTTGATCTGTTAGAGGCTAGGAGAGCTCTGCAGAGGGACCTTGACAGGCTGGACAGATGGGCAGAGTCCAACAGGATGGCATTCAACAAGTCCAAGTGCCAGGGGCTGCACTTTGGCCACAGCAACCCCAGGCAGAGCTACAGGCTGGGGGCAGAGTGGCTGGAGAGCAGCCAGGCAGAGAGGGACCTGGGGGTACTGGTTGACAGAAGCTGAACATGAGCCAGCAGTGTGCCCAGGGGGCCAAGAAGGCCAAGGGCATCCTGGCCTGCAGCAGGAACAGTGTGGCCAGCAGGAGCAGGGAGGTCATTGTGCCCTGTGCTCAGCACTGCTGAGGCCACAGCTTGAGTCCTGTGTCCAGTTCTGGGCCCCTCAGTTTAAGAAGGACATCGAGACACTTGAACATGTCCAGAGAAGGGCAACAAGGCTGGGGAGGGGTCTGGAGCACAGCCCTGGGAGGAGAGGCTGAGGGAGCTGGGGTTGCTTAGTCTGGAGAAGAGGAGGCTCAGGGCAGACCTTCTTGCTCTCTCCAACTCCCTGAAGGGAGGTTGTAGCCAGGTGGGGGTTGGTCTCTTCTGCCAGGCAAGCAGCACCAGAACAAGAGGACACAGTCTCAAGCTGTGCCAGGGGAGGTTTAGGCTGGAAGTGAAGAAGAAGTTCTTCCCAGCAAGAGAGATTGGCCCTTGGAATGTGCTGCCCAGGGAGGTGGTGGAGTCCCCATCCCTGGAGGTGTTTAGGAAGAGCCTGGCTGAGGCACTTGGTGCCCTGGTTGAGCTGATGAGATGGTGTTGGGTGATAGGTTGGACTGGATGATCTCAAAGGTCTTTTCCAACCTGGTTAATTCTATTCTATTCTATTCTATTCTATTCTATTCTATTCTATTCTATTCTATTCTATTCTATTCCATTCCATTCCATTCCATTCCATTCCATTCCATCTCAACACCTTCCACAAACCCTATGGAAGTTCTCTTTTTAGACTGCCCCAAATCCAGCTGTTCCAAACCACAGCTGGGCCAGAGCCTCCTCTGTGCTTGTGAGGAGCAACCTCAGCAGGCAGAAGGAGGTATCTCAGTACCTGCAAGTCATTAATGACTGTGTTTGTGTTTGCTGATGTTCTCAGGTTGATCTGCTCAACACTAATGAGTCATTTAGTCTCAATTAAACACCTCTCTCAGAACACAGCTCTAATTCCAACCAGTTCTGCTGATGAATTAATCACCACATGAGCTCAGCCTTCTGCAGGAGCTTCTGCTCCCCTTGGACTGAGGTCCCCTGAGCCACTGCACCCAGAGAACACCAGTTACCTGCATGCTGCTGTGAGGGGGGACATGTTTGCCTGGGTAACATGGAATGGAATGGAATGGAATGGAATGGAATGGAATGGAATGGAATGGATGGAATGGAATGGAATGGAATGGAATGGAATGGAATGGAATGGAATGGGATGGAATGGAAAGGAACCCAACAAACCAACAGCTTCTGTGGATACTCTCTGGATATTCCTGATATTTCTATCAGCTTTCCTGTGGTTCTGGATTTAGAATCATGCAATGGAAGGGGTTAGCAGGGACCTCTGCAGATGGGATGGGATGGATGGGATGGGATGGATGGGATGGGATGGGATGGGATGGGATGGGATAGAATAGAATTAGAATAGAATAGATTAGAATTAGAATAGAATTAGAATAGAATAGAATAGAATAGAATAGAATAGAATAGAATAGAATAGAATAGACCAGGTTGGAAGAGACCTTTGAGATCATCAAGTCCAACCTACCACCCAACACCATCTCATCAACTCAACCATGGCACCAAGTGCCTCAGCCAGGCTCTTCCTAAACACCTCCAGGGACAGTGACACACAAATGCCCTTAGAGTGAAGTGCTGGGGGTGGTTTCCTGGCCAGCATGGAGTCACAGAATCATTTTGGCTGGAAAACATCTCCAGGATCATCAAGTCCAGCTGTTATCCCAGCACAGCCAGTTCACCACTAAGCCATGTCCCTCAGCATCACATCTCCAAGGCTTCCAACCTCCTCCAGAGATGGAGAGTCCACCTGAGCAGCCTGAGCCAGGACTTAACAAAACTTTCTGTCACCAAATCGTTCCTCATGTCCAACCTAAACCTCCCCTGCTGCAACTTGAAGCCATTTCCTCTTGTCCTGTTGCTTGTTCCTTGGGAGAAGACACCAAGGCTTACCTCACTCCAGCCTCCTTTCAGGGAGCTATGGAGAGCAATGAGGCCTCCCCTCAGCCTCCTCTTCTCCAGGCTGAACACCCCCAGTTCCCTCAGCTGCTCCTCCCCAGCCCTGTTCTCCAGACCCTTCCCCAGCTGTGTTGCCCTTCTCTGGACCTGCTCCAGCCCCTCAATGTCCTTCTTGGAGTGAGGGGCCCAAAACTGACCCCCAGACTTGAGATGTGGCCTCACCAGTGTGGAGCAGAGGGGGACAACCACAAATCAAGCAGCATCCTGAAGCATTGGTGTCAAGCAGGCTTTGGAAGCATTAAGCTCTTCTAGGTTAAATAAATTAAATTACAAAGGCTGTTTTTTGTTATTTAGGAGGCACTTAGAATCAGAGAATCATAGAATCAATAAGGTTGGAAGAGACCTCAAAGATCATCAAGTCCAACCTGGCACCCAACACTTCATGACTACTAAACCATCACACCAAGTGCCACATCCAATCCCCTCTTGAACACCTCCAGGGATGGGGACTCCACCACCTCCCTGGGCAGCACATCCCAAGGGCCAATCTCTCTTGCTGGGAAGAACTTCTTCCTCACCACCAGCCTAAACCTCCCCTGGCACAGCTTGAGACTGTGTCCTCTTGTTCTGGTGCTGCTTGCCTGGCAGAAGAGACCAACCCCCTCCAGGCATATACCAGACATTGGAACAGGGAGGTGGTGGAGTCCCCATCCCTGGAGGGGTTCAAGAAACCTGTGGCCATGGCTCTTGGGGACATGGTTTAGTGGCCATGGTGGTGTTGATTTGATGGTTGGACCAATGATCTTAGAGGTCTCTTCCAACCCAAAAAATCCTTGCTTTGTATGATCTTGAGGCAGGTTTGCCAGGCAGGTTTTGACATCTCCAACCTGGTCTATTCTATTCTATTCTATCCTATCCTATCCTATCCTATCCTATCCTATCCTATTCTATTCTATGCTATTCTATTCTATCCTATCCTATTCTATTCTATCCTAGTCTATCCTATCCTATCCTCTTCTATTCTATCCTATCCTCTTCTATTCTATCCTATCCTATCCTATCCTATCCTATCCTATCCTATCCTATCCTACCCTATCCTGTCCTGTTCTGTTCTATCCTATCCTATCCTATCCTATCCTATCCTATCCTATCCTATCCTATCCTATCCTATCCTATCCTATCTGAAGCTCTTCCAGATCACAAAAGAAAAACCAACCCCAACCCCCCCTAAACCCCTCCATTTTTGTTATTTAGGAGGCACTTCACTGAAAGCATGACAGGAATTTCCTCTCAGCTGCACCAGCCTGCCCAGGCCTGGCTGCCAGGAAGGGCCCCAAGCAGAGGAGCTGCCTTCTCCACGCTTGAGAAGGAGCATTAAATCTAAATCCATGCTACTTCAGCATGCACCATTAAGTCAGCAATGTTCCTCTGTGGGAAATTTCATCCCCATTACCCTGCCAGCTTCTGCATTTCAGCTATCTGCAGCATAATGAGGAAAGAGGGAAGGAGCTGCAGTCAATGGGCTTAGCCCTACGCTTTGTGTCCCCTCGGATGATTGCAGCTGATGGATGGCAAGTGTCAGGCTACAAAACACAAAAGGCAGAGAGGAATGAATAATTAATGGGGCCCAGGAGGGTAGTTTGGAAGATAGAATCATAGAATGGTTTGGGTTGGAAGGGATCCTAAAGATCACCGAGTTCCAGCCCCGATGCTATGGGCAGGGACACCTGCCACCAGCTCAGGTTGCTCAAGGCCTCATCCAGCCTGGCCTTGAACACCTCCAGGCAGGAGGAATCCACAACCTCCCTGGGTTGCTCTATTCAGAGAGAAGATCTTGGCTCTGCCTTCCATCCTGGACCTGGGCTGTGGACCTCTGGTTGCTGCAGATGGAGCAAGCTGTTGAGTTGCTGGAAGGTGTCCAGAGAAGGGCAACAAAGCTGGGGAGGGGTCTGGAGCACAGCCCTGTGAGGAGAGGCTGAGGGAGCTGGGCTTGCTTAGCCTGCAGAAGAGGAGGCTCAGGGGAGACCTTCTGGCACTCTAGAACTCCCTGCAGGGAGGTTGTAGCCAGGTGGGGGTTGGTCTCTTCTGCCAGGCAAGCAGCACCGGAACAAGAGGCCACAGTCTTAAGCTGGAGGTGAGGAGAAAGTCCTTCCCAGCAAGAGAGATTGGCCATTGGAATGTGCTGCCCAGGGAGGTGGTGGAGTCCCCATCCCTGGAGGTGTTTAGGAAGAGCCTGGCTGAGGCACTTGGTGCCATGGTTAGTTGATGAGATGGTGTTGGGTGATAGGCTGGACTGGATGATCTCAGAGGTCTTTTCCAAACTGGTTAATTCTGTTCTAGTCTAAGGAGACACTCTACATGTCTCAGATAAAGAAAAAGAATAATATTGGGAGTAGCAGCTCACTGTGATAGCTTCTATAAACCTTATTAAAACAAACCCTGCCCAATCAAACTGAATTATGTGATACTATGTCCTTATTTCCTCTGGATTGCCCCATCCAAGCTTCTACAAATGGGAGAATAGCTTCTGATAGAACCAACTTTGAGTAAGATGGACCCAGAGACACTGAGGAATGTTCCACCTAGAAGTGATGTGCTAGATCCTCAGGACATTTGAAGATGACAGGACAGAGGCACTGGACCAGGCTGCCCAGGGAGGTGCTGGAGTCCCTGTACCTGGAGGTGCTCAAGAAACCTGGGGAATATGGCACTTTGGGACATGGTTTAATGGCCATGGTGGTCTTGGACTTGCTGATCTCAGAGGTCTTTTCCAGTCCAAACAACTCCATGACTCTAAGCTCAGTGGTGTGGCTGGCAGACCTGAGGGATGGGATCCATCCAGCGGGATCAGGACAAGCTAAAGTGGGCCTGACTGAGCCTCATAAGGGTCAACAAAGCCAAGGGGAAACCCTGCACCTGGGTTGGGGCAACTCCCAACATCACACCAGTCCCTGTGGGGGTGCTGCTGGGTGCAGAGCTGGACATGAGCCAGCACTGTGCACAGCCAGCCCAGCCCCAGCTGTGTCCTGGGCTGATCCCCAGCAGTGTGGGCAGCAGGGGCAGGGAGGGGATTCTGCCCCTCTGCTGTGCTCTGCTCAGACCCCACCTGGAGGGCTGGGGCCAGCTCTGGAGTCCTCAGCACAGCACAGACAGGGAGCTGTTGGAGCAGGGCCAGAGGAGGCCACAGCAATGGTGGCAGGGCTGGAAGCCTCTGCTGTGAGGCCAGGCTGAGAGAGTTGGGCTTGCTCAGCCTGGAGCAGAGAAGGCTGCAGGGAGACCTTCTGGTGGCCTTGCAGTGCTCAAAGGGTGATCAGACAGCTGGGGACAGGCTTTTGAGCAGGACACAGGGTGATGGCTTGAACTGAAAGAAAGAGATTCAGCCTGGAGAGAAGGAAGGGAGTTTGGGTAAGGAAGCTGGAGCACCTCTGCTGTGAGGACAGGCTGAGAGAGCTGGAGCAACCTGCATGCTCTCTGAGCACCAACATTTGGCCCACTTAGGTTAAAAGATATTTTTTAGCTGTCAGGTTTGTCACAATTATTCTCCTCCCCATTCCTTTTGGGTTTAAATAGTCTTCTGTTTCTCTTCCCTCCTTTTATTTAATGCCAGTTCCTTCCTTCACCAGCCAGCTCCTACTTGGCACATTCAGGCCCAATCTGGCAGGAAAAGAAGGCCTCAGAGGATGACACCAGCTAGCAGCTAACTCAGGATTAACTACTTCATGGCCCTGGGGCACCCTCAAACCAACAGCTTCTGTGGATACTCTCTGGATAGTCCTGGTGTTTCTATCAGCTTTCCTGTGGTTCTGGATTTAGAATCATGCAATGGAAGGGGTTAGAAGGGACCTCTGCAGAGGGAATGGAATGGAATGGAATGGAATGGAATGGAATGGAATGGAATGGGATAGGATAGGATAGGATAGGATAGGATAGGATAGGATAGGATAGGATAGGATAGGATAGGATAGGATAGGATAGAATGAATGGAATAGAATAGAATAGAATTAACCAGGTTGGAAAAGACCTTTGAGATCATCAAGTCCAACCTATCACCCAACACCATCTCATCAACTCAACCATGGCACCAAGACACCTTCTTGCTGTCTACAGCTCCCTGAAGGGAGGTTGTAGCCAGGTGGGGGTTGGTCTCTTCTGCCAGGCAAGCAGCACCAGAACAAGAGGACACAGTCTCAAGCTGTGCCAGGGGAGGTTCAGGCTGGAGGTTAGGAAGAAGTTCTTCCCAGCAAGAGAGATTGGCCACTGGAATGTGCTGCCCAGGGAGGTGGTGGAGTCCCCATCCCTGGAGGTGTTTAGGAAGAGCCTGGCTGAGGCACTTGGTGCCTTGGTTTAGCTGATTAGATTGTGTTGGGTGCTATTGATGATCTCTGAGTTCTTTTCCAACCTGGTTCATTCTGTATTCTGTACCTTCCCTAGGTGCCCCCTTGGCAGGGTGGTTGGACTTGATGACCTCCAGAGGTCCCTTCCAATCCCCATCATTCTGTGAAGATCCCGTGGGCACCTCACCCTCCTCTGTGCTGCCAGCAGGCACAGGGCACTGCTCCTCCTGAAATGCCACTCTAAGATCTCATCTTCAGCTTGATGGTTACCAGCTCTGGCTTGACAAGCCCTGTCTCCACTGATGACAGAGCCCCTGTGCAGGTTTTCCTGACAGGGACGGGTCAGCCAGAAATAGCATTTGTGGTTGTTAAGCAGAAAGAGCCCTCAGCAAACCATCCTGAGCTGCACATGGCCCAGCACCACCTCAGCCCATCTCAAGAGCCCAGCAAACCAGCATCTTTCACAGCAATGGCCACCAGAAAAGCTCTTTTAGAGGAAAACCAAGTGTCCTCCAGCACCCTGAACACAAAGGGTGCTCAGAGAAGGGGGCTTGCAGCAAGGTCAAGGGAGAGGCCTTAAGGCTCCTTTAATGTTTTATTCTTATATTGCAATTCTCCCAATCCCAGCATGGTGAGGGTGGGAAGGGACCTCTGGAGATCAGCCAGTCCTGTGCTACACCAGGGGCACCCACAGCAGCTTGCCAGCAGTGGCCAGCTGGCTTTGGAAGCTCTCCAGAGAAGGAGACTCCACAGCCTCCCTGGGCAGCCTGCTCCAGGCCTCCAGCACCCTCACACCAAACAGCTTTCTCCTCCTGTTCACCTGGAACCTCCTGGCTTCCAGTTTGTGCCCAGTGCCCCTGTCCTGTCCCTGGGCACCACTGACAAGAGCCTGGCCCCAGCTTCCTGTCCCCCTTATAGGTCCTTTAGCTCTTGCTGAGCATTGCTCAGCTCCCCTCTGGGGCTGCTCCTATCCAGGCTCCACAGCCCCAGGGCTCTCAGCCTTTCCCCCTCACAGAGCTGCTCCAGGCCCCTCAGCAGCTTTGGAGCCTTCTCTTGACTCTCTCCAGCAGTTCCCTGTCTCTCTTGAACTGGAGAGCCCAGGACTGGACACAGGATTCAGCTGTGGTGTGACTAGAGGAGAGCAGAGGGGGAGAAGAACATCCTTCAACCTGCTGCCACACTCTTCTGAATGCACCCCAGGACCCCACTGGCCATCTTGGCCATGAGGGCACATTGCTGGCTCATGAGGAATTGCTGTCCCCCATCTCTCCTAGGTCCTTCTCCAGGGCTGTCCCCACATCTCTCCTAGGTCCTTCTCCACAGAGCTGTCCCCACAGCTCTCCTAGGTCCTTCTCCACAGAGCTGTCCCCCATCTCTCCTAGGTCCTTCTCCAGAGCTGTCCCCACATCTCTCCTAGGTCCTTCTCCACAGAGCTGTCCCCACATCTCTCCTAGGTCCTTCTCCAGAGCTGTCCCCACATCTCTCCTAGGTCCTTCTCCAGAGCTGTCCCCACATCTCTCCTAGGTCCTTCTCCACAGAGCTGTCCCCACATCTCTCCTAGGTCCTTCTCCAGAGCTGTCCCCACATCTCTCCTGGGTCCTTCTCCACAGAGCTGTCCCCACATCTCTCCTAGGTCCTTCTCCAGAGCTGTCCCCACATCTCTCCTAGTTCCTTCTCCAGAGCTGTCCCCACATCTCTCCTAGGTCCTTCTCCAGAGCTGTCCCCACATCTCTCCTAGGTCCTTCTCCACAGAGACCCCACATCTCTCCTAGGTCCTTCTCCACAGAGCTGTCCCCCATCTCTCCTAGGTCCTTCTCCAGAGCTGTCCCCACATCTCTCCTAGGTCCTTCTCCACAGAGTCCCCACATCTCTCCTAGGTCCTTCTCCAGAGCTGTCCCCACATCTCTCCCAGGTCCTTCTCCACAGAGTCCCCACATCTCTCCTAGGTGCAGGGCATCATTCCCATGCACTACCAACTCCTGATCTCTTAGCCTAGGGAGTACAGGAGGAACCACCTCAGATGGAGCTGCAGTATTTGGTGACCCTCCCATCTTGTGGTGCCCAGAGAGCAGACAGGTGTGCAGGGGAAGTAACAGGTATCCCTGGAGAAGCCAGCTGGGCAATTCCTGCCAGGTTTCTGAGCTGACAGAAGAGCTGCCAGAGGCAGGAGCTCTGCTGAATATCACTTCAGCAATAAATAAACAAAACTTGAGAGGTGTCAGCTGGCTGCTGACAACAAATCCAACACAATGGCATTAATAATTGAGTGAGGAAAATGAGTCAGGGGAAGTCTCCATGGGCAGGAGATCTGCTGTGTCAGCTGTGGAGAGGAACCAAGGTGCTGCACCAAATCAAGCAGGGAAATCAGAGACTCCCAGGCTGCTTTGGCTGGGAAGGGACCTTTAAAGCTCACCTAATCCAACCCCCTGCACTCAGCAGGGACATGGATTCACTGAGTGGGTTGGGTTGGATGGGACCTTAAAGATCCTCTGGTCCCAACCTACCTGCCATGGGCAAGGACACCTCCCACTAGATCAGAATAGGATAGAGTAGAGTAGGATAGGATAGGATAGGATAGAATGGATGGAATGGAATGGAATGGAATGGAATGGAATGGAATGGAATGGAGTACAGTAGAGTAGAATGGAATAGAGTAGAATGGAATAGAATAGAATAGAATGGAATGGAATAGAATGGAATGGAATAGAATAGGATAGGATAGGATAGGATAGGATAGGATAGGATAGGATAGGATAGGATAGAATAGAATGAACCAGGTTGGAAAAGAGCTTTGAGATCATCAAGTCCAACCTATCACCCAACTCCATCTCAGCAACTCAACCATGGCACCAAGTGCCTCAGCCAGGCTCTTCCTAAACACCTCCAGGGATGGGGACTCCACCACCTCCCTGGGCAGCACATTCCAATGGCCAATCTCTCTGGCTGGGAAGAATTTCTTCCTCACCTCCAGCCTAAACCTCTCCTGGACAGCTTGAGACTGTGTCCTCTTGTTCTGGTGCTGCTTGCCTGGGAGAAGAGACCAACCCCCACCTGGCTACAACCTCCCTTCAGGGAGTTGGAGACAGCAAGAAGGACTCCCCTGAGCCTCCTCTTCTGCAGGCTAAGCAACCCCAGCTCCCTCAGCCTCTCCTCACAGGGCTGTGCTCCAGACCCCTCCCCAGCTTTGTTGCCCTTTTCTGGACACCTTCCAGCACCTCAACATCTTTCCTAACCTGAGGGGCCCAGAACTGGCCACAGGCCTCAAGGTGTGGCCTAACCAGTGCTGAGCACAGGGGCAGGTTGCTCAAGGCCTTGTCCTGCCGAGCCTTGAACACCTCCAGGGAAGGGACATCCCTGAGCACCCTGTTCCAGTACCTCCCCATCCTCACTGGAAAGAATTTCTTCCCAATCTCCAGTCTCAATCTCCCCTCTCTTCCAGCTCAAAGCCACTGCCCCTCATCCTAGCACTACAAGCCCTTGTCCAAAGTCCCTCTCCAGGTACCCCCTGTAGGTACTGGAAGGCTGCTCTATGGTCTCCCTGGAGCCTTCTCTTCTCCAGGCTGAACAGCCCCAGCTCTCTCAGCCTGTCCCAGCAGGGGAGGTGCTTCAGCCCTCTGATCCTCTTTGTGGCCTCATCTGGAGGAGGAGTGTGGCCAGGGCACTCTGGGACATGGTTTGATGGCCATGGTGGTGTTGGGTTGACAGTTGGACTCAGTGATCTTGGAGATCTTTTCCAGGCCAAACAGTTCCAGGGTTCTATGATTCCAATGCCTTTATCTTTTCCTCCTTAGCTCCATTGTGTTTCCAGTTCCAGGGTTCTAGGATTCCAATGCCTTTATCTTTTCCTTAGCTCCATTGTGTTTCCAGTTCCAGGGTTCTAGGATTCCAATGCCTTTATTGTCAGCTCCATTGTGTTTCCAGTTCCAGGGTTCTATGATTCCAATGCCTTTATTGTCAGCTCCATTGTGTTTCCAGTTCCAGGGTTCTATGATTCCAATGCCTTTATCTTTTCCTCCTTAGCTCCATTGTGTTTCAGTTCCAGGTTCTAGGATTCCAATGCCTTATCTTTTCCTCCTTAGCTCCATTGTGTTTCCAGTTCCAGGGTTCTATGATTCCAATGCCTTTCTCTTTTCCTCCTTAGCTCCATTGTGTTTCCAGTTCCAGGGTTCTAGGATTCCAATGCCTTTATCTTTTCCTTGTCAGCTCCATTGTGTTTCTGGAGGGGCAGTGCACATTTATCCCCAAGACCAAGTCTTGAGAGCTCCTGAGTTCCCTGGATGATCTCCCCTGTCACTCTCCCAGAGATGCCTGGGCCCTGCTTAGCCCTCCAATGACTCTGAATGACAGAAATGGAAGCAGA
This sequence comes from Colaptes auratus, assembly GCA_015227895.2. Taxonomy (NCBI): domain Eukaryota; kingdom Metazoa; phylum Chordata; class Aves; order Piciformes; family Picidae; genus Colaptes; species Colaptes auratus. The sequence continues at coordinate 24,602 of JAAWVA010000261.1, forward strand.
CATGCAGGGTGGTGGCAGAAGGCTGCCTGTGTCAGCAGGAGCAGCAACAGAAGGCTTGCTGAGGGAGAAGATATTCTGCTTGATCAGGCATGAGGCAGTCCTCTTTGCAAAGAGAGGACTGCTGATGAGTCACCAGTCCATCAGATGAGATGTGGGGAAAGGAAAGCTCCTGCAGAGCTCTCAGATGAA
>JAAWVA010000262.1:0-24777 GCA_015227895.2 Colaptes auratus
AAAAAAGCCTTCCTCTTTTTGCTGTGAGCTATGAAGGGACCTTTCCCATAATGAGAGCATCAGTGACTCCTCCAGGTACCAAAAAGGAAAGACATAATGATATTAGCATGGAGGAGGGAGAAGAAAATGTTAAATGAAAAAAGGCAGCCTTCTGCCTTTACCCAAAATGCTGACCATGGGGTGCTTCCTGTTCTCTTACAGCTTCTTTTGTGGGGTGTAAAAAGGGTGTCATTTTTCAGTTTGCATTCATTTCACATCTGGACTGACATAGTAAGAGGCCCATGTTCTCTGCCCAGCCTCCAGGATCCTGCAGAATCGGCTCTCTGGAGCAGCAAGGCACTATACTGCCAAATGACCCTTTCCTGGACCTCAGGTACTTTATGATAAGCATTATAGCACTACCCCACATAACAGCTGTGTGTCATAAAAAGGATCATCCAAGAAGATCCTTACAGTCCGAGCACAAAACCAAATGATGTTCATTTGCTTATTGCTTCTCTGGAGTGAGAAGCTGCATCTGTGCCCAGTCCTTGGCATTCTGCTGCTCTGCATTTCCAGGTTTCTTTTGGGAGAACCTGTTGCTCTTTATCATTTCAGGGGCTCCATCATGTCTCCTTATCCCATAGTAACCTTCCTAAATGCTTCCCTTACCATTCTTTATCATTCCTCTTTTTTCCTCCCATCATTTTCTTCACTCTGGAAGTAATCATTCACCATGTAAAGGTGAAGAGGGACAAGAGCTGAGATCACAGAAACACAGAAGAGTTGAAGCTGGAAGGGACCTCAGAAGGTCATCTTGTCCAACTGCTCTGTCCAAGCAGTGCCATTTGGAGCCAGTTGCCCAAGACAATGTGCAGATGGCTTTTGAACACCTTCAAGGATGGAGACACCACAGCCTCTTTGGTCAATCTGTTCCTGTGCTTGGTTACCTACACAGTAAAAATCTTAATGGTCAGATGGAATCTCTTCTGTTTCAGTTTGTGCCTGTTACCTCTTGTCCTGTCCTTAGGTATCTCTGAAAAAAGCCTGGCATTGCTATTTTGAAGCATGATTGAATGTCAGTAAACAGAGGTATGTGGTCTTGCTCTATGCTGCAGAGGTTCTAGTCACTGATGCCTGATGTAGTACTTAGCAGGATGGCGGCATGCCATGGTTTAGTTGATTAGATGGTGTTGGGTGATAGCTTAGACTTGATGATCTTGAAGGTCTTTTCCAACCTGGCCAACCTGGTCTATTCTATTCTATTCTATTCTATTCTATTCTATTCTATTCTATTCTATTCTATTCTATTCTATTCTATTCTATTCTATTCTAACCTATCCTATCCTATCCTATCCTATCCTATCCTATCCTATCCTACTAATGAGTTCAATGTTTAATGAAAAGAAAAACTGCAATTGTAAATAGGATCCTTGTAACTAAAGCTTCATATTGTTTATGGGTTTCTGAGTTGAACTTAGGAGTGAAATATGAGCTAGTAAATGTATTGTTCCTGTACATTTACATTCCCAGAAGAAAACTAACTCCAGCAATGTTTGTGATGATGAAGGAGCTACATGCATCTGCTACAATACAATACAATACAATACAATACAATACAATACAATACAATACAATACAACAGGTTGGAAGAGACCTTCAAGATCATCACGTCCAACCAATCCAACCCACCTAAATACAATACAGTACAATACAGTACAATACAGTACAATACTGTACAATACAGTACAATACAGTACAATACAACCCACCTAAACAACTAAAAAATTAAACCCTGGCACCAAGCACCCCATCAAGCCTCTTCTTGAACACCTCCAATGAAGGTGACTCCACCACTTCCACAGGCAGCTGATTCCAGTGGGCAACATGCATGTACACATCAGCAGTAACTGTGATGCATGTCAGCATGTTATTGGGCCTTGATTATCTGTAATTTACACGGGGTTGGTTTTTTCTAGCAATGGAAAAAGGGAAAAAAACTTTCTGCCAACGAAAATCACAGGAGGAAGTAGAGGATGGTAAGACAAATCAAAGCTTAGACACCGTAAATCCTATCAAAGGAACACCCTAAAGAGACACAATTAATGCTGGATGCCACATAGTTGCTTCAGAGTCTAAAAAGAGTCATTTTATCTCTGGCACTCATAATGGGCTGTCAGGAAAAATGACAGTCTACCAGGCTTGGTGAAAGACTGCACGATGTAGCCCCCTTCTTGCCTGGAACTTAGCACAGCCCACTCCTTTATAACAAATGCTAATAATCATGCACTCTAGAGCTCATTTCAGATATGCTAAAGGCACTTGAAAGTGAAAGACTGCTTAGCCAAAGAAATCCACATGAAGGTGTTTTGAAGAGATTCCCCACAAAAAACACCACAGCAGAGCTACCAGCCAGAGGTATGGCAGGACACAATGTTAACATACATTGTAATGAGGTGGAAAGCTGCCCACTGAAATCCAGCCTCAGCACCAAGGGCTCAGTCTGCATGTGTGTGGCACACAGCCAGCCTGACCCAAGAGCTGGTTTGCTCAGCAGCTGCGGCTGTGCATTGCCTGCGTGCTAATGTGATGAAAAGGACTGCTGGGGATCCATGCCACTTTGGCAGCAGACAGAGAACTGCCACCATCATGTGTGTCTATTACAGCACTCTGCTGAGCTTCACAGCATTAAATACCCAAACCTGGCCAAATTTTTCCTGAGGTTTCCATGAGACTGGCCCTCCCTCTGATCCATCCAGTACCGCTTGGACATTGTGAAACAGCTGCTCTACTCCAGGCTGGAAGGGCTCCCCCGCCACACTAAAATCCATCTGTGCAGTTCTTTGGGTCCTGCCTGGTGTCGTTTCTCCTTTCACGCTGCTCAGGTGCACTGTGCTCATGCATTCCTATCACAGAGGCAGCTGTGTCTTATTTTTTCATTCACTTTTAACACTTTTGACATGGTGTTAAGTCCTCCCTTGTTCGCTTTGGATTGAAAAAGCTCCAGCATGCACGCAATGGGTAGAAGAAGCAAAATATGTCTTCCCCACATGCTGTGCAGTTTCTCCTGTACTGCAGCTCAGAGAGAGCACAGAAGGACAAAAGGTGAGATAGAGGAAGGTAAAGACAGCGTTAGACCCCAGATGCTACAGATACATAGAAATGTGGGTGCTTTCACAGGGGCTCAGTGCTGCATGAGGGAAAAAGAAGTCATCTTTCTGCAAGTGGATACGGGAAAGGAAAGTATTTGCTCCAGTGACCCACAGCACTCACAAACTGCATAGCTATCTAAGTAAGGTAGGAGAATTCAGACACATGGTGACAGATGAAGCTAACTCAAGGCTTTTGAGGAATTCAGGAAGAATTTCACTTCCCCAGGGATGAAAACTTAAGCCTCTAATAAGGATATATAACTCCAGATATGGAAAGAAACAAGATAAAGATAAGGGATAGAAAGAGAAGAGAGATCCAGAGGGTCAAATTTGATGTTTGCCAGGGAGAAGGATCATGGCTATTCTTCTGCAGCAGCAATTGCTGCCTCATTTTCCATAAGCTCTCTCTAAGGCTTCACTTTCTGAGTTCCTAAACACGGGCAAAATAGCATGGAGACTCACAAGCTGCTTTGTTATTATCCAGTTGCCTGCTTTGCTGGCAAGCATTCAGTTTGCCTGTGCCTAAAGTTAGTCCTGAGAATTCTGCTGGCTAACACAGCAAAAGCCATAGCACAACATATACCCCATGAGCATAAATAGGTGTCACACTTTGAAGCGAAGGAACAGCGTCCACGAATCTGGGGCTGATCCCAGTTCTTTGCAAAAAAACCCCAACAGCCTAGCTTCTTGCTAAGCAGGTGTGAGTGGGACTCAGTCATGACAGCAGGCTGGCACTCAGCCATTGTATAGCCTCACACTCCTTGTCCCTAGGAGGATTCTAGGAGCAAGGAGCTCTTGTCATTCTAGAATGCTAACCATAGAAAGTAGCAAGCTTGCAGGACTCAGAAAGCAAAGCTTTGCTTCAGATGATCCCTAGAATATATGCTAACTCCAGCTGTAATGTTAATGTTTGTAAGCCTATTCCTGCTGACAGGTAGTCCACAATTGAACTGTGTCAACATATTTGCTAGCTTCCTTGTGCTTAGCCAGAAATGACACAATGCAGATAATCAAGGCAAAGCAGGACTGTTAAAAACAAGCACATACACATCTGTCAAATAACAAGTTGGAAGTTTGTGTAGAATCTGCTTTAGTTAATAGCAAAATGATCTGCCAACAGAAGAGAAGAGCAAGACACAGTTCTTAGGGGTGGGGCATGGGTGTTGGTTGGTTGGTTGGTTTAATTGGTGGGGTTTTGGGTTTCTTGGGGTTTTTTCTTCTTCTTCTTCTTCTTTCCCTCCCTTCCCCTGCAGAGGCTCTAGGCAGCCAAAATTGTTTACCCCAAATATGACACCTTAATTTCTGCAAAATGCATCTTCCATCTAATTAGGGTTGTCCCAGTTTGCAGGCAGCTCCTCCCTTGCCTCCCACTGGGGCAGAAAAACGAGACTTAGACAAACAGATTGCAGAAGTGATGGAAAGTTTAAATGGAAAAGCAGTGAGTGTTCTGAAGAGCACTACAAGCACAGTAACAAAAGAGATCCCAAAGCATACCCAGAACCCTCCAGCATTTCCCTTCTCCCCACCTGAGGGTACACCCAAAACCCCCAGGGCTCTTTCTTCCCCCCCGCTCCAGTGTTAGGCTAATCTCAGCTGGCCAGATCTGAGATTTTCCTTCCACCTTCTCCTCCTGGCATTAGGCCTAGCCAGGACTAAGAGGCCTTGAGATAACTCCTCTTCATTACCAGATAGGGAGCATCTCCCATGGGAACAGCAAGGGAAGAAAGAGGAAGTATGAGACCTTGCAGATGAATTTATAGGCAGCAGGATATTATGGGTATGAAATATGCAGCTTCCTGTGTCCACCCATTGGGCTGGACACCCGGGGCACCAAAGGTGTATCTTGTGTGGTAGCAGCAAAAGGCACCCAGCCTAAACTACCACAAGGGTAAAGTTTTGTTTGTAGTTCTTGGGGGGGGAAAAAAAGATCTAACCCATTTCCCCATTTGTTTCCCTCTGCTCATCAAGCAGGAGAGGTGAGCACAGGATTTCAAATTGTCTATTAGTTGGTTAACAAAAACAGAGAAGCCTGGAAAATGTTTTTAATATTAAAGAAATAGGACCCAAGAGTGTGGTTTCAAAATGAATCAATACCACATAGGGTTAAAGCAAGAAAAAGGCATACCCCACAAAAAATTCTTGTTTGCTACCAGCAGTACCACCTCCCAGCAGAAACCCACACTGATGTGGTTATGACTCCCAGGAAAATATTTCTAAAGGTTTCTCTTAGGAAAGGACATATCATTTGGGCTTTAACCTGTATGTCTCTTCTGCAAGAGAGCTTTAGACTCCAAATTTGTCAAATATGAAAATTCTGATAGCATTAATTTCATTTCTAGCTATGGGGAGAAGAAAAGATTGACTGTTGCTGTAGGGGTATGAAAATCACAATCAAACATCTACAGTATGATTGCAGATTTACAGCCGAGTAGGATAGGATAGGATAGGATAGAATAGGATAGGATAGGATAGGATAGGATAGGATAGGATAGGATAGGATAGGATAGGATAGGATAGGATAGGATAGACCAGGTTGGAAGAGACCTTCAAGATTATCGTTTCCAACCTATCAACCAATCCAACCCACTTAAACAACTAAACCATGGCACCAAGCACCCCATCAAGTCTCCTCCTGAACACCTCCAATGATGGTGACTCCACCACCTCCCCAGGCAGCACATTCCAATGAGCAATCACTCCTCTCTGTGTAGAACTTCTTCCTAACATCCAGCCTAAGGCACAGCCTGAGACTGTGTCCTCTTGTTCTGGTGCTGGCTGCCTGGGAGAAGAGACCAGAGTAGTGCTCAAATCGTTCTGGATGGAGGGTTGCCAGCCACTGACAAACCCCTTCCCTGCTGCTTTCTGAAGCACTTTCAATTCTAAATTCTGTGAATCCTTTGGTTTGTTTGAAGTGCCCATGCATAAACCTTCTGTAAAGGTAGTTCCACCAACCAAATACCGATACCTGTGAAGGGTGACTGCAAATATCCCATTGCAGAGTTTGTATATGCAAATAAACCACTAACATACATATTCACTGATGTCTTTGCCGCTCATTTCTGAGGGCACATTCACAACAACAGGCTCCTGGGTTGGATATTTTAATTTCCCTTCTGTTATTTTGTGGATTTTTTTTATATGGTTTCTTTTATATGTTGTGGAGGTTTTTCCCCCCCCAAAATATTTCTGGTCCAGAATGATATTTTTGAAGCTGAAAGAGTGTTTGGCATGAAGAGGTTATTTGAAAACAAAACAAAACAAAACAAAACAAAACAAAAGTAGAGGAGGTAGTCCTGAAGACAATACAATACAATAAATCCAGGTTGGAGGAGACCTTCAAGATCATCATGTCCAACCTATCAACCAATCCAACCCACCTAAACAACTAGATCATGGCACCCAGTACCCCATCAAGTCTCCTCCTGAATACCACCACCTCCCTGGGCAGCCCATTCCAATGGGCAATCACTCTCTCTGCAATGAACTTCCTCTTAACATCCAGTCTAAACCTCCCCTGGTGCAGCCTGAGACTGTGTCCTCTTGTTCTGGTGCTGCCTGCCTGGGAAAAGAGACCAACCTCTGCCTGTCTACAATTTCCCCTCAGGTAGTTGTAGACAGCAATAAGGTCACCCCTGAGTCTCCTCCTCTCCAGGCTAAGCAACCCCAGCTCCCTCAGCCTCATCTCATAGGGCTTGTCTTCCAAACCCCTCACCAGCCTTGTTGCCCTTCTCTGGACACGTTCCAGCAAGTCAACATCCTTCCTAAACTGAGGGGCCCAGAACTGGACACAGGACTCCAGGTGTGGCCTAACCAGTGCTGTATACAAGGGCAGAATATTTCATCAAATCCAAAATTATTATTTTTTGTCCTAATTTCTAGGTTCATTTAAATCTCTTTTCAAATTTGTTTGTTTGTTTGTTTTCAAAGTGACGGGTACTGAAACTTTCCCACCTCATATGGGACAGCTTCCAGCTGCTTATGCCATCCAGATGAGCTAAATTCTTTCTCAATAGCTGGACCTGACAAGGGTCTGGGTAGAAAGATTGTTTCTTCTTTAGGGAGAGGTTAGTCATAAAACAGAGCAGCCCTGTTCACTACAATTACTCTTCTCAAAACCAGAGGGAGGAGGCTTTTGGCTACCTGCTAGTTCAAACTGGGATCAGACCCAATCTCTAATCTTCCTGACTCAAGACAAGGTATTAGAAAATAAGTTCTTGTTAGTGCATGACAGTTTAGGCTGTGCCTGTAAGAAAGGACAGCTGCAGAATTCTCTAGCTGAATGTATGTGTGTAAAAAAGAAAACAAAGGTTAATTCTAAACAAATGTCGTTGGTCAGATGTGAGATGTACCATAGCAAATATCTCTCACATTCTTTTCTCTCACTCACTCCGGCACTCTGTCTCTTGCTGCAAGCAAGACTCATGGCGCTGTTCTGGACAGAGAGGGAGACCTCTTACCTGCAAACTGATAAGATAAGCAACTAACTTCTTAACAACTGCTTTGAACTAACTGGAATTTCCCTAATATTTTTCTCCTTTTCTCTTTTCTTCTAACTAACTAGAGGGGAAGGCGAGAGAGAGAGGTTGGGGGGAACCCAAGGTGGTATCCTCCAAGGAGGAGGATTTCTGTTTGTTTTCTTCTCTGTAAATTCCTGTATAATACTGTGGATACTATATATTTTGTATATATTCATTGCATTTAATTAGTGCTTGTAAAATACAGCTTTCATTCACTTCTCTGACTGTGCCTAACCGAGTTTTTGTGGGTGCAGAAGGATTAAACCATCACACCGCTACACCAGTGGTACTTACTCCCTTGCTCTCATTGGCCTGGACATCTATGCATTTTTAATGATGCATGCACAGCAGTATGAACCAAAACCAACCTTCAGAGCAGCCAGGAGATTATAGTGTCTAGCCAGAAGGTGGGAAAGAGAAGTCTATGTTCCTGGGCTACACCATGAGTAACTAGGTTTTGAATGTGAACTGTGACATCTCAGCTGGACGCCCAAGTCTAGTTAATCCCACTCTTCCTTGCAGAAACAACAGGAAGATGTCTGAAACCACACACTTGGTCTGCAGATTAAAATAGTTTCTAGCCCACTAATTGGACTGATGCCTTTTGCCCTGGCCCTGAAAGCCTTTCTGAAAGTTAATTAGATTTCTTCTTTCTGACAGAAAGCAATCTCTGACCTGCAGCAATATCACACCGGAGGAATTCATCTCACAGAAATGTCTTTTTCCCTGTACTCTTACTTGCTTCTGCAATCAGTATATTTTAGTCCAAATTATCTGCTCTGGTGAGATTCAGGAATTACTGTCAGCAAGTAGGACAACTGCTGGGACTCTGGGAAAGGAAATACTCATTCAACCATTGTTGTGCCATAATTGAAGATTTAGGTTTGTCTTGAAAGAAGTTTAAGAGGGGAGTCAGGACATTTGATCAGACCTCTGAGCCTGTACTCCTTGTTCCTTGTGAAAACAAAACCAATCTTCTGCATGACTTACCAAGCCAAACAAAACAAAGCAAAGCAAAGCAAAGCAAAGCAATACAAAACAAAGCAAAACAAAACAAAGCCTAACAAAGCAAAGCAAAACAAAACAGAACAAACAAAACAATAAAACAAACAAAAACTCAAACAAAAAAACCCACCACAATATAACATTAGCAATTGAAGGGAAAATGATATACCTCCCTCCAAACAGAAACTGGGGGAATCTCCATCATTAAACCTGCCAGAACAGTGCTACATGCACACTAAGGAAAGGTTTTCTGTACTTACAGTAACACTTATCCAATAATGTTGATAATGAAGAAGCATAATGCACTAAGAACAGGCCTACTTTAAAAGAGTGTTTGTTGTTTTAAACAGTTATGGCTTTCCCTTTCTTCAAATTAAATAGTTTCAGAACATGAGCCAGCAGTGTGCCCAATTGGCCAAGAAGGCCAGTGGCATCCTGGCCTGCATCAAGAATAGTGTGGCCAGCAGGAGCAGGAAAGTCATTGTGCCCCTGTGCTAAGCACTGGCTGGCCATAACTTGAGTCCTCTGTCCAGTTCTGGGCCCCTCAATTTAAGAAGGACATAGAGACACTTGAACATGTCCAGAGAAGGGCAATGAGGCTGGGGAGAGGCCTCGAGCACAATCACTATGAGGAGCAGCTGAGGGAGCTGGGGTTGTTTAGCCTGGAGAAGAGGAGGCTCAAGGGAGACCTCATTGCTCTCTACAACTACCTGAAGGGAGGTTGTAGCCAGGAGGGGGTTGGTCTCTTCTCCCAGGCAAGCAGCACCAGAACAAGAGGACACAATCTCAAGCTATGCCAGGGGAATTTTAGGCTAGAGGTGAGGAGAAAGTTCTTCCAGAGAGAGTTGTTAGCAGTTGGAATGTGCTGCCCAGGGAGGTGGTGGAGTCACCTTCCCTGGAGGTGTTCAAGAGGGGATTGGACGTGGCACTTGGTGCCATGGTTTAGTCATGAGGTCTGAGGTGACAGGTTGGACTTGATGATCTTTGAGGTCTCTTCCAACCTTGGTGATTCTGTGATTCAGGAAAAAAGGTTTTGCTGATTAAAAATTTCAGATATAGGCATAAGTCCAACCTAAAGTTCCTTCACCACACTCCTTCATTCCTCAAAACCAACCAACCAAACAAAAAAGATTAAAAAAAAAACAAACAAAAAGAGACAGAAACCAAAGGCACTTCAGTGCAAATATCTTTGTCATTTAGCATCCATTCCTGAAACCAAATGAAGGTCTCTGTTTAAAGACAACTATTGTAAATGGCAAATATAACATTATTGTAATAACACTGGCTTTTTATTCCATGGTACTCAGCACAAAACATGAATGCAGGTGGCAAAAGTAGCCACTGAATATATCTATTTCTCACAATCATGTCTGGCTACAAATAATGCAACTCCAAACTCTGTACAAACCTTGGGTGGTGTATCACAGAATCCCATCTCAGTCACAGGAATAGAACAGGCAACACCTCCTCTGTCTGTCTTGTGTTTGTCATGGAGTCACATTTACTTTGTTTACCTTGGTATTTTCAGAGTAGCATGAGACAATGTGAAAGAGGACTTGTTGCAGAAAACAAAAGCATCTGTTGGATTGCAGTGCAGCAGGGAAGGTTCAGCTAACAACAAAGTGAAACTCAGAAAAAGAACAGGACTCCATTGTAAGCCAGGTCAGACCAAAGGCAACAGAATATTGCTTTAGTGACTGCATCTCCCCAGGCCTCTTCTTGTTAGGGAGTCAGCAGTGATGATGGCTATCTATGTTCATCTTCCTGTTGAGGAGCAGAATAAGGGAGAAAGTCTGGCTGTGTGCCTACCTTGCTCCATTCTCTCCTGTGGTGTTGACAGATCTCCTGCAGTGTGAAAGCTCTTGTTTTGCTGACTTTGTCTTGGGAGAGCTTCCAGTTCCCTGGGTTTGCAGCAGGTAACTGAGATTCTGTATTTGCCTGCAACACTGTCTGAATCTGCATACTTTCCCCAGACTCAGTTGAGGATGTTGAATGTATGGGTCTCAACTGAGTTTCAAAGTCTTAGTAACTTTCTGTGCCAAGACTGTAAAGAAACTGCAGTTACCTATTCATCAGGCTTTGTAGTATCATAACACAGCCTTGAGAGTCCTAGATTCAGACCGCCTTGTCCATTTTGGGACGTGAAAAGCAGAGAGAGTCAAGAGCCTGAGAAAGAAACTTTCATATTTCTAACTTTTCATGCTACACTGAAGCAAAACAGCAACCAACCAAACCCAACAGGTCTGATACCTTTCTGTTTTTAACACTGCCTTGTATGGCTAGAGGAGAGCCTCTTGCCACTCTGTCTCCCTTTCGGGTCCATCTACAAACATTTAATGGAAGTGGTGAAAAATTACTCTTTCACATTTCCAGTAGGAACAGAAACAGATTTTTTAACTCTCAAAATATCTTGTTGGGCAAGTATTCAATGTTCCAACTTGACTGAGGAAAACTCCATCTATTACAAGTGGCTGGCTGATAAAGAATCTCTATCCATTTCTCCAAATGGCATAGCCACAGGTGGATTTCCTGCTCCTTTGTCTTGCTAATTTTGTTGAACTGAAAGAGATTTGCTTCTAACCACAGGAAAAATGCAAATATAAAGAGGTAGAAAACTGGGTATATTGCAGTTATTGTCACAACAAAAAAAGGGGACATAAATACCACTAAAATACCATCAGAGTACAGAACTTCTTTCAGAAACAATAAATCAGGACTCATAAGTGAAAGTGATTACATTTGCAGTACAGATTAGAAGATGTTCTAGTACCATAACCTGAGGATTTTTACTGCTACTTTGGTTTACTGCCTGGCTATAAATCCTATTTAGACAATCCTAGAAGGACTGCAGAACACCTCAGAAGCACAAAGAGTTCCAGGACAGACCACCTTCAACTGCAGGAAGGCTGCAATCTTTAGTGTCAGCCGTTCCTGGAAACCTAATCCACAAGAAACATTTCAGAAGGGTACTTTATATGTTAACCAATTAGTTTCCTGCAGGTTTATTAGGAAGGTGTAAGACCAGCCATTGACTGAATATCAATTAATTAGCAAGGCTGAATTCCAGGAGCTCTATAGGAAGTAAGTCCTGGCATGTATCATTATTGAAATTCATTTGAGGTCTAAGTTGAAATCCCAACCAAAAGAGTTTAATGCATAAAATGAAAAATCAATCCATCTCAGTCAGACAATTTGCAACAGATGCTTTACACTGATCCTCTGCTGTGGGTACCGTACTTGGCATATGCTCTAAGAAAACAGGAGGTAGGAGATGTGGCAGAAAAAAAAATAAACTCCACAGATTTATATTGTCCTATAATGAGTCAGGGAAAAATGTATTCCACTTACAGTAACAGAAGCAGAAAGCACTGATGAGCTAGGATTTGCACTCTTTTGGTTACAGCCAGGCAGAGGTTGGTCTCTTCCCCCAGGCAACCAGCACCAGAACAAGAGGACACAGTCTCAAGCTGCACCAGGGGAGGTTTAGGCTGGCGGTTAGGAGGAGATTCTACACAGAGAGAGTGATTGCCCATTGGAATGTGCTGCCCAGGGAGGTGGCGGAGTCACCATCACTGGAGGTGTTCAGGAGGAGACTTGATAGGGTGTTTGGTTGCATGGTTTAGTTGATTAGGTGGTGTTGGATGATAGGTTGGATGTGATGAAGGTCTCTTCCAACTTGGTCTATTCTATTCCATTCTCTATTCTATTCTATTCTATTCTATTCTATTCTATTCTATTCTATTCTATTCTATTCTATTCCATTCTATTCTGTTCTATTCTGTTCTATTCTATTCTATTCTATTCTTTTATCCTAGGTTTGTCTACTACAAATAAAATATTTTCAGAAATAGAGAAAAGAAAAAACCCCAAGCAAACAGACCCAATATCTCCTTCTGCTCATTGTCTCCACAAAAAAAACCCAAAAAATAGTGATACCACCAACATAAAAATTTACCCAAAAAGCTATGCAAAGGATTTCCTAAATTAGCATCTGGAGAATTCAAGGAACACAATGAACTGAAAATGGTGTCATCATGCCACAGAAGGATAAAATGTGAAGTACATGATGCATTAGATAGTGAATCAGCTAGTCACTGCTCCATTTCTGTGTCTGTGATATTAACACAGTCCCAGAGACAAATAGTCTCATAATGAGAAAAAGCCAACTATTTGAAAGGGAATAGTAGAGCATAGAGCTAACACAGCATCTGAGCCACAGGGAAAGATTTCAGAAACAATTAACGCTGCATTGCTTTTCCCAAGTGAAACTAAGGGGCAAAAACAAAGTATGGATGCAAAATTATGATATAGATGAAGAGCTTTTGCACACTGTGTTTTTCATCCACAATGACAACTGTGTCCAGCAGTGGCTTTGATCTCAGCTTTGAACTTCGTGATACAGACTTCCACATATCAGCTAGTCATCTGGTGGATGAATAAAAAGACCTTGCAAGTTCTAGGACATGAATCATCAGGCTCACTGTACATACCCGCCTTATAAAGTGCTTCATCTACTATAGATGAGCAGAACTGTACCATGAAATACTGTTTCTCCTCACCAATCCTAAAAGGTCACACATAAGGCACCTCTATACAGGCATCTAAGCCCCAAATATACTATACAATACAATACAGTACAATACAATGCAATACAATACAATACAGTACAATACAATACAATACAATAAACCAGGTTGGAAGAGACCTTCAAGATCATCGTGTCCAACCTATCAACCAATCCAACCCACCTAAACAACTAGACCATGGCACCAAGCACCCCATTAAGTCTCCTCCTGAACACCTCCAGTGAGGGTGACTCCACCACCTCCCTGGGCAGCACATTCCAGTGGGCAATCACTCTCTCTGTATAGAACTTCTTCCTAACATCCAGTCTAAACCTGCCCTGGTGCAGCCTGAGACTGTGTCCTCTTGTTCTGGAGCTGGCTGCCTGGGAGAAGAGACCAACCTCCACCTGTCCACAACCTCCCTTCAGGTAGTTGTAGAGAGCAATAAGGTCACCCCTGAGTCTCCTCTTCTCCAGGCTAAGCAACCCCAGCTCCCTCAGCCTCTCCTCATAGGCCTTGTGTTCCAAACCCCTCCCCAGCTTTGTTGCACTTCTCTGGACACCTTCCAGCAAGTCAACATCCTTCCTAAACTGAGGGGCCCAGAACTGGACACAGGACTCAAGGTATGGCCTAACCAGTGCAGTGTACAGGGGCAGAATCACCTCCCTGCTCCTGCTGGCCACACTGTTCCTGATGCAGGCCAGGATGCCATTGGCCCTCTTGGCTGCCTGGGCACACTGCAGGCTCATGTTCAACCTACCATCAACCAGCACCCCCAGGTCCCTCTCTGCCTGCCTACTCTCCAGTCACTCTGACCCCAGCCTGTAGCACTGCATGGGGTTGCTGTGGCTAATGTGCAGAACCGGGCACTTGGATGTGTTAAGTTTAGGAAGAAGTCACAATTACTACACTGTTGGCAGGCTAAGATATCACACAATATTTGGTTGAAAGAAAGCTTCATGATCATCTAGTCCAACTTTTGACCCAGCGCTGCAAAGTCAACATTAAACCATGTTCCTAAGTGCCAGGTACACACACCATTAAAACACTTTCAGGGATGGTGACTCCACTACTGCCCTGGGCAGACCATTCCAATGTTTGAAAACCCATTTAGTGAATAAATATTTCCCAACATCCAGACTAAACCTCCCCTGGTACACTGGTAACCATTTCCTCTAGTCCTTTAAGACCCTTGGCACCACTTGAGTCTGGTCCACTTACAGAAGACCAGTAAGGAACCTGGACCCATACTGAGCCACAGTTTTGGTTCTCTGCAAGCTCAGCTGAGTTTGTTCCTGAAAATATACCTATGGACAAGCAAAAGCATTCTTATCAGGTAATACAAACTTAAGCTACAAGTTGAAGGTCTCTTCGAACCCGGTGTATTGTATTGTATTCTATTATATTTTCACTGATTTCAAAGAGAGCAGAATTTGTCCAGCTGAGAGAATATCTGAAAATATCAAAGCAAAGGTACCTTTTCCAAAATAAGGAATAGAATAGAATAGAATAGAATAGAATAGAATAGAATAGAATAGAATGGAATAGAATAGAATAGAATTGAATGGAATTGAATCTAATAGAATCGAATAGAATAGAATTAACCAGGTTGGAAAAGACCTCAGAGATCATCGAGTCCAACCTATCACCAAACACTATCTAATCACCTAAACCATGGCACCAATCACCCCATTCATTCTCTTCCTAAACACCTCCAGTGATGGTGACTCCACCACCTCCCTGGGCAGCACATTCCAATGGCCAGTCACTCTTTCTGGGAAGAACTTCTTCCTAACATTCAGCCTAAACCTCCCCTGGTGCAGCTTGAGACTGTGTCCTCTTGTTCTAGTGGTGGCTGCCTGGGAGAAGAGACCAACCCCCACCTGGCTAATACTTCAAGACAGCAGTAAGGTCTCCCCTGAGCCTCCTCTTCCCCAGGCAGACCTGAAGCGGTTACATAGAACAGAATGGAATGGAATGGAATGGAATGGAATGGAATGGAATGGAATGGAATGGAATGGAATGGAATGGAATGGAACGGAACAGAATAGAATAGAATAGAATAGAATAGAATAGAATAGAATAGAATAGAATAGAATAGAATAGAATGGGATAGAATGGGATGGGATAGAATAGAATAGAATAGAATAGAATAGAATAGAATAGAATAGAATAGAATAGAATAGAATAGAATAGAATAGAATGGGATGGGATGGATGGGATGGGATGGAATGGAATGGAATGGAATGGAATGGAATGGAATGGAATGGAAAGGAATGGAAAGGAATGCTGAATTTTCAAAGTTGTTTTGTACCCAGGAGGATCATTTAAAACAAAACCAGAAAACAACCTAAACTAAAACCAAACCAGCCCTAAAAACCCCTGAAGCACTTAGCAGCCCATCTGCATTCAGCATGCCAAACACATTTGAAAAATCTGGCCTTAAATGATTGTCTCTGACAGGCTCAAAATGTGTTTTTTTGAAGGAAATGTGCTTGCTGTCATGTTGGTGAGAAAAGGAAGGGAGAAGAAAAGTGTAATCACAGTCATTTGAAACTGGGTATCCAGTTTGCCAAAATAAAGACTGCCTGCATATTTGTCCCTGTTATTCACTACTTTATCTCGAGGCTGTTGGCTATGGTTGTTGCAGATACAGGCACCAAAGTGGGTTTTATTTTGTCTTTGTAGAATCTCTGTACTAGAGAGAGAACAGAGTTTAAGAAAAAAAATAGGAAAAGGAAATTTAAAAATATTGTTAAAATACATATGACTCATCATCCCCTCATTCAGAGCTGTGAAAGACCTTAAAGCTTGATTCAGATCTGGAGCAAAGAAGGAAAAAAAAACAAAACACCAAAATCAATGTTTTAAACTCTGGAAACATTGCTTCTCTAACAGCAACCAAATCTTTCATGAGGCATCAGCAATTTATGAGAACACCAAGTGATGAGAGCTAAAACCACTAAGAATTTTGATAGATTTCAAGAGCTTTTGCAGGTTTTAAACTCTTAAGAAGTCCAGGAGCCGATACAGATATTAATTTTAACAGAGCAGTGATGTACAAGTTAAAAGGAACATGCCTAAATTTCTCTTTATTTGTTTTACATCTGACTTCTGTGGTTGAGAAGACCTATTCAGGTAGGTCTTTTATACTAAGAGGACCCCAAACTCCTTCTGTGAAGACAACAAGAAATGCTTTTGTAAATATTTTAAGGGCAAAAGGAGGGGCAAGGACAACCTCCGCTCCTTAGTGGATGTGGAGGGGAATATTGTAACAAATGATGAGGAAAAGGCAGAGGTACTTAACGCCGCCTTTGTCTCAATTTTTAATAGCAAGATAGGTTATCTTCAGGACAACTGGCCTCCTGAGCTAGCAGATGGAGTCAGGGAGCAGTACAATCCCCCTGTAATCCAGGAGGAAGCAGTTAGACACCTGCTCAGCCACTTGGATCCCCACAAGCCCATGGGACCAGATGGGATCCATCCTCCTAGGGTGCTGAGAGAGCTGGCAGATGAGCTGGCCAAGCCACCCTCCATCATTTGCCACCAGTCCTGGCTGACTGGAGAGGTTCCAGATGACTGGAAGCTGGCCAACATGGTGCCCATCCACAAGAAGGGCCAGAAGGAGGAACCAGGGAATTCCAGACCTGTCAGCCTGACCTCAGTGCCAGGCAAGATTATGGAAACAGGTCATCTTGAGTGCAATCACACAGCACTTACAGGATGGCCAAGGGATCAGGCCCAGCCAGCATGGATGTAGGAAAGGCAGGTCCTGCCTGACCAACCTGATCTCCTTCTATGATCAGGTGACTGCCTGGTGGATGTGGGGCAGGCTGTGGATGTGGTCTACCTGGACCTCAGCAAAGCCTTTGACACCGTCCCCCACAGCAAACTGCTGGCCAAGCTGTCAGCCCCTGGCTTGGACAGCAGCACTCTGTGCTGGGTTAGGAACTGGCTGGAGGCTGAGCCCAGAGAGTGGTGGTGAATGGTGCCACATCCAGCTGGCAGCCAGTCACTAGTGGTGTGCCCCAGGGATCAGTGCTGGGCCCCATCCTGTTCAATATCTTCACTGATGATCTGGATGATGGGATTGAGTCCATCATCAGCAAATTTGCAGATGACAGCAAGCTGGGGGCAGGAGTTGATCTGTTAGAGGGTAGGAGAGCTCTGCAGAGAGACCTTGCCAGGCTGGGGAGATGGGCAGAGTCCACGGGCATAAGATTGAACACATCTAAGTGCTGGATTCTACACATTGGCCACAACAACCCCATGCAGTGCTACAGGATGGGGCCAGAGTGGCTGGAGAGCAGCCAGGCAGAGCGGGACCTGGGGGTAGTAGTTGACAGCTGGCTAAACATGAGCCAGCAGTGTGCCCAGGTGGCCAAGAAGGCCAATGGCATCCTGGCCTGCATCAGGAACAGTGTGGCCAGCAGGAGCAGGGAAGTTATTGTGCACCTGTACTCAGCACTGGTTAGGCCACACCTTGAGTCCTGTGTCCAGTTCTGTGCCCCTCAGTTTAAGAAAGATATTGAGTTGCTGGAAGGTGTCCAGAGAAGTGTAACAAAGTTGGTGAGGGGTTTGGAGCACAAGGCCTATGAGGAGGGGCTAAGGGAGCTGGGGTTGCTTAGCCTGGAGAAGAGAAGGCTCAGAGGAGACCTTCTTGCTGTCTCTACTAACTACACACTACAAAGCCAAACTGATGCTCCTCCCCTAGCACCAGGCAGCATCTAGAGACAGCGCAGCCCTGCAAGAAGGCATCCCAGAGCCCACAGTAATTTCATAGAATCATAGAATCAATAAGGTTGGAAAAGACCTCAGAGATCATCAAGTCCAACCTGTTACCCGACACCTCATGACTACTAAACTATGGGTCCAAGTGCCACATCCAATCCCCTCTTGAACATCTCCAGGGACAGTGAATTCACCACCTCCCTGGGCAGCACAATCCAATGGCTAACAACTCTCTCTATGAAGAACTTTCTCCTCACCTCAAGTATAAACTTCCCCTGGTGCAGCTTGAGACTGTGCCTGTGCAAAAAGTTGATTGTAAGGAACATAGGAGAAAATTCCAGACTGAGAATAATTTAGCATAGAATACAGAATAGAATACAGAATTAACCAGGTTGGAAAAGACCTCAAAGATCATCAAGTCTAACCTACCATCCAACACCATCTAATCAACTAAACCATGGCACTAAGTGCCTCATCCAGTCACTTCCCAAACACTTCCAGTGATGATAACTCCACCATCTCCCTGGGCAGCACATTCCAATGGCTAACAACTCTTCAGTGAAGAACTTCCTCCTCACCTTGAGCTTAAACCTCCCCTGGTGCAGCTTGAGACTGTGTCCTCTTGTTCTGGTGCTGGTTGCCTGGCTACAGCCTCCCTTCAGATAGTTGTAGACAGCAAGAAGGTCTCCCCTGAGCCTCCTCTTCTCCAGGCTAAGCAACCCCAACTCCCTCAGCCTCTCCTCATAGGGCTTCTGCTTTCTTCATATGGCTTATGCTGATAAGGGTCATGTAAGAGTAATTTGTCACCATGTCAGGATCTGTAACCTCTTCTTCCAGGAAAAATTGCAGTCCTTTGGTTTTGGCCTACTAAGTGAGACTCTCTTCCACATATACCTATTTATGCAGATGTTTGTATGGAGTTTCTGCTGGAAAGTGTGAGCACAAAGGTTGATGGCTCTTCTTTACATCTCCTGGTCATGCATAATGGACAAATACAGCAAGTAATAGCCACAAAAATATAGTAGGATTAAGATGAATTATACCATCTGGATTCAGGTGTTACAAAAGGAGGCTGTTAACATCACCTCTTTGATGGAAGCTATCATTGGAAGGAGAGGCCCTTCCTGACCATTGATAACATTATATTGACAAATGGGGTGGGATGATTTTGGTTAAAGAGAAACTGAGGGCATATATGTTTAAAATTACAGCAGTAATTCTGAAGCTGGATAACAATTTAAGTCTTCCATCTTCCTTTGCAGCACATAATGGAGGCAACATCATTACCTCATTATTAGGAGACACCACTTTGGGAATGGCCTCTGAAAAGCCACTCAACTCATTTGAAGAGTTTGGTGAAAACATCATGTTTAGGGACACATGTAACGATTCATCATATATTTTCTGACTTCCTTTCTGAAAGGGCTTTTGCAATGTAAGGTACAGGCAACAAACACTAAAGAGAAGCCTGAAAGAGAATGAACAAAGTCAGAGGTATGACAGCACCAACAAAAAGTTGGGCAGCCCCCTGTATGTGTCCCAAAGAGACCCAGGACACAGTATCATATTCCTACGCTGCCGCACCACTCTTTACCTAACACTTAGCTTTGAGCTTCACTTAATGTTGTGAATGCAGATTCACAGATTCACACAGATTCACAAATTGCATTGGGTTGCAAAGGACCTTCAAATATCATCTTCTTCAACCACCCTGCAGTGAGCAGGGACACCTCCTCTCTAGCATCCTTCATGCTGTTTATCTTCTTTTGGGCAGCTCCTAACACTTCCAAATGCTTTTGCCTGTCTCCTGTGACAGTTACAAAACTCACACAAAATTGGAGGCAGAAACCTTAGCAGTCTGAGGAGAATTGCTCAGCTCTTGTATTGATACTGGAAATGCATCTATGGGTTTTATGTGCTTCTACTGGTACCAGTATTTTTTTAGCTTTATATAATATATATATATATATATATGTAAGATGTATTTACAACATCTTACAATTGCCTATTGAGAAGACAGCCTCCCCACTTCCCCTTCTAGGTGTCTCCCTCTTCCTATGATGTCCATCTGGAATACCTCCTCCTGGCCAGGTGCAGTCATAAAATGATACTTCTCAGCCCACTTAATTGTCCTCAAGTGACAGATGGGATCTGGCTATAGCTGGTAAGCCATAAGCACATGAAGCAGATGAGCAGCTAATTAGCAATGCCCATGCTTCTTTGCAAATATCTATAGAAACTAGACATAGAAAGATAGCCTTATCAAGCCAGCCAGTCCATTCTCTCACTATTAACACATTTTTTCCTCATGTGATAACGTTTTAAAGGTTTGGGATTGGGCTGATTCCCTGTCCCACCTTCTCCCCCTCAAGCTACTTTTGAAATCCCAAGTAACAAAGTTTCTATCAGCTTCCTTGGGAGACTCTTCCACAGCCTGCTGTCAGGAAAGCTGTTATTTATATTCAGCCTAAAGATAAGTTTTGAGAAATTGATCAGGAAAATAAAAAAGGGGGGGTGGGGGTGGGGGAGGAGGTATAAAAAGATCTGATAACTATGCAAAACTGAGGCTTCGTGTTTCCTAGGACACACTAGCCCTGCTCTAAATGGTTGTGTTAGAAAAAGAATGAGGGCACGTTTTCACTTGGGGGCACTTTTCACTTTATCTCACCACATTGCATGAATTTACAGATTCTAGTAATTAAAAAAAAAAGAAAAAGAATAATAAATTAAAAAATGAAGAGAGACAAATATGGTAGAAATAAATTTGGTGATGGCAGGAAGAAATGCGCTGCATTCAGTCTGTCTTCTCTTTTGGTTCAACCAACCATTGTCTATAAAAGCAGACTGTCTCCCAACTTAAATTCTTTTATTTAGCCAGTATACAAAACACACAGAAGAGGCTGAGGAAGTGTGGCTGAAGCATGCCCTCCTGGGACCCAGCTATTTCATAAAGTAACTCAGGGTATCCTGAGGTTTGCAGAATAGCTCAGCAACACCTGGAAAAAATGTGCTAAAAACTCAGCATCAGGGATAATTGCTCTACAAAAGCAGTAAAAATACAGACATTGTTTACCACATTACTTCTATCCCACTTAGTGTGTTTCTTTTATATACATAGGAGAGTTTTCTGATGTTCTTATGTGTTAAGTCTTGAGAAGTCTGTTTACATCTCATAAATAAAGAGGTTTAACAAAACAAGACGTGCCGGCTTGAAGAAAGAGATGAACTCTAAGTCCTGACAATAGGATCTCTTTGCCAGGAAGCCTCTCTGCTATGCATTCCAAAGTTATCACTACTAGACTGTCAGATCAACAGTCTCTCTCAAGAAAGCAAAGTGCTCTTTCTCCTCTTTTCAGCTTAAAGAGACCTAAAATACAACTTGATCTGTTCTGCCCAACAGCCAGAGCTCAGCAGCAAACCTCCTGGTGCTCCAGCCACAGCAGTCAAGCAGTCACCACAGTCAAGCAGCCAACCGCCACAGCAGTCAAGAAGCACAAGGTGGAGGCAGAATAATTTTCACCTAACAAGGTAAAAAACACTATAAAAGCTATCTGAACTACTCCAGCCAGAGACTGTGCTTATATCAGCATTTCAGAACTGGAGGTGCTCATAACTTAGCAAATTTATCAGTGATGGTCTGTCTCAATATCCTGGCATAAAATCCCTTTTTGTTTTTATCCATACTTGTAAGCACTGAGTAATTAGCACCACTTTGCACCCTTCTGAAATACAGCAGTGGGCTTAGTTAAACACTGGGTCAGGCTGTGCTATGAGGACTACAGGAAACAGAGTATCCCCAAATCAAATTAGTCTGAACCAATCTGAATTGTGTCATGCCTATAATACCTCCAGCCCAGTATCTTGCTAACAGAAAAACTTTAAAGCAATGCAAGCCTGCAGTGTTAATTCCTCAGAGTACTCTCCCTGTTGGCCTCTTAGCTGCTTGTAGTCTAGCTAACATGGTTAGTTGAAGATACTATCATTGCAACTAGAAAAGCCTGTGTCTTTGGGTGAGTTCTGTACTGCCTGAATAAACTGAGTAAACAACTACTCTATCTACAAACCGGTTCTGCTTTGTACTGTACCACTAGAAAAGCTCACCCAGCACTTTGCAGGGATGTCCAGGAGTTTTACAGGAATTAGTCCCCTAAAAAGGAGAAGAGGAGGCTCAGGGGGGACCTTATTGTTCTCTACAACTCCCTGGAGGGTGGTTGTAGCCAGGACGGTCTTGGTCTCTTCTCCCAGGCAACCAGCACCAGAACAAGAGAACACAGTCTCAAGCTGCACCAGGGAAAGTTTAGACTCGAGGGGAGGAGAAAGTTCTTCACAGAGTTATTGGCCATTGGAATGTGCTGCCCAGGGAGGTGGTGGAGTCACCGTCCCTGGAGGTGTTCAGGAGGGGAATGGATGTGGCAGATGGTGCCATGGTCTATAGTCATGAGGTGTTGGGTGACAGGTTGGACTTGGTGATCTCTGAGGTCTTTTCCAACCTATTGATTCTATGATTCTAAACTTTGATTTCCTGAGCTAGGGAGTACAGGAAGACATCTCAGCAAGAGATGTTTGTGGCATCAGCCAAAATCTCTTCCCTTTATATCATTATACAGAAAAGCAAATAAAATCATGAATGAATCACTGCCTGAAAAGTCTCAGGAATCCACAAGGCACAAGTTTATTGATGGCACAGTGAGTACACCATCTATATTTAATAACTACTACTGTGCTTATATCACTTATAGATTATGTTTGCTAATAGCTGTGATTGTCTTTGAAGATTTATTGTTGCTCTTCACATCTCCTTTAGTCTTCCACCAGGAAAACAAAGTTAACATGCCGCTGCTTGCTGCACGATGAGGGGAGTTGGCATAGGCTGGAGAGGTGGGCACAAGCCAACCTCAGGAGCTTCAACAAGACCAAGGGCAGGGTCCTGCATCTGGGTCGAGGCAATCCCAGGCACAAATCCAGGCTGGGCAGTGACTGGCTGGGGAGCAGCCCAGAGGAGAGAGATTTTGGGGGTGCTGGTGGACGAAAGCTCAACAGGAGCTTCAATGTGCACTTGCAGCCCGGAAAGCCAATCAGATCCTGGCCTGCATCAGGAGAAGTGTGGCCAGCAGGTCAAGGGAGGTGATTCTCCCCCTCTACTCAGTGCTGGTGAGACCCCACCTGGAGTACTGCCTCCAGTTCTGGAGCCCCTATTCCAAGAGGATCTGGAGGTGCTGGAAGGTGTCCAGAGAAGGGCCACGAGGATGATCAGAGGCTGGAGCACCTCTCCTATGAGGACAGACTGAGGAGTTGGGGGCTGTCAGTCTGGAGAAGAGAAGGCTCCGAGGTGACCTCATTGTGGCCTTCCAGGATCTGAAGGGGGCCTAAAGAAGGCTGGGGGGGACTTTTCAGGCTCTCAGGTAGTGATAGGACTAGGGGGAATGGAGTGAAGCTGGAGGTGGGGAGATTCAGGCTGGATGTGAGGAGGAAGTTCTTCGCTGTAAGGGTGGTGAAGCCCTGGAATGGGTTGTCCAGGGAGGTGGTTGAGGCCCCGTCCCTTGAGGTGTTTAGCCCAGGATGGTGAGGCTCTGGCCAGCCTGATCTAGTGTAGAGTGTCCCTGCCCATGGCAGGGGGGTTGGAACTAGCTGATCCTTGTGGTCCCTTCCAACCCTAACTGAAACTATGAAACTATGAAAAGTAAGTTTTCCACGGGCGGTGTATCTTCATTTAACCAAATGTCATAGGAGATAAAATGTGTCTGAGTAATTAGGAGCATTATCAGTGCAACTGACAGACATGGAGGACCATTACTCTGTTTTAGGTAACAGATATTTGGACAGCTGAGACTGGATTGTGGTCTGTGGAATGAGAGAACAGTTGCAATTCAGCCAAATGGCGCCAAATGGCACCAAATATGAAATGGGTGATTGACAGCTGCAGTGTAGAACCTTCTTGGAGGCATTTTTTGTTTGTTTGCCAGTGCAAAATTAAAGGCAGTCCTGTGAAAGTGATAAGGAAAAACTGTAACTAAAGGACTTAATAATTTTTGTTTTCTGAATATGTACAACTACTTGTAAATGGGGATGAATTGGGGATGAATTCTACTTGTTTTTCCCATATGAACCATTTATGAACAGACTACATTTTTCTCAGTTAACAACTAAGCCAGTGAACCGTGAAGATGAGGAGAAACTTCTTCACAGAAACAGTTATTGGCCATTGGAATGTGCTGCCCAGGGAGGTGGTGGAGTCATCATCCCTGGAGGTGTTCAAAAGAGGATTGGACGTGGCACTTAGAATCACAGAATCATAGAATCAATAAGGTTGGAAAAGACCTCAAAGATCATCAAGTCCAACCTGTCACCATAGGCCTCATGACTACTAAACCATGGCACCAAGTGCCATGTCCAATCCCCTCTTGAACACCTCCAGGGATGGTGACTCCACCCTGGCTAACAACTCTCTCTGAAGAACTTTCTCCTCACCTCAAGCCTAAACTTCCCCTGGCACAGCTTGAGACTGTGTCCTCAAGCCATGGTTGAGTTTGTCTTTGAGGTCTTTTCCAACCTTATTGATTCTATGATTTTGCATCAGCTAAGCTTTCTCATTTTACTACATGGACCATTTTCACCACCAGAGGCAAAGGTTGCTTTTACCTGCACCATATCAGAGAGGTAAGTCCTTTGGTTCTTCATATAAAAACTAAGGGAATAAGTCAGCCGTGACCTCATGTAAAGTACATCCTAAAGAACTTCAGCTGAAATAAGGAGCCCCAAAAATTAAGAAGCAAAATAAATCTTAGATGTAGCGTAAGAAATGCACAAATGTTGCATATGCTCCATGAA
>JAAWVA010000263.1:0-24773 GCA_015227895.2 Colaptes auratus
CCTCAGCCCTTCCTTACTTCACTCACTCACCCTCAGCCCTCCCTTACTTCACTCACCTACCCCCAGCCCTTCCCCAGCGTGCCAGCAGACTGCCACCCCCAGTGCAGGGACTTTAATGGCTGCTCTGCAAATTAAAAGCTGCTTTATCCTTAGCTCTATGATTGGAGGAAGGCCCCAGTGAAGGTTGTAATTAAAGGAAAGCAGAGGTCTGCAGCTGATGGATGTGACCCTTGGGTGCTCACATGCAGAGCAGCCTGGGCAATAGATACATATGGAGGCAGATGAGAGATTCATCACCAGGACAGCAAACATATTGCTGGAGAGGGGGGGAGAGGGAAGGAGGGGGGGGGGGAGAGAGAGGAAAGCAATTACACAGAGACCTGTCACTCCCAGCAGCCCCATGAATATTCCTAATGCAAATTCTGCACGGAAAATCTTGCTTTAATTGTCTGCTGGGGAGCCTGATGTGGGCTGCAGGAGCAGAGGGAGGGCGGGGGTGATGGATGGGGCCCGGCGGACGGGGAGACGCGCCTCTCCCCGCCAAGATGAAGTGGTCCAAGGCACTCAGCGCTGGTTGGTGCCTGTCAGGAGCCTAAAAATAACAGCATGAAGTCATTGAGCATCTTGCACTGAGAGCTGGGATGACTGAGCCCCCCCCCCAGCCTCCCCCACTGACAGGGGGAATTGGGTTGTGCTCGGGGAGCTGGAACCAGCGGGCAGGATTGGTGGTCAGGGAACGGGGAGAGAGAGCTCACACAGCACCCCAGCGTGGTGGGGGCTGGAAGGGACCTCTGGGGATCACCCAGTCCAACCCCCTGCTCCAGCAGGGCACCCACAGCAGCTTGCCCAGCAGCACAATGCCCGGGGGGGGTTGGAAGCTCTCCACACAAGGAGACTCCACAACCTCTCTGGGCAGCCTGCTCCAGGCCTCCAGCACCCTCACAACAAACAACTTTCTCCTCCTCTTCAGGTGGAACCTCCTGGAGTCCAGTCTGTGCCCACTGCCCCATGTCCTGTCCTTGGGCACCACTCAGCAGAGCCTGGCCCCAGCCTCTTGCCCCTCACAGCTCCTTTGTCTCTTGCTGAGCATTGCTCAGCTGCCCTCTGGGGCTGCTCTTCTGCAGGCTCTCAGCCCCAGGGCTCTCAGCCTTTGCTCCTCACAGAGCTGCTCCAGGCCCCTCACTCAGCAGCTTTGCAGCCTCCCCTGGGCTCTCTCCAGCAGTTCCCTGTCTCTCCTGGACTGGGCAGCCCAGGACTGGCCCAGAACAATTTAAGAGCTGATGACCTTCTGGTGGCCTTCCAGTATCTGCAGGGGGCTCCAAGAAAGCTGGGGAGGGACTTCTGAGGGTGTCAGGGAGGGATAGGACTGGGGGGGATGGAGCAAAAGTAGAAGTGGGGAGATTGAGCTTGGATGTTAGGAAGAAGTTGTGCCCATGAGGGTGGTGAGAGCCTGGCAGAGGTTGCCCAGGAGGTGGTGGAAGCCTCTGGCAGGAGTGTTTGCAGCCAGGCTGGCTGTGGCTGTGAGCAAGCTGCTGCAGTGTGAGGTGTCCCTGCCCATGGCAGGGGGCTTGGCACTGGCTGCTCCTTGAGGTCCCTTCCAACCCTGACAGTGCTGTGATGTTTGTCCCCTCGGCCTCGCCAAAGCCCCTAAAGCACCTTCTTCGTGCAGAGCTGAAGAGACCTTCATTTGGATGTAAGAGGCAGGGATGTTTGGAGACACTGGCTTGCTGGGAGTGCTAACTTGTGTTCCAACAGCACTTTGCAAGTTTGGTGCTGTTTTTGGTAGCACAGATGGCTGCCAAATTGCAGGGCTCTCTTCTATTGTGTCTTCCCCCTCTGCAAGCTGCCAACAGGAGGCTGCTCAGCCTTGGCTCGCCGGGCTCCGGCGCTTCTCTCACCCGTGGAAACCTCCTCCTTGTGCTGCTGGAGGGCTGGAAGCCCCAGGCAAGCTGGGGGGCAAAGCACGTGTGGTCCGGGTGGTGGAGCTGGTGCTGGGGACTGTTTTGGGGAGGCAGACTTGTGCTCAGCACAGAGCAGGGCTCCCTGGGTGAGGGAGGCATTTGGCGGCGTGCGCCGGCGCGCTCGGCGTGCCGCTCGCTGCTGGGTGGGTTTGGGGCCCCACACTCGTGCGTGGTATGAACTGGAGCTCTTTAGAGGGGGGATGACTTCATGGTTGGCAGCAGGAGAAGAGGAGGCTGAAGGGAGGCTTCACTGCTCCCTGCAACGCCCTGAAAGGGGGTTGCAGTGGGTGGGGGCTGGGCTCTTCTCCCTAGCATCAGCGATAGAAGTGGAGAGGGAATTCTATGCTTCCATAGTTTGAGTGCTGGGGCCAGCGTTGGGCACCTCAATGCCAGAGAGATGTGGAGGTGCTGGAGCCAGGGCAGAGCAGGGCAAGGAAGCTGGGAAGGGCCTGGAGAAGAAATCTGATGGAGAGCAACTGAAGGAGCTGGGGATGGTTAGTGGGAAACAGAGGAGGCTGAGGGGAGACCTCCTGGCTGTCCACAGCTCCCTGAAAGGAGGTTGTGGAGAGGCTGCTGCTGGTCTCTGCTCACAGGTCATTAGTGACAGAACAAGAGGCAATGGCCTCAAGCTGCCACTGGGGAGGTTTAGACTGGACAGTAGGAAGGAATTTCCCCCATCAAGAGTGGTCAGGGACTGGAAAGTGCTGCCCAGGGAGGTGGTGGATCCCCAAGCCTGGCTGTGTTGCAAGGTGGTTTGGCTGTGGTGCTTGGGGATCTGGTTTAGGGGTGAGCCTTGCAGAGCAGGGCTCTGGGTTGGACTCGGTGATGCTGAGGCTCTGCTCCAGCCTGAATGTTTCTGTGGGTCTGTGCAATCTTGCACTACATCCAAGCATTCCCCAGATCTCCCACCCCAGCCTGTGTACCCAAAAGGAAGGGAAAGCTTTGCTCTTGCTCCTTCTGCACCTCTGCTTCGCTCTGTGAAGTGGAAATTGCTTCCATTCCTTCCCCAGGCTGGAAAATGAAATGCCCTAATGGCATTGTGAGGAGCACAGAGGAGAGATCAGAAAGGAAAACAGAGCTTCAGGGCAGGGTTTGAAATGTTGGTGCAAAGATGTTGCTTCCCACACCAGGCAAAGAGGAAGAAGCAGGCTGTGGAGAAGAGAATATTGTTCAGAGATTAAACCAGCTTTTTGTGGAGTATTCTCTTTGGTGGGCTCCATCCCATGGAACAGGGAGGAGGTAGGGTAGAGTTGGCTTGTGGAGGTGGAAAAAACCCACCAGGGATCCGTGAGGGGGGCTGAGTGTTTGGGTGAGGCTGTGCCAGACCCTGGGGGTGTTTCAAAGAGGCAGAGCTGTGGTGCTGAGGGACATGGTTTAGCCCCAGCCTTGGTTGAGTCAGAGAATGGTTGGACTGGATGAGCTTCAGGTCATGGTTTAATGGCCAGGGTGGTGTTAGGTTGATAGTTGGACTTGATCCTGAAGGTCTTCTCCAACCAAACTAATTAAATGATTCTGTGGTGACTGGCATTTGATTCCAGCAACGGGGCTGCAGCGAGAGACGCACAGCCAGGAGGGCCAGGGAGGGGATGCTGCCCCTCTGCTCCACTCTGCTGAGACCACAGCTGCAGCTCTGGGTCCAGGTCAGGGATGCACTCTGGGGGTGGGGGTCAGTGCTTGCTTCTCAAACCAGCTTTTGAGGACACTCTGAGGGCACAGAGGGCAGTGCCAGCAAGTTTGCTGATGACACCAAGCTGGGTGGAGTGGCTGCCACAGGAGGGCTGTGCTGCCATCCAGCAAGACTTAGGGAGGCTGAGAGCTGGGCAAGGAGAAATGGAATGAAGTTCAACATGGGCAAGGGCAGAGTCTGGCACCTGGGAAAGAACAACCCCGTGGAGCAGCAGAGGTTGGGGACTGAGCTGCTGGAGAGCAGGGAAGGGGAAAAGGACCTGGGGGTCCTGGTGGATGGGAGGCTGACCATGAGCCAGCAATGTGCTCTGGTGGCCAGGAAGGCCAAGGGCAGCCTGGGCTGGATTAGAAAGGCTTTGATGAGTAGGTCAGAGAGGTTCTCCTCCCACTCTACTCTGCCCTGCTGAGGCCACAGCTGGAATCTTGTGTCCACTTCTGGGCCCCTCAGGTCAAGAAAGACAGAGAGCTGCTTGAGAGAGTCCAGCACAGAGCCACGAGGATGCTGCAGGCAGTGGAAGATCTTCCTCATGAGGAGAGCCTGAGGGAGCTGAGGGCTCTGGAGCTCGGAGAGGAGGAGCCTGAGGGTGACCTCATTGCTGGTGCTAAAGCTGTGCAGGGTGAGTGCCCAGAGGCTGGAGCCAGGCTCTGCTGGGGGATGCCCAATGCCAGCACAAGGGGCAGTGGTGGAAGCTGAGGCAGAGGAAGTGCCATGGAAACAGGAGGGAGAATTTCTTCCCTGTGAGGGTGACAGAGGCCTGGAGCAGGCTGCCCAGGGGGCTGTGGAGTCTCCCTCTCTGGAGAGATTCAAACCCCACCTGGATGAGTTCCTGTCTGACCTGCTGTGGGTGCTGCTGCTCTGGCAGGGGGGATGGACTGGCTGAGCTTTGGAGAGGTCCCTTCCAGCCCCTGAAATTCTGTGATGCTGTGGCTCTTAGATACCCCAAGCACATGACCAGAAGCTTTCCTTGACCTTCTCACTCTGGGGTAGATGTCCAGCTGAGCCTGCTGATGGAGCTTTCTTCCCTCCAGTAACCCTGCTGCTGGGAGCAATTCAGGTGTGAATTATGGCCCTGGAGAAGCTTTCTTGTGATTCAGCTCTGCTGGCTGCGAGCTGCCCAGTGCTGAGCCCTCCCTGGCTCCGCTGAGCCACCTGGGGCCACGGGCTCTGCTGGCACCTGGCTGGGAGCAGCAGAGAAGAGCTCCCTGCCTGCTGGGGGAGAATTTCTGCTGGCAAGCAGGGTGGAATTATGCAAATGAGCATCTGCACCGACTCTGCCAGCTGGGGGAAGCTGTGCAGACAGGAAGCTGGCAGGGGCAGGGCAGGGCAGGGCAGGGCAGGGCAGGGGACAGCGTGGCACTGGGAACGGGGAGAGGGGATGGGATAAACCCAACCTGCTGGAGGGATATTTATTCCCCTGCTACAGTCCAGTGCTGAAGCTGTTCTTCTGGAACAGCCCCTTGCATTCAGTGGGACTCAAACAGTTGGTGAGTGTAGGGGAAGCTGAGGAAGCTCAGCAAGGGCAGGTGTAGGGCAGGAACAGCCTCCTGCAGCAGTGCAGCTGAGGGGAGACCTGCTGGGAAGCAGCTCCACGGGGAAGGACCTGGGAGCGCTGGGGGAGCAAGAAGTTCACCATCAGCCAGCAAGGTGAGCTCGGGGCTGAGAAAGCCAATGGTGCATGAAAAAGAGTTTGGCCAGCAGGAGGTTCTCTTCTCCCTCTACTCTGCCCTAGTGTGGCCACAGCTGGGGTACTGCGTCCAGCTCTGGGCTCCCCAGCTGAAATGAGACAGGGAACTGCTGGAGAGAGCCCAGGGGAGGCTGCAAAGCTGCTGAGTGAGGGGCCTGGAGCAGCTCTGGGAGGAGCAAAGGCTGAGAGCCCTGGGGCTGAGAGCCTGGAGAAGAGCAGCCCCAGAGGGGAGCTGAGCAATGCTCAGCAAGAGACAAAGGAGCTGTGGGGGGCAAGAGGCTGGGGCCAGGCTCTGCTGAGTGGTGCCCAGGGACAGCACAAGGGGCAGTGGGCACAAAGTGCAACCCAGGAGGCTCCACCTGAAGAGGAGGAGAAAGTTGTTTGGTGTGAGGGTGCTGGAGGCCTGGAGCAGGCTGCCCAGAGAGGTTGTGGAGTCTCCTTGTGTGGAGAGCTTCCAACCCCCCCTGGGCATTGTGCTGCTGGGCAAGCTGCTGTGGGTGCCCTGCTGGAGCAGAGGGTTGGACTGGGTGATCCCCAGGGGTCCCTTCCAGCCTCACCATGCTGGGACTGCAGTCCTACACCAGGTTTTACACTACCACTTCGGGTCCTCTTCAGTTACTGAAATGCTGCTCTAAGGTCTCTCTCACACACACAGGATGTCAGGGTTTGGAAAGGACCTCCAGAGGTCATCAAGTCCAGAGCAGGAGCAGAGAATCCAGCACAGGTTACACAGAACACATCCAGACAGGGCTGGAAAGGCTCCAGAGCAGGAGACTCCACAACCTCTCTGGGCAGCCTGCTCCAGGGCTCTGGGACCCTCACAGGGAAGAAGTTCCTCCTCATGGTGAGGTGGAACCTCCTGTGCTGGAGTTTATATCCATTGCTCCTTGTCCTATCTCGGGTGCAGCTGAGCAGAGCCTGTCCCTGTCCCTTCCTTCCTGACCCCCAGCCCTCAGCTATTGATAGACATTGATCAGATCCCTCTCAGCCTTCTCCTCTGCAGACTGAACAGCCCCAGGGCTCTCAGCCTCTCCTCCCCAGGCAGTGCTGCAGTCCCTTCAGCATCCTTGGAGCCCTCCCTTGGCCTCTCTCCAGCAGATCCCTGTCCCTCCTGAGCTGGGCAGCCCAGAGCTGGATGCAATATTGCAGGTGAGGTCTCAGCAGGGCAGAGCAGAGGGGGGAGGACAACCCCCAGATGGGCCAGTCCAGGAGGTGGAAGGGGATGGCCTTCTTGTCCTGGCTGCACGCTGCTGCTCTGCCCCAAACTGCTCCAGCCCTGGCATGACCCTTGCAAGCTTTCCACCAGCAAGCTCTGGCTGGTCCTGAAGAGATTCCCTTGCATTATTGAGCTGACCTTTCCTGCTGCTGCTACCAACATTTAGCCACTTGTGCAGAGGTTTGTGAAGAAGCAGCCAGGTGACCTTTACAGCTTTCAGCAAGCCATGAGGGCTGCAGCAGGTGACCTCCCCCTGCCAGCATTGCCTTCAGTTTTCTGTCTTTCCTTGGTTTTGTTTTTCCCCCCTTTGTTTGATTTCTCTTTTTCACCCTGAATCTGCAGATCTGGCCAGAGAGAGAGCTGCAGTTCATGCTGCACTTCCCAGACATCTCCCCCGAGGATGAAGGCAAACAGCTTCAACTTCACATTGAAAGATCGTTTCACTGCAGCTGCCACCCTCAGCCCCCAGCCCCCAGGCACTCACCCAGCCTGCATCTGCAGCTCTCTGCCCCTTGCTGACTGTTTGACCTTTCCTTCAGCTCTGAGAGCAGCCCTGAACAAAGGGACTTAGGGGTGCTGGGGGAGGAGAAGCTCACCAGGAGCCAGCAGTGAGCACTTGCAGCCCAGGGAGCCAAGCAGAGCCTGGGCTGCAGCAAGAGAAGTGTGGCCAGCAGGGCCAGGGAGGGGATTCTGCCCCTCTGCTCCACTCTGCTGAGACCACAGCTGCAGCTCTGGGTCCAGGTCTGGAGCCTCTGTGCCAGGAAGGCTCTGGAGGTGCTGGAAGGTGTCCAGAAAAGGGCCACGAGGAGGAGCAGAGGGCTGGAGCTGCTCTGCTCTTGAGACAGCCTGAGAGAGTTGGGGTTGTGCAGGCTGGAGACAAGAAGGCTCCCAGGAGACCTTCTGGTGGCCTTCCAGGATCTGCAGGGGGCTCCAAGAAAGCTGGGGAGGGACTTTGGAGGGTGTCACGGAGGGATAGGACTGGGAGGGGGTGGAGCAAAACTAGAAGTGGGGAGATTGAGCTTGGATGTGAGGAAGAAGTTATTGGCCATGAGGGTGGTGAGAGCCTGGCAGAGGTTGCCCAGGGAGGTGGTGAAGCCTCTGCCTGGAGTGTTTGCAGCCAGGCTGGCTGTGGCTGTGAGCAAGCTGCTGCAGTGTTGGATTGGTTGATGGGTTGGACGTGATGATCTTGAAGGTCTCTTCCAACTTGTTGTATTGTATTGTATTGTATTGTGAGGTGTCCCTGCCCATGGCAGGGGGCTTGGCACTGGCTGCTCCTTGAGGTGCCTTCTGACCCTGACAGCTCTGTGATTCTCAGCCAATAAACTTCACCCCCATGGCCTTGCTGGAGCCCAGCAGTGCTGCTGTGTTGTGACAGAGGAGTTTTCCTCCCTTTTTCCCAGTGTTGAAAGTGGCAGAGACTGTGATGCTTCCCTCCCAGGCTCAGCTGTGGAAAGCTCCTGGGTGTAATGGGCTGCTGTTAAACATTGAAGGTGCTATAAAAGCCCCTTGAAAAGAGGAGATCTAATCAGGTCCTTTCATGTGTGAACCTAAGGGCTCTCCATTGGCTTTTTTTCCTCTTTTTGATGAGAAGATTTCAAACTTCTGAAGGAGTTGAGGTGGTTTGGGGTCATTTGTTTTTTAGGTCCTTTTCTGCCAAGGGTGGTGTCTCAGTCCAGAGAGGGAAAGAGCCTCAGTTCCTTTGAACATTGCTGTGGTATGGAGTGAGAGGCACAAAGGAGGCCCAAAATATCAACAGCCCTCCAGGCTATTGATGAAGAGAGTAAAGTGGATGGATCAGAAGAAGAGACAGACACACGAAATAGAAATAGGGAGAAGAGGGAGAGAGAGGAGGAAAGGAATTATGTTACCAACCCCCCCCAAGATGGTTTGGGTCTGTGGAGGAAGGCTGCTGCTGCTTTGGCGTGGAGGAGAGGTCATCCTCATTGTCTGTGCTGTCCTCCCCTGCAGGAGGGGAAGGAGAGATCCCAAAGTCCAAATCCAAGTCCTTCTCTGAGCAGGAGCTGGGCTTGCTTATCCTGCAGAAGGGGAGGCTCAGGGGAGACCTTCTTGCTCTCTGCACTCCCTGAAGGGAGGTTGTAGCCAGGTGGGGGTTGGTCTCTTCTGCCAGGCAGCCAGCAGCAGAACAAGAGACCACAGTCTCAAGCTGTGCCAGGGGAGGTTTAGGCTGATGTTAGGAAGAAATTCTTCCCAGACAGAGAGATTGGCCACTGGGATGTGCTGCCCAGGGAGGTGGTGGAGACACTGTCACTGCAGGTGGTGAGGAAGAGCCTGGATGGGGTGCTTGGTGCCATGGTTGAGTTGATTGGATGGTGCTGGGTGATAGGTTGGACTTGGTGATCTCAAAGGTCTTTTCCAACCTTGTTGATTCCATTCCATCCCATCCCATCCCATCCATCCCATCCCATCCCATCCCATCCATTCCATTCCATTCCATCCCATCCCATCCCATCCATCCCATCCCATCCATCCCATTCCATTCCATTCCATTCCATCCCATCCCATCCCATCCCATTCCATTCCATTGCATTCCATTCCATTCCATTCCATCCATCCATCCCATCCCATTCCATTCCATTGCATTCCATTCCATCCCATCCCATCCCATTCCATTCTCTCTGTCACCACAGCAACAATTCACCATAGTTTTAGCTTCCCTTCTCTGCACATCATTGCCTCTCCCAGAAGCTAGGCCAAGCCTTTCCTGGAGGCTTTTGCTGGAGGAGTGTCACAGGCTGGTAGAAATGTTTGGGTTGGAACAGACCTCTAAGATCATTGAGTGCAGCCCTTCAGGGGGGAGTAAATGGAAACATTTGCCTGTGGCTCTATATAGAATCATAGAGTCACAGAAGCAACCAGGTTGGAAAAGACCCTCAAGTCCAACCTATGACCTAATACCTAACACCTCCTGACAACTAAACCATGGCTCCAAGTGCCACATCCAACCTTTTCTGAACACCTCCAGGGATGGGGACTCCACCACCTCCCTGGGCAGCACATCCCAGTGGCCAATCTCTCTTTCTGGGAAGAACTTTCTCCTCACCTCCAGCCTAAACCTCCCCTGGCACAGCTTGAGACTGTGTCCTCTTGTTCTGGTGCTGGGTGCCAGGCAGAAGAGACCAATCCCCACCTGGCTCCAACCTCCCTTCAGGGACTTGGAGAGAGCAAGAAGGTCTCCCCTGAGCCTCCTCTTCTCCAGGCTAAGCAAGCCCAGCTCCCTCAGCCTCTCCTCACAGGCATGCAGAGGGAGGAAAGATGCAGCATTTAAAAGGAGGTTTTGAGCTATCCTATTCCTGGTGCTTCAGGCTTATGTGTTCAGTTTTGCCCTTGGGAAGCCAACACAAAGTCCACCATGGCCCCTGTGGCTAAGACCTGCATGGTGGCAGTGGGCAGTGAGGAAAGGCAGGTTCTGGTCACCAAGTGTTTGGGAGAGCCACAAACACGCTCCGGGGGTTGGAGCAGCTCTGCTGTGAGCACAGCCTGAGGGGGCTGGGGGGGTTCAGCCTGGAGAAGAGAAGGCTCCAGGGAGACCTTCTGATCCTCAGGTAGCTTCCTCCTGATCCCCAGCATGTGGCAAAATAGGGCTGGAGCTGCTCTGCTGTGGGGACAGCCTGAGAGAGTTGGGGTTGTGCAGGCTGGAGAGGAGAAGGCTCCCAGGAGACCTTCTGGTGGCCTTCCAGGATCTGCAGGGGGCTCCAAGAAAGCTGGGGAGGGACTTTGGAGGGTGTCAGGAGGGATAGGACTGGGGCAATGGAGCAAAACTAGAAGTGGGGAGATTGAGCTTGGATGTTAGGAAGAAGTTGTTCCCAGGAGACCTAACAGCAGCCTGCCAGGACCTGAAGGGGGCTACAGAAAGGCTGCAGAGAGACTGTTTGCAAAGGCCTGCAGGGACAGGACCAGGGACAAGGGCTTCAAGCTAGAGCAGAGCAGATTGAGATTGAATGTGAGGAACAAGTTCTGCACCAGGAGGCTGCTGGAACACTGCAACAGGTTGCCCAGGGAGGTGGTTGAGGCTCCATCCCTGGAGCTATTCCAGGTGAGGCTGGAGAGGGCTGTGGGCAAGCTGATCTAGTTGGGGATGTCCCTGCTGAGTGCAGGGGGTTGGGCTGGCTGAGCTTTGGAGCTCCCTTCCAGCCTGGACCACTCTGTGATTCTTTTCCTCCGAATAATTTGCAGCATTTTGGTTCAGTGTGGAGAAAGGGTGGAGATGGAGCTCAAGGTGAAGGTGGTGCTGGAGGTTTCTAATGCAGCTAAGAGCCCCCACTGGTGGTGATGCTACTCCTGGGGTGTTCTGGGGAGTGAAGAGTGGTGTGGGTTTGGTTTGGCTTTGTTTCTTCTCTTGGGCTTTTCCTGAAGCCATCCAAAAACTCCTGATTGCCCTTAGCACAGTGTGCAAGCTGCAACCACGATGCATCTAGCACAGCAAATGGTCCCAGCTGCACAGGCTGCCTCAAAGCAAGCCCCCACAAACGTCCTCCAGCCCGTCTGGCTTTGCACAGTGCATCAAAGACTTCATTCTCCTCATTGACCAGCCAGACTTCCTCTCCTGCAGCACCAATTAACAGGCTCATTATTGGAAGCAGAGACTACGTGTTCTGCCCTGCCTGGTTCCCTAATGATCCTCAGGTAGCTTCCTCCTGATCCCCAGCATGTGGCAAAATAGGGCTGGAGCTGCTCTGCTGTGGGGACAGCCTGAGAGAGTTGGGGTTGTGCAGGCTGGAGAGGAGAAGGCTCCCAGGAGACCTTCTTGTGGCCTTCCAGGATCTGCAGGGGGCTCCAAGAAAGCTGGGGAGGGACTTTGGAGGGTGTCAGGGAGGGATAGGACTGGGGGGGATGGAGCAAAAATAGAAATGGGGAGATTGAGCTTGGATGTGAGGAAGAAGTTGTTGGCCATGCGGGTGGTGAGAGCCTGGCAGAGGTTGCCCAGGGAGGTGGTGGAAGCCTCCTGCCTGGAGGTGTTTGCAGCCAGGCTGGCTGTGGCTGTGAGCAAGCTGCTGCAGTGTGAGGTGTCCCTGGCCATGGCAGGAGGGGTTGGAACTGGCTGAGCCCTTGAGGTCCCTTCCAACCCTGACAATTCTATGCTTCTAAAACAGCCAAACTGCCCTTGAGGCATCTGCTGGAGCCGATGGGATTGGGTTGGAAGGCACCTTTCAAAGTCCTAGATGTCCTCAGACATTCTAGGACCGCAGAAGAGACCTCTGAGATCCTCAAGTGCAATGCTCACCTGAAGCTCACAACCCCACCACTACTACTGGGAGCCTTCTCTTCTCCAGCCTGAACCACCCCAACTCTCTCAGTCTGTCCTCCCTGGAGAGGTGCTCCAGCCCTCTAATCCTCTTCCCAGGCCATCCCAGACCATCTCCCACTGCTCAGGATCTTGGCAGGTTCAAGGGCTTAGGTCCACCCCCAGATGGTGCCATAATTCCGTGTTCATAGGAGCAATCTGGTTCTACCCTTCTCAGCTGACACCACCTCGAGGTGTTCAGCGGCTGTGCCTGGGTGTTCTGGTTTGTTGGGAGGTATTTTGTTGTGAGCACTGTGATTTGATTTTCATTTCTTTGGTTGGGTGGGGTGGTTTTTTTTTGGTTATCACAGTACCACAGTTTCACAGCATCACAGGATCACCAAGGGTGGAAGAGACCTCAAAGATCATCAAGTCCAACCTGTCGCCACAGACCTCATGACTAGACCATGGCACCAAGTGCCACATCCAGCCCCTCTTGAACACCTCCAGGGATGGGGACTCCACCACCTCCCTGGGCAGCACAGGTCTCTTCCAACCTGCTTCATTCTATTCTACTCTATTCTACTCTATTCTGCTCTATTCTACTCTATTATACTCTATTATACTCTATTCTATTCTATCTCCAGGGGTCTCTTCCAACCTCACTGTGCTGGGATTCAGTGAATGTGAATGAACGTAGGGGGAAAGCTTTTGCTGCACGTACAAACTGAAGGGCTTGGAGCTGACTGTTGCCACCAAGGGATGAGATGTTAGCCCTGTAAAAGAATCATAGAATCAATAAGGTTGGAAAAGGCCTCAGAGATCATCCAGTCCAGCCTGTCACCCAACACCCCATGACCACCAAACCATGGCACCAAGTGCCACGTCCAGCCCCTCCTGAACACCTCCAGGGATGGGGACTCCACCACCTCCCTGGGCAGCACAGGTCTCTTCCAACCTGCTTCATTCTATTCTACTCTATCTACTCTATTCTACTCTTTCTACTCTATTCTATCTCCAGGGTCTCTTCCAACCTCACTGTGCTGGGATTCAGTGAATGTGAATGAACGTAGGGGGAAAGCTTTTGCTGCACGTACAAACTGAAGGGCTTGGAGCTGACTGTTGCCACCAAGGGATGAGATGTTAGCCCTGTAAAAGAATCATAGAATCAATAAGGTTGGAAAAGGCCTCAGAGATCATCCAGTCCAGCCTGTCACCCAACACCCCATGACCACCAAACCATGGCACCAAGTGCCACGTCCAATTCCCTCCTGAACACCTCCAGGGATGGGGACTCCACCACCTCCCTGGGCAGCACAGGTCTCTTCCAACCTGCTTCATTCTATTCTACTCTATTCTACTCTATTCTACTCTATTCTACTCTATTCTATCTCCAGGGGTCTCTTCCAACCTCACTGTGCTGGGATTCAGTGAATGTGAATGAACGTAGGGGGAAAGCTTTTGCTGCACGTACAAACTGAAGGGCTTGGAGCTGACTGTTGCCACCAAGGGATGAGATGTTAGCCCTGTAAAAGAATCATAGAATCAATAAGGTTGGAAAAGGCCTCAGAGACCATCCAGTCCAGCCTGTCACCCAACACCCCATGACCACCAAACCATGGCACCAAGTGCCACATCCAATCCCCTCTTGAACACCTCCAGGGATGGGGACTCCACCACCTCCCTGGGCAGCACAGGTCTCTTCCAACCTGCTTCATTCTATTCTACTCTATTCTACTCTATTCTATTCTATTCTAGTCTAGTCTAGTCTAGTCTAGTCTAGTCTATTGTAATCTCCAGGGGTCTCTTCCAACCTCACTGTGCTGGGATTCAGTGAATGTGAATGAACGTAGGGGGAAAGCTTTTGCTGCACGTACAAACTGAAGGGCTTGGAGCTGACTGTTGCCACCTAGGGATGAGATGTTAGCCCTGTAAAAGAATCATAGAATCAATAAGGCTGGAAAAGGCCTCAGAGATCACCCAGTCCAGCCTGTCACCCAACACCCCATGACCACCAAACCATGGCACCAAGTGCCACATCCAATCCCCAACCCGGCCGAACACCTCCAGGGACAGCGACTCCACCACGTCCCCGGGCAACCCAATCCAACAGCCAACAACTCTCTCTGCTGAAGAACCCCCTCCCCACCTCAAGGCCAAACCTCCCCTGGTGCAGCTCCCTGAAGGGAGGTTGTAGCCAGGTGGGGGTTGGTCTCTTCTCCCAGGCCCCCAGCAGCAGAACAAGAGGACAAGTCACAACCAGTCATGCAGAATCAAACCTATCAGCAGATGCTTGCCAACGGGGAAGAAGGTGCTTGTCATGAGGACATTTGGAGCCTGGTGTAGTTAGTCAGGAGGTGTTGAGTGACAGGTTGGACTTGATGATCTCTGAGGTCTTTCCCAACCTTGCTGATTCTCTGATTACTGATTGTGAGCAGAAGGTGCCTGACTGAACAGAAGGATGACCCTCAGCCAGCAATGTGCCCTTGCAGCCAAGAAGGCATCTTTGGGTGCATTAGAAGGGGTGCAGTGAGTAGTGAGAGAGAGGCTCTCCTCCCCCTCTACTCTGCCCTGGTGAGGCCACAGCTGGAATCTTGTGTCCAGTTCTGGGCCCTTCAGATCAAGAAAGACCTCAGGGAACTGCTTGAAAGAGTTCAGCACAGAGCCACAAAGATGCAGAGGGGAGTGGAACCTCTTCCTTAGGAGGAAAGGCTGAGGGGGCTGGGGCTCTTTGGGTTTGGAGAAGAGGAGCCTGAGGGGTGCCCTCATTGATGTTTACAAAGATGTGCAGGGCAGTGTCAGGAGCACAGAGCCAGCCTAGATAGGACAGAGGGCAGTGGGTACAAGTTGGAGCAGGGGAGGCTCTACACGAGCACAAAGGAAATTCATTTTCACTGTGAGAGTGCTGGAGCCCTGCAGCAGGCTGCCCAGAGAGGTTGTGGAGTCTCCTCCTCTGGAGACATTCACTAGAAGAAGTCCCTCACTAGAGCATTCTAAGAAGAAAGAGCTTTCCCTGCTGGCAATTAGGAGTGTAAATATAAAGAAGGAAATGGTTTTAGGTGACTTGGACAGTGTCAGTTTGCTCAGCATTAAGACTTGTGATGAGGGAAGTGTGGAGGAGGCAGAGCTGGTAATCCAAGTGATCAATTATTAAAATTCCCATTAAAAAGGGAGGGCAAACATTTGGAGTTGCCACCAAGGCCCTGGGGAAGCTCCCACCAGGGACACAACCTTCACTACAGCGTTAAGGTAAAGCAAGGAAAGTCAACCAAACTCTCCCAGCTGAGGTCCTTCAGCTTCACAAGCCATGGGACAAGCAGTGTCACCTCTGGTGGTGCCTGTGCCAGACTGAGAACTTAACTGTTGCAGTGCTACAGGCTGGGGGCAGAGTGGCTGGGGAGCTGCCAGGCAGAGAGGGACCTGGGGGTGCTGATTGACAGCCACCTAAACAGGAGCCAGCAGTATGCCCAGGGGGCCAAGAAGGCCAATGGCATCCTGGCCTGCATCAGGAACAGTGTGGCCAGCAGGAGCAGGGAAGTCATTGTGCCCTGTGCTCAGCACTGCTGAGGCCACACCTTGAGTCCTGTGTCCAGTTCTGGGCTCCTCAGTTTAGGAAAGAGGTTGAGCTGCTGGAAGGTGTCCAGAGAAGGGCAAGAAAACTGGGGAGGGGTCTGGAGCACAGCCCTGTGAGGAGAGGCTGAGGGAGCTGGGCTTGCTTAGCCTGGAGAAGAGGAGGCTGAGGGGGAGACCTTCTTGCTCTCTCCAAGTCCCTGAAGGGAGGTTGTAGCCAGGTGGGGGTTGGTCTCTTCTGCCAGGCAGCCAGCAGCAGAACAAGAGGCCACAGTCTCAAGCTGTGCCAGGGGAGGTTTAGGCTGGAGGTGAGGAAGAAGTTCTTCCCAGAAAGAGAGATTGGCCACTGGAGGTGGTGGAGTCCCCACCCCTGGAAGTGTTCAGCAAAGGCTTGGATGTGGCACTTGGAGCCATGGTTTAGTTGTCATGAAGTGTTGGGGGATAGGTCATAGGTTGGCCTGGCTCTAGACCCCCTCAGCCAAAGTCTCTCTGCAGCCTTCCTGCAGGATGCCTTCAGGCCCTGGCAGGCAGCTCTGAGGTGCCCCTGGAGCCTTCTCCTCTGCAGGCTGAACACCCCCAGCTCCCTCAGCCTGTGCTCCCAGCAGAGCTGCTCCAGCCCTTGCATCATCTTTGTGGCCTCCTCTGCATCCTCTCCATCAGCTCTGTGTCCTTCTTCTGCTGGGGACACCAGAACTGGAGGCAGAACTGGTCTGAGGTGCCCCCTGGAGTCTTCTCACACAGGTCCAGAGTGGAAGCAAGTTTTGTGCAACCAAAATGAGGCTTGGAGCTATTTAAATCCTGGGGGTGGTGGTGGTGAATACATTTTCCTGGTGCACTTTGCAAGGGTGGCTGCTGGAGCTGATAAATTGCATTTGTCTCCTGAAGGCATCTGCTTCCTGGTGGAGAAAGCTAAATTGGCACCAAACTTAATTTGTAGCCAAGATAGTTCGAGTTAGATGGAAGTTCACCTTCCTCATTAGGATGCCAACAAAGGAAAACAACACAAAGAAAGAAGAAGAAAGGGGGGGGGGGGAAGAGAGAAGGAGGAAAAATTATATGCAGCTCCACTCTGAAGGCAGTGGCAGTGGCCTGCTCATAAATGGTATCATAGTATCATAGAATCAGGCAGGGTTGGAAGGGACCACAAGGATCATCTAGTTCCAACCCCCCTGCCATGGGCAGGGACAGCTCACACTAGATCAGGGATCATGAACTAGATCATGTTCTTGGATTTGATTTGGTTTTCCCTCCCCCCCCTCTCCCTTCTCCCCTCTCCCCAAGGAGACTCCACAACCTCTCTGGGCAGCCTGCTCCAGCCCTCCAGCAGCCTCACACCAAACAACTTTCTCCTCCTCTTCACATGCAACCTCCTGGCTTCCGCTTTGTGCCGCTCCCTCAGGCTGTGCTCACAGCAGAGCTGCTCCAACCCCCTGAGCACTTTTGTGTCCCTCCTCTGGAGCCTCTCCATCAGCTCCAGGTCCTTCCTGTGCTGAGGGCTCCAGAGCTGCACACAGCACTGCAGGTGAGGTCTCAGCAGAGCAGAGCCCAGTGTCAGAATCAGCTCTCTGGATCTCTGGCAGTGCTGCTTTGGATGCAGCCCAGGCTGTGATTGGCCTCCTGTGCTGCAAGCTATGTGCTCCTAGGTACCTTCAGCTCTCAGAAGCTCTTGCAATGACTTGGGTAGTTTTCACTCCTCTTCACCTCTCCAAATCCATCCCCTGAGGAAGGCAGATGCTGCATATCTTGTTTTGAGGAGCATGAACAATATTGTTCACTTTGAGGATGCAACTGGACTGAGATGGGGCAGATGCCAGGGAGGTTGGTACAGAGCCAGGGACAGTTCCTAGGCTCAAGGGACTCAAGGATTAGCGAAATGCTTTTAATCAACATTCTTCTGTGTTATCTCCAAACTAAATGGTAGAGCTGCTTTTTGACATCACTTTTCCCGTTGCCTTTTTTGGGCTTTGAGGTTTTCTCCTCTTTGTCCTCATCTTAGTTCCTTGGGAGAAGCT
This sequence comes from Colaptes auratus, assembly GCA_015227895.2. NCBI lineage: Eukaryota > Metazoa > Chordata > Aves > Piciformes > Picidae > Colaptes > Colaptes auratus. Next base: position 17,373 of record JAAWVA010000263.1, read on the forward strand.
GTCTTCCAAGAGCTGGGAATCTCTGGGCAGAGAAACTGCCTCCCTAAGCACCTAAGGGTTTGTGTCTGCTGTTTTACCCTTTAATTGGCTGAGATCATTAATTGATCTGCAACCCTCTGTAGCAGTTACACAGGGTCACAGGTTGCATCAGGCTGGAAAGGACCCTCCCAGGGCATCTTGTCCAACCCCCCTGCAGTCAGCAGGGACATCTCCAACTGGATCAGGCTGCACAGGGCCACATGGAATCTGATCTCCAGTGTCTCCAAGGACAGGGTCTCAACCATATCCCATACAGAATCACAACCACATCCCATACAGGATCACAGGATCAACCAGGTTGGAAGAGACCTCCAAGGTCATCAACTCCAAGTGGTCACCTAACCCTAAGTGCCTCATCCAGGCCCTTCTTGAACACCTCCAGGGACGCTGACCCCACCGCCTCCCTGGGCAGCACCTTCCACTGGCCTTCTCTGTCTGTGAAGAACTTCCTTCTAAGATCCAGCCTAAACTTCCCCCTACACAGCTTGAGACTGCAGCCCTGACTTCCCACATCCAAGTGACCCAGGAACGTGTGTGGGAATGGTTTGGAGTCCTTCTCTAACCTTTGAGCTCTCTTCTTGGCAGCCTCTATGGGGCCTGGGGAGCATTTTGCTGTTTGACTGTTAAAGACTCAGCAGGTAGGAAGTAACCAAGCTGCAGGCTGACCACAAAGGATGAGTTCCTGAGGATCCCAAAGGGTTCTGGAGCAGATGCCTGGTGTGGTGGTGTTCCCTCCTTGTGCTGAGCGGAGCCGGTCGGGTCGGCAACCGCCTCTGGGTTCAGGGGAAGAAAGCTCTGTGGGCTGGGTGGGAAGTGTCTGAGCAATAGAGGAGGTGGTGATGGAACATGGTGAACCTCAGCTCCCACTGTCCCTAATTGATGTCTGGCCAATTAACCTAGGACAGGGTGAAAATACTGTGAGCAGATGACATCTGGGGGGAGAATGTTGGGCTCCTTGCTCCAGGGTCTGGGCTTGGTGGCAAGTGCAGCTCCATGGGTTGAGGAGACATGGTGGGTAACCCAAGCCATGGTGGAGTGGGCATGTGGATGGAAGTCCTTTGTCACACTGACCTCCAAGCCATGGTGGAGTGGGCATGTGGATGGAAGAGAGTAAGCAGCCCAAGTCCTTTGTCACACTGACCTCCAAGCCATGGCGTTGTGGGGATGTGGATGGAGGCCAGAGAGTGACCCAAGCCCCTTGTCACAGTGATCTCCAAGCCATGGTGGTGTGGGGATGTGGATGGAGGACAGAGAGTGACCCAAGCCCCTTGTCACAGTGATCTCCAAGCCATGGTGGTGTGGGGATGAGGATGAAGGCCAGAGAGTGACCCAAGCCCCTTGTCACAGTGATACCCAAGCCATGGTGGTGTGGGGATGAGGATGGAGGCCAGAGAGTGACCCAAGCCCCTTGTCACAGTGGTTTCCAAGCCATGGTGGTGTGGAGATGAGGATGGAGGCCAGAGAGTGACCCAAGCCCCTTGTCACAGTGGTTTCCAAGCCATGGTGGTGTGGGGATGTGGATGGAGGCCAGAGAGTGACCCAAGCCCCTTGTCACAGTTATACCCAAGCCATGGTGGTGTGGGGATGTGGATGGAGGCCAGAGAGTGACCCAAGCCCCTTGTCACAGTGGTTTCCAAGCCATGGTGGTGTGAGGATGTGGATGGAGGCCAGAGAGTGACCCAAGCCCCTTGTCACAGTGATACCGAAGCCATGGTGGTGTGGGGATGAGGATGGAGGAGGGGAAGTCACCCAAGCCCCTTGTCACAGTGATGCCTGAACTTGAACCCAGGCAGAGCCAGACCTGTAGCTATCAGTCCCACTGCTCCTGGGGGGAGAGCAGACACAGCCTTCACTTCAGGACAAAAAGATCCAAACCACAACAGACAAGTGAGTCTGAGTGCACAATACCCCTGGTGGTCATTGCCCAGGACAAGCACAGGAGGTCATCCAGCAGGTTCTTGCTGCATGTGCTGGGGTGGCTCTTGGTGCCTAGGCAGTTCCCTCTGTAGTTAAATCCATCAGAGGATGTTAACATGGAGCTGGCCCTCATCTTTGGAATCAAGCATCAAAGTGGAATGATTGTGTCTGTGTTAAAGAGGGGAATCTCCCCCTGGCTGGAGTTTCCTTGTGGCACTGGAGAATGCTGTGGGTGCTCAGCAGCTGTAGCTAGGTGAATGGGAGGGTCAGGGAGACAATGGTTGGCTTCATCTCTAAGTAAAGACCCTGCAGCCTGTTTTTTGGAAGTGAAAACTCTCCAAAGGCATCTCTGCCATTTATCAGCCAGTGCACTAAGAGGAATGGGACCAGCAGGTCAAGGGAGGCTCTCCTCCCACACTTCTCTGCCCTAGTGAGGCCGCAGCTGGAGCACTGGCTCCAGTGCTGGGCTGCCCAGGTCAAGAGGGACAGGGAACTGCTGGAGAGAGTTCAGCAGAGGGTGCAAAGCTGCTGAGGGGCCTGGAGCAGCTCTGGGAGGAGCAAAGGGACACCTCACACTACAGCAGCTTGCTCACAGCCACAGCCAGCCTGGCTGCAAACACCTCCTGGCATGAGGCTTCCACCACCTCCCTGGGCAACCTCTGCCAGGCTCTCACCACCCTCATGGCCAACAACTTCTTCCTAACATCCAACCTGAATCTCCCCACTTCAAGTTTTGCTCCATCCCCCCCCCCAGTCCTATCCCTCCCTGACACCCTCAAAAGTCCCTCCCCAACTTTCTTGGAGCCCCCTGCAGATCCTGGAAGGCCACAAGGTCATCAGCTGCTTAAAATGTTCTGGGCCAGTCCTGGGCTGCCCAGTCCAGGAGAGACAGGGAACTGCTGGAGAGAGTCCAGGGGAGGCTGCAAAGCTGCTGAGTGAGGGGCCTGGAGCAGCTCTGTGAGGAGCAAAGGCTGAGAGCCCTGGGGCTGAGAGCCTGCAGAAGAGCAGCTCCAGAGGGGAGCTGAGCAATGCTCAGCAAGGAGCTGTGGGGGGCAAGAGGCTGGGGCCAGGCTCTGCTCAGTGGTGCCCAGGGACAGGCCAAGGGGCAGTGGGCACAAAGTGGACCCCAGGAGGCTGCATGTGAAGAGGAGGAGAAAGTTGTTTGTTGTGAGGGTGCTGGAGGGCTGGAGCAGGCTGCCCAGAGAGGTTGTGGAGTCTCCTGGTGTGGAGAGCTTCCAACCCCCCCTGGGCATTGTGCTGCTGGGCAAGCTGCTGTGGGTGCCCTGCTGGAGCAGGGGGGCTTGGACTGGGTGATCTTCAGAGGACCCTTCCAGCTCCCTGCATGCTGGAATATCTCAGCAACAGATCTGGGCAGTGGAGACCTGTTTGTCTAGATGTGGCCCAAGAGTAGCCCCAGCAATGCTGATCTGTGTGTTGTCAGGGGAGCAAACAGAGACCATCAGGACAAGGCTAATCCCCCCCTGTGTGGGGGTTTCCTTGGTTTGCTTTGTTTTGATCCAAAGGAAGGACATTAAATAATTAAGCTCAACAAATGCAAGCTGATTTGCCAGGTTTTAGTTTTCCCTGTATGGTTGTTTTTTCTCAGCCCTGTTGCATGATCTGTAGGGATGAATAATTTACAAGGGGGGGGTTGGGGTGGGGGGGTGTAGGAAAGGAGGGGAAAAGCATCAGAGGTTTGAAACTATTTCTCTGGGGTGTGCTCTGTGTGTGTGTTATCTGAACATCTGAGCTGGCTGCTCCTTTGGAGAGACAGACAGGGAGAGAAAAGGCAAGAAAAGAATCAGCAATAACCCCAGAGAAAAGAGCAGCCAGCACAAACCAGGCTGGAATAAAAAGAGCTGCAGACTCCAGAGGTTTTTTCCCATTTCCTTCCAGACCTGAGAACATTTGTCTGGGCTTGAATTATTCATATCAACTCCAGCTCCTTGCTTGCAGGGATTGAATGGCACCAGCTTCACATGCTGCTTGCTTTGTGCTTGTTTTGTTTGCATTTCAGGGTTTGGGCTGGGGTTTTGTTTCCTTTTTCTTCCATGGGATGCCCTTTATGCAAAGGGCTCTGCTGGGGGCTGCAGGATTCCATCAGCCCAGCGTTGAACATTAAGAGCCTGGCTTGTGGTTAATGCTGAGGGTTTCACACAGCAAGGAAGGCAGCTGGTGGGAAGGTGAGCCAAGGAAACAAGGGAATCATGCAATGGGTTGGGTGGGAAGGGGCTTTAAAGGGTCATAGAATGGTTTGGGTTGGAAGGGACCTTAAAGGTTCATGGAATGGTTTGGTTGGAAGGGACCTTAAAGGTTCATGGAATGGGTTGGGTTGGAAGGGACCTTAAAGGTTCATGGAATGGTTTGGGTTGGAAGGGACCTTAAAGGTTCTTGGAATGGTTTAGTTGGAAGGGACCTTAAAGGTTCTTAGAATATTTTGGGTTGGAAGGGACCTTAAAGGTTCATGGAATGGGTTGGGTTGGAAGGGTCCTTAAGGATTCATAGAATGATTTAGGTTGGAAGGGATCTTAATGATTCATAGAATGGTTTGGGTTGGAACTGACCTTCTAGATTCATAGATTCATAGAATGGGTTGGGTTGGAAGGGACCTTAAAGGTTCATAGAATGGTTTGGATTGGAAGGGACCTTAAAGGTTCATAGAATGGTTAGTTGGAAGGGACCTAAAGGTTCATGGAATGGTTTGGTTGGAAGGGACCTTAAAGGTTCATAGAATGGTTTGGATTGGAAGGGACCTTAAAGGTTCATAGAATGGTTGGGTTGGAAGGGACCTTAAAGGTTCATAGATGTTTGGATTGGAAGGGACCTTAAAGGTTCATAGAATGGTTTAGTTGGAAGGGACCTTAAAGGTTCATGGAATGGTTTGGGTTGGAAGGGACCTTAAAGGTTCTTGGAATGGGTTGGGTTGGAAGGGACCTTAAAGGTTCATAGAATGGTTTGGATTGGAAGGGACCTTAAAGGTTCATAGAATGGTTTAGTTGGAAGGGACCTTAAAGGTTCTTAGAATATTTTGGGTTGGAAGGGACCTTAAAGGTTCATGGAATGGGTTGGGTTGGAAGGGTCCTTAAGGATTCATAGAATGATTTAGGTTGGAAGGGATCTTAATGATTCATAGAATGGTTTGGGTTGGAACTGACCTTCTAGATTCATAGATTCATAGAATGGGTTGGGTTGGAAGGGACCTTAAAGGTTCATGGAATGGGTTTGAGTTGGAAGGGACCTTCTAGATTCATAGATTCATAGAATGGGTTGGGTTGGAAGGGACCTTAAAGGTTCATAGAATGGTTTGGATTGGAAGGGACCTTAAAGGTTCATAGAATGGTTTAGTTGGAAGGGACCTTAAAGGTTCATGGAATGGTTTGGGTTGGAAGGGACCTTAAAGGTTCATAGAATGGTTTGGATTGGAAGGGACCTTAAAGGTTCATAGAATGGTTTGGGTTGGAAGGGACCTTAAAGGTTCATAGAATGGTTTGGATTGGAAGGGACCTTAAAGGTTCATAGAATGGTTTAGTTGGAAGGGACCTTAAAGGTTCATGGAATGGTTTGGGTTGGAAGGGACCTTAAAGGTTCTTGGAATGGGTTGGGTTGGAAGGGACCTTAAAGGTTCATAGAATGGTTTGGATTGGAAGGGACCTTAAAGGTTCATAGAATGTTTAGTTGGAAGGGACCTAAAGGTTCTTAAATATTTTGGTTGGAAGGGACCTTAAAGGTTCATGGAATGGGTTGGGTTGGAAGGGTCCTTAAGGATTCTAGATGATTTAGGTTGGAAGGGATCTTAATGATTCCTAGAATGGTTTGGGTTGGAACTGACCTTCTAGATTCATAGATTCATAGAAGGGTTGGTTGGAGGGACCTTAAAGGTTCATGAATGGTTTGAGTTGGAAGGACCTTCTAGATTCTAGATTCATAGAATGGTTTGGGTTGGAAGGGACCTTAAAGGTTCATGGAATGGGTTGGGTTGGAAGGGACCTTAAAGATTCATAGATTGGTTTGTATTGGAAGGGTCCTTAAGGATTCATAGAATGATTTAGGTTGGAAGGGATCTTAATGATTCATAGAATGGTTTGGGTTGGAACTGACCTTCTAGATTCATAGATTCATGGAATGGGTTGGGTTGGAAGGGACCTTAAAGGTTCATGGAATGGTTTTGGGTTGGAAGGGACCTTTAAGGTTCATAGAATGGTTTGGGTTGGAAGGGACCTTAAAGGTTCATGGAATGGGTTGGGCTGGAAGGGACCTTAAAGACTTTAAGAAAGATGCTTGCAGTGCTGCCTCCCTCCTGATAAGATCATGTGGCAAGAGGCAGAAAGAGAGATTTGCTGGGCAGGAGGAGGAGAAGGCAGCTCTTCTAACCTTCAGAGGAGCTTGCCTGGGTTTTCCTTCAGGTTAGAAGCACAACTTGTGGTGAAGCACTTGCAGCTCCCTGCAGCTGGCTGGTTCATTGCCCCTAATCAGATCTGTAAAGTGCCATCCTGATGTTTATCTGCTCCAGGTGAAAAGCATCCCTGCAGCACAGGGGATGCAGTTGCTAAGCAACTGCCTGCAATTAAAACATCTTCTTAGATATCTGCAGCCTGGGAGAAATTAGATTGAACTCCTCAGGAGCTCCACCAAGGGCAACCTCTGAACCCAGCAGGTGCTGCCATAGATCCCTGCTCCTTCACAACAGTGCTTGCAGTCACTTCAGCTGGAGGATAAAGCTTGGCAGAGGAATTTCCTTTCTCTCCAGGTTGCTGAGGTGACACCTGCACGTGTTGGGCATTAACAATCTTTGGAGCTGAAGACATTTGGTTCATGTCAGACAACCCTGAGGAGGGAGAGGGATTCAAACCATCCTCTTACAAGGGAATGGAATGCATTGGAATGCAATGGAATAGGATAGGATAGAATGGAATGGAATGGAATGGAATGGAATAGAATAGAATAGAATAGAATAGAATAGAATAGAATAGAATAGAATAGAATAGAATAGAATAGAATAGAATAGAATAGAATAGAATTAACCAGGTTGGTAAAAGAACTTTGAGATCATCAAGTCCAACCTATTACACAGCACCATCCAATCAACTCAACCATGGCACCCAGGGCCTCATCCAGGCTCTTCTTAAACACCTCCTGGGATGGTGAATCTACCACCTCCCTGGGCAGCACATCCCAGTGGCCAATCTCTCTCTCTGTGAATGTTCTTCCTAACATCCAGCCTAAACCTCCCCTAGCACAGCTTGAGACTGTGGCCTCTTGTTCTGCTGCTGGCTGCCTGGCAGAAGAGACCAACCCCCACCTGGCTCCAACCTCCCTTCAGGGACTTGGAGAGAGCAAGAAGGTCTCCCCTGAGCCTCCTCTTCTCCAGGCTAAGCAAGCCCAGCTCCCTCAGCCTCTCCTCCCAGGGCTGTGCTCCAGACCCCTCCCACAGCTTTCTTGCCCTTC
>JAAWVA010000264.1:0-24744 GCA_015227895.2 Colaptes auratus
CGGAGGCATGGTTTAGTTGTCAGGAGGTGTCAGTTTGAGCCCAAACCTCCCCTGGCACAGCTTGAGACTGTGTCCTCTTGTTCTGCTGCTGCTTGCCTGGGAGAAGAGACCAACCCCCACCTGGCTGCAACCTCCCTTCAGGGAGTTGGAGAGAGCAAGAAGGTCTCCCTGAGCCTCCTCTTCTGCAGGCTAAGCAAGCCCAGCTCCCTCAGCCTCTCCTCCCAGGGCTGTGCTCCAGACCCCTCCCCAGCTTTTTGCCCTTCTCTGGACACCTTCCAGCAGCTCAACAGCTTTCCTAAACTGAGGGGCAACCCATTCTGTGATTCCATGGACAACACTGGGAACCCTCAGATGTTGTGCCTGGCCCTTGTTATTTCCTGCCCTGTAAGAGGATGAAGATCTCTGTGAGCATGAGACCTCAATGTCTGTCAGCCCCACCTCCCAAAGCACCAGGTTCAGGGAGAGGGAGGAGGAATCCTGGGTCAGAGAACAGAGAATTAGCCAGGTTGGAAAAGACCTTTGATCTCGTGGAGTCCAACCTCTCACCCAACACGATGCGATCAGCGCCAGCCCCAGCCCCTGGCAGCGGCGGTGGAGCGGTTTCAGGGCTGTTATTGTGACAGGAGAGTCACGCTTCAGGAATGGCTGAGCTCCAGGCGCTGCTCTGGATGGGAAAGCAGGAGGGTGGAAGGCTGGCAGGGATCCTGCCCAGCTGGTGGGATCTCGGGCCAGCCCAGGGACCACTTTGGAGAGGATTAAAGCTCCCTTGACACCCTCCTGCGTGAAGCAGCCAAGTGCCGCGCGCTCCAGCCCCGCGCACATGTCGGATGGGAGGCACCTGCCAACCCTGATGGGCTCCTGACACATGGTGACAACAAATGCACACATATTGTGGGAAGAGAATCCACCAGCCTGGTGACCAAGATTTACATCCTCAGTTTCAAGGGATGGAGTGGCTGGCCAAGAGAAAGGAGAACTGGATTGGTGTGGCTGGTAGCAGAGAGGCTGCTTGTTGGGTTTGCTAGTGGGGGATGGAGAATTGATGCCCATAACTCACAGAGCTCAGATCTTTGCAGACCAGGGTAGGAAACAAGGGCCTAGCTTGGACCTGTGACACCATCCTTACAGAATCCCAGTGTGCCAGGGGTTGGAAGGGACCTCTGGGAATCATCCAATCCCCCTGCTAAAGCAGGTTCATGGAGGGAAGGACACACAGGCACACATCCCAACAGGTTTTGAAGATCCCCAGAGATGGAGGCTCCACCACCTGCCTGGTCCAGGTCTCCATCACCCTCAAATTAAAGAAGTTCCTCTTCATGTTTAGGTGGAACTGCTTAGGTTCAGGTTTCTGCCTGTTACCCCCTGTCCTGTCACTGGGCATTCCTGGGAAGAGCCTGGTCCCATCCCCTGACACCCACCCTAGGAGTATTGATTTTTAATACAAGAAGGATACTGAGAAGACACAGTTAACAGAATACAGAATTAACCAGGCTGGAAAAGACCTCTGAGATCACCAAGGCCAGCCTCTCACCCAACACCATCTAAGCAACTCAACCATGGCACCAAGTGCCTCAGCCAGGCTCTTCCTAAACACCTCCAGGGATGGGGACTCCACCACCTCCCTGGGCAGCACATCCCAAGGGCCAATCACTCTTGATGGGAAGAATTTCTTCCTCACCTCCAGCCTGAACCTCCCCTGGCACAGCTGCTGTGGGTGCCCTGCTTTAGCAGGGGGTTGGGCTGGATGATCTCCAGAGGTCCCTTCCAACCTTTACCCTGTGGTACCAGTTACTCCCACCACCAGGATCTGCACTGGGGCTGCTCCTCAGGACCTCGCTCTGCTTCAGGAGCCAGTGAACCAGCAAGGCAAGGACCTCACCCAGAGTGGAGATTAGGAAGGAATTCCTCACAGTGAGGGTGGTGAGAGACTGGAACAGGCTGCCCAGGGAGGTTGTGCATGCTGGAGGTGCTCAAGGAGGTTGGATGAAGTCTTGAGGAACCTGGCAGGGAAATCAGCTCGCGGTCCAGGTGTTTCTTCCCTGATATTCCCTACCTACTCTGCAGTGAATTCATCTGAATTGTGTGCAGATTTGTTGTCCAGAAATTTAATTTCTTCCACTTCTTTACTCATGTGTCAACACACCTGAAATCCCTGCAGTATTTCTTCTCCTCCTCTGCATAACCTTGTCAATCTTCATCAGAGTGGAGGGTCGGCAGCAAAATGGGCTGCCTGGCTCCAGATGAGCTGCACCACTGCTCAGGCTGCTGCTGGGATTATCTGCCACCCCTTCTTTCCATGCACCAAAGCCACGTGCAGTGCTGTGGCACCCTGTGCAGGCAGCCACCTCAGCTCTCAGCCACCTCCATTGCGTTAGATTGCCACCCATACAAACCCACCAAAGAGTCCATTTCCAAGGCCCCAGGTGCCCTTGGCAAAGACTTCAGAAAGCAGCTCAGCCCAGCTCACAAATGGAACCAGCACATCACAAGCCTTGCTCTGCCTCACACCCCACAAATGCCAAAGTCCTTTACCTCAACTGTCACAAAACTTTATCTCCTCCTGTCACCCTTTTCCAGGGCAATAGCAGCACTCCCCTGCCTTCCTCGCCCAGTACAATACAATACAATACAATACAATACAGTACAATACAATACAATACAATACACCAGGTTGGAAGAGACCTTCAAGATCATCATGTCCAACCCATCAACCAATCCAACCCACCCAAACAGCTAACCCATGGCACCAAGCACCCCAGCAAGTCTCCTCCTGAGCACCTCCAATGAAGGTGACTCCACCACCTCCACAGGCAGCCCATTCCAATGGGCAATCACTCTCTCTGTGTAGAACTTCTTCCTACCACCCAGTTTAAACCTGCCCTGGCACAGCTTCAGACTGTGCCCTCTTATTCTGGTGCTGCTGGGTGCCTGGCAGAAGAGACCAACCCCCACCTGGCTACAACCTCCCTGCGGGCAGTTGGAGAGAGCAAGAAGGTCTCCCCTGAGCCTCCTCTTCTGCAGGCTAAGCAAGCCCAGCTCCCTCAGCCTCTCCTCCCAGGGCTGGGCTCCAGACCCCTCCCCAGCTTTCTTGCCCTTCTCTGGACACCTTCCAGCAGCTCAACAGCTTTCCTGACCTGAGGAGCCCAGAACTTTAGGCGTGCAGACTTCGATCGCTTCAGGAGTCTGCTAGCCACAGTGTCATGGGACAAAGCCCTGGAGGGAAGAGGGACCCAGGACAGCTGGTCAGTATTCAAGGACCACCTCCTCTGTGTCCAGGAGCTGTGTATACCAACAAAGAGAAAAACAGGGAAGAACGCTAGGGGCCTGCCTGGATGAACAAGGAGCTCCTGGACACACTATTACTTAAAAGAAAACTCTACAGGCAGTGGAGGAAGGACAGATAGAACAGGGGGTATATAAGGAAGCTGCCCGAGCAGCAAGAGGCCTGGTTAGGAAGCCAAAGCAGAGTTTGAATTGAATCTAGCCAGGGAGGTCAAAGGGAGCACTAAATTTCTACAGGTATATTAATGGCAAGAAGATGAGTAGGGAAGGTGTGGGCCCCCTCAGAAAGGAAAGTGGTGAATGGTCACAAGGGATGTGGAAAAAGCTGAGGTACTCAATAACTTCTTTACCTCAGTCTTCACTGCAAGGGCCTCCAGCCACACTCCTGGAGTCATGGCAGATGATGCCAGGGATGGGGAGGAAGAACTGCCCTTCATAAGTGAAGCTCAGGTTCGTGATCACCTGAAGAGCTGAAAGTGTTCAAGTCCATGGACCCGACGGGATACCCCACGGGTGCTGAGAGAACTGGCAGATGAGGTTGCTAAGCCCCTCTCTATTCTATTCCAAAAGTCATGGCAGCCTGGGGCAGTCCCCACAGATTGGAAAAGGGCAAATATTGCTCCCATTTTCAAAAAGGGTAAGAAGGAGGAACCAGGGAACTACAGGCCGGTCAGTCTCACCTCTGTGCCCGGAAAGATCATGGAGCAGATCCTCCTGGAGGCACTACTGACTCAGAAGAGTAGTGAAGAGGTGATTGGGAGTAGTCAGCATGGCTTTGCCAAGGGCAAATCCTGCCTGACAAACCTGGTGGCCTTCTCTGAACAGGTGACAGCATTAATAGATGAGGGGCGAGCAACTGATGTCGTTTACCTGGACCTGAGCAAAGCCTTTGACACTGTCCCACACCACATCCTGGTCTCCAAGCTGGTGACACACGGGTTTGATGGATGGACCACCAGATGGATAAGGAACTGGCTTGATGGCCGCACCCAAAGAGTGGCTGTCAATGGATCCATGTCCCAGGGGAGGCCAGTGACAAGCGGAGTCCCTCAGGGATCAGTCCTGGGACCAGGCTTGTTCAACATCTTTGTGGGTGACATGGACAGTGGCACTGAGTGCACCCTCAGCAAGTTTGCTGATGACACCAAGCTGTGTGGTGCAGCAGACAGCTGGAGGGAAGGATCCATCCAGAGGGACCTGGACAGGCTGGAGAGGTGGGCACAGGCCAACCTCAGGAGCTTCAACAAGACCAAGTGCAGGGTCCTGCATCTGGGTCGAGGCAATCCCAGGCACAAATCCAGGCTGGGCAGTGACTGGCTGGGGAGCAGCCCAGAGGAGAGAGACTTGGGGGTGCTGGTGGACGAGAAGCTCCCCAGGAGCTCTCAGGGTGCACTTGCAGCCCGGAAAGCCAATCAGAGCCTGGGCTGCATCAGAGAAGTGTGGCCAGCAGGTCAAGGGAGGTGATTCTCCCCTCTACTCAGCTCTGGTGAGACCCCACCTGGAGTACTGCGTCCAGTTCTGGAGCCCCTATTACAAGAGGGATCTGGAGGTGCTGGAGCGTGTCCATGAGAAGGGCCACGAGGATGATCAGAGGGCTGGAGCCCTCTCCTATGAGGACAGACTGAAGAGTTGGGGCTGTTCAGCCTGGAGAGAGAAGGCTCCGAGGTGACTCATTGTGGCCTTCCAGTATCTGAAGGGGCCTACAAGAAGGCTGGGGAGGGACTTTTCAGACTATCAGGGAGTGATAGGACTAGGGGAATGGGATGAAGCTGGAGGTGGGGAGATTCAGGCTAGATGTGAGGAGGAAGTTCTTCCCCATGAGAGTGGTGAAGCCCTGGAATGGGTTGTCCAGGGAGGTGGTTGAGGCCCCGTCCCTGGAGGTGTTTAAGCCCAGGCTGGATGAGGCTCTGTCCAGCCTGATCTAGGGTAGAGTGTCCCTGCCCATGGCAGGGGGGTTGGAGCTGGATGATCCTTGTGGTCCCTTCCAACCCTAACTGAAACTATGAAACTATGAAACTATGAACTGGACACAGGACTCAAGGGGTGGCCTCAGCAGTGCTGAGCACAGGGCAGAATGACTTCCCTGCTCCTGCTGGCCACACTCTTCCTGCTGCAGGCCAGGATGCCCAGCTCAGAGAGGTTCCTGCATTAAGATCCAACCAGGAGGTGATGGTGTGCCTGGAAAGGCACAGTGCTCTGAAAGGTTCTATCCCTTTAAAGGCTCAGTTCCTAAGGGGATGGCTCTGTAGAAATCATATTGTCATAGTGTGGATTGCTAAGTGTGGCTAGAGCACTTTCATCTCATTTTCATGAAGTATCTTGACTGAGCAGGAAGCACCTACCCTCTGAATGAGGAGAAATTAAGAACAAAATGATGTCTTAGTTCAAGCTTCCCTAAGGCAGCTTCAGGTGGAGAAATGCCAACCCACTTACAGCACATGGCAAAGGTGGAGTTCCAGAGCTCCTGTGAAACTGGTAATTAGCCAGGGGCTGGGCTCTCACTCGCCTTGGCACAGGGTCCCAGCACAGTGAGGGTTGGAAGGGGCTGCAATTTGCCTCCTTTGTCCAGTTCTGGGCCCCTCAGTTCAAGAGAGATGGTGAGGTGGTGGAACACGCTCAGAGAAGGGCAACAAAGCTGGGGAGGGAGCACAGCCCTGTAAGGCTGAGTCCATCCTCAGTAAAGTTGCAGATGACACCAAGCTGGGGACAGGAGTTGATCTGGTAGAGGGCAGGAGAGCTCTGCAGAGGGACCTTGCCAGGCTGGACAGATGGGCAGAGGCCAAGGGCAGGAGATTGAACACATCCAAGTGCCAGGGGCTGCACATTGGCCACAGCAACCCCAGGCAGTGCTACAGGCTGGGGTCAGAGTGGCTGAGAGCAGCCAGGCAGAGAGGGACCTGGGGGTACTGGGTGACAGTAGGCTGAACAGGAGCCAGCAGTGTGCCCAGGTGGCTAAGAAGGCCAATGGCATCCTGGCCTGCAGCAGCAAGAGTGTGGCCAGCAGGAGCAGGGAAGTCATTCTGCCCTGTGCTCAGCACTGCTGAGGCCACCCCTTGAGTCCTGTGTCCAGTTCTGGGCTCCTCAGGTTAGGAAAGCTGTTGAGCTGCTGGAAGGTGTCCAGAGAAGGGCAAGAAAGCTGGGGAGGGGTCTGGAGCACAGCCCTGGGAGGAGAGGCTGAGGGAGCTGGGCTTGCTTAGCCTGCAGAAGAGGAGGCTCAGGGGAGACCTTCTTGCTGTGTACAACTCCCTGCAGGGAGGTTGTAGCCAGACAGAGGTTGGTCTCTTCTCCCAGGCAGGCAGCACCAGAACAAGAGGACAGAGTCTCAGACTGAGTCAGGGGAGGTTTAGGCTGGATGTTAGGAGGAAGTTCTACACAGAGAGAGAGATTGGCCCTTGGGATGTGCTGCCCAGGGAGGTGGTGGAGTCCCCATCCCTGGAGGTGTTCAGGAGGAGACTTGATGGGGTGCTTGGTGCCATGATCTAGTTGTTTAGGTGGATTGGATTGGTTGATGGGTTGGACACGATGATCTTGAAGGTCTCTTCCAACCTGGATTTTATTGTATTGTATTGTATTGTATTCACCCCCAGCTCCCTCAGCTGCCCCTCACCAGCCCTGTTCTCCAGATCCTTCCCCAGCTTGGTTGCTCTTCCCTGGACCTGCTCCAACATCTCAGTGTCCTTGGAGTGAGGAGCCCAAAACTGGTCCCAGGATTTGAGGTGTGGCTTCACCAGTGCCCAGCACAGGGGCACAATCCCTGCCCTGCTCCTGCTGCCCATGCTGCTGCTGGTGCAAGCCAGCCCTGGGGCTTTTCCTGCCTCTGCCTCCCTGTCCTGTTTCTCTCCCAGGCTTGGCACACTGCCAGTCTTTGTGGTTTCTCAGCCTACCTTTTGTTTGTTCACCCAAACCACGGTGGAAGCTCAGCCCAGCTCAGCTCAGCTCAGCTCAACCCAGCTCAGCTCAGCTCATTCTCCACAGCTTATTTCTCTTTCCAAGCTTTTTTTTCCCCCTCCCTGTCTGTTTCTCATTAAACTTGGCTTGGCTTTCTCCAGCCTGACCCGGTGTCTCTGCCTGGCAGGGTCCATTTCACTCTCCTGCTTGCAGGACAGAAATATTGATGTCTACAGAGTTTGTTGTAAAAATCAATATGGCACTTAGCAGAGCAGAGCAGCTGCTGTGTGGTAAAGCCTCCAAAACTGGGGGGGTTTAAGGGATCAGGGAAAAGAGGGAGCAGACTTGGGCTTGGAAAGCCTGGGCTGGAAGTGCTGCTGTAGGGCAGTGAGATCAGAGAAGTGTTTGGGTTAGAAACAGGCCTCTAAGGTCATCAAGTCCAACCATCAACCCACCACCACCATGGCCATTTGACCATAGAATTAATCATAGAACTGTTAAGGTTGGAAGGGACCTCAAGGCTCAGCCAGTCCCAACCCCCCTGCTGTGGGCAGGGACACCTCACACTACAGCAGGCTGCTCACAGCCACAGCCAGCCTGGCCTTGAACACCTGTGAGAGACTAAAGCTTGTCTCTCCTGATGTGACTCCACAAAGATAAAATCACCTCTGCTGCTTGCCCAGCCAACAGCTGATGTGTCTTGGGCAGAGCCCCTGGCAGGGCTCTCGGGAAGCTGCACAGATAAGGATTGCTCAGGAGACTGCAGCCGTCCTGGAACTGGGCAGAGGCCAATGGATACTCTCTGGAATATACATCCCTAAACACTGTGACAAAGGTCTGAGCAACTACTGGCCCAGGAGAAGGAAAAGACCTGGACAATGCTGCTCCAAAGAAAAACAGAGAGAATAGCAGGAGAGAAAAACGACAGAGACATCCCCATGGAGCCTGGAAGAAGCAGACCAAGAGGAAGCCTCTCTCTGTGTCCTAAGTTCCACCTGCTGCAACTCGTGGAGCTGAAGAGGCTGCCCAGAGGACCACATCTCTTCTACAGCCAAAGCTGCAGCAGCCTTCCTCTACAGACCCAACATCTCCTCTACAGCCAAAGCTGCAGCACCCTTGCTCTACAGACCCAACATCTCCTCTACAGCCAAAGCTGCAGCACCCTTCCTCTACAGACCCAACATCTCCTCTACAGCCAAAGCTGCAGCAGCCTTCCTCTACAGACCCAACATCTCCTCTACAGCCAAAGCTGCAGCAGCCTTCCTCTACAGACCCAACATCTCCTCTACAGCCAAAGCTGCAGCAGCCTTCCTCTACAGACCCAACATCTCCTCTACAGCCAAAGCTGCAGCACCCTTCCTCTGCAGACCCAACATCTCCTCTACAGCCAAAGCTGCAGCACCCTTGCTCTACAGACCCAACATCTCCTCTGCACCCAAAGCTGCAGCACCCTTCCTCTGCAGACCCAACATCTCCTCTACACCCAAAGCTGCAGCACTCTTCCTCTACAGACCCAACATCTCCTCTGCACCCAAAGCTGCAGCACCCTTGCTCCACAGACCCAACATCTCCTCTACACCCAAAGCTGCAGCACCCTTCCTCTACAGACCCAAACTGTTCTGGGGGGTGAGGGGTGGGGTAATATAATTCCTTTCCTCTTCTCTCTCCCTCTTCTCTCTCTCCCCTCTCTCTTTTCTCTTTCCCCTTCTTATCCATCCCCTTCATTTGTGTAATAAATAGCCTAGCTGGTGATATTTTGGCCTCAGTTGTGCCTCTAATTTCATGACATGGGAATATTCAGAAGAACTGAGGCTCTCTCCCTCTCCAGACCCAGACAACACCTCCAGAGAGGAGGCACCTGCAGCCTCCCTGGGCAACCTGTGCCAGTGTCTCCCCACCCTCACTGGAAAGGATTTCTTGAGTTGTTCTTTTCCTCAAAGCCTCAACCTGGCCTCTTGTTTCCTGGACTCTGAAGCAGAATTGATGCAGTTTAATTTAACTTGTCTCCCCACCCCCAGCAGACCTCAAAACTATTTTTCAAGCATATGGGCAGAAGAGAATCATAGAGTCCTAGAGTCCTAGAGTCAGAGAGTCATAGAATCATAGAGTCATAGAATCATAGTCATAGAGTCCTAGAATCATAGAGTCATAGAGCCTAGAGTCATAGAGCCATAGTGTCATAGAGTCATAGAGTCAGAGTCATAGAGTCATAGAGTCATAGAATCATAGAGTCATAGAATTATAGAGTCATAGAATCATAGAGTCTAGCTGCACCAGGGGAGGTTCAGGCTGGGTGTTAGAAGAGTTCTTCCCAGCAAGAGAGATGGCCCTTGGGATGTGCTGCCAGGGAGGTTGGTGGAGTCCCCATCCCTGGAGGTGTTTAGGAAGAGCCTGGCTGAGGCACTGGGTGCCATGGTTGAGTTGATCAGATGGTGTTGGGTGAGAGGTTGGACTGGATGATCTCCAAGGTCTTTTCCAACCTGGTTAATTCAATTCAATTCAATTCAATTCAATTCAATTCAATTCAATTCAATTCAATTCAATTCAATTCAATTAAGTTCTGTTCTGTTCTGTTCTATTCTATTCTATTCTATTCTATTCTATTCTATTCTATTCTATTCTATTCTATTCTATTCTATTCCATTCCATTCCATTCCACTCCACTCCACTCTACTCTATTCTGCTCTACTCTGCCCTATCCTACCCTATCCTACCCTACCCTATCCTACCCTACCCTACCCTATCCTATCCTATCCTATCCTACCCTACCCTACCCTATCCTATCCTATCCTATCCTATCCTATCCTATCCTAACCTATCCTATCGAGTCATAGAACCATAAAATCATAGGATCAACCAGATTGGAAAAGTCCTCAGAGCTCATCAAGTCCAACCTACGAGCTAACACCAAACACCTCCTGACTAAATCCACACCAAACTGCCCCAGGCCCTCTCCTCACCCCAATGTTGCCAGCAATGTTTCCTGAATTTCTTTTAGCATTCACCTTCCTGTGTCAAAGTGATGTGAGATCAGAACTCTTCAATCAATAAAAATTAGAGCATCAGTTGGGGGGGGGGGGGGGGGAACCCCAAACACATCAAAAAGCTTTGAAATAAATAATGCTTCCACTTGGAGCTGAACAAAACCTCTCTTCCCTCTGAAGGCAAACCTATTTCAGCTACATGTGCCCTGATCAGAGCTGCCATTAATGACACCATTTAGTAATTTAGGCCTTTTTCCACCCACCTCACATATATATATATGAAATGAAGCACTCAAGCACACTCAGTGCCTATAGAGGAGGAAATTCAGCTGGGACATGACAGCTTTCCATCCTCCTGATGCTTGCTGGCACTTGCTGCTCTCCAGCTCCATCAGGCTAAAAATGTTTCTGGCTCTGTCCGTCCCCAAGCCTGTGCCAAAGCAGATGGGAACTGGTGGACAGGTTCAGCTTTCAGGGAGAGGAACCTCGTGAAGTTCAACCAGGGCAGGTGAAGGGTCCTGCCAGTGGGGAGGAAGAACCCCTGGCACCAGTAGAGGAGAGGGGTGACCTGCTGGTAAGCAGCTCCACGAGCAGGGCCTGGGAGTGCTGGTGGGCAAGAAGTTGACTGTGTACAAGCAATGTGCCCTCATGGCCAAGAAGATCAGTGATCTCCTGGGGGGCCTGAAGAAGACATGAGGCCAGGAGGTGGAGGGAGGTTCTCCTCCCATTATACTCTGCCCTAACAAGGACTCAGCTGGGGTCCTGGGCAGAGTTTTGGGCTCCCCAGTTCAAGAGATAGGGAACTACTGGGCAGAGTCCAGTGGAGGCTCTGAAGATCCTGAGGGGCTTGGAACATTTCTGTGAGGAGGATCCCCTCTGGGGCTGTTGAGCCTGGAGAAGAGCAGCCCCAGGGGGGATCTGACCAGTGTTCAGCAAGAGCTAAAGGACCTGTGGGGGGCAGGAGGACAGAGCCAGACTCTTCTCAGTGGTGCCCAGCGACAGGACAAGGGGCAGTGGGCACAAACTGGAACCCAGGAGGTTCCACCTGAACAGGAGGAGAAACTTCTTTGTTGTGAGGGTGCTGGAGGCCTGGAGCAGGCTGCCCAGAGAGGTTGTGGAGTCTCCTGGTGTGGAGAGCTCCCAAAGCCAGCTGGGCATTGTGATGTGGTGCCCTGCTTTAGCAGGGGGCTTGGATGTGGTGATCTCCAGAGGTCCTTTCCAACCCCACCACGCAGGGATTCTAGCTCTCTGCAGCCTACAGACCCCTTCCAAGGGAGCTTTTGGGTTTTTTAAGACTCCCTGAGCAGAAGTGGTTTGGCATTCCTTGCTGAAGGGTTGGTGCAGTGGTGCTGTGGCTCTGCTCATGCTGGAAGATCAGATTAGAAGGAGCAGCCTGCGAGTGAAGGAGCAGAGAAGCAGCTTGCCCAAGCCTGCCTGGCAGAGTGACAAGGTTATTGATGACTTTGAGCAAGCCCAGATGTCAAACAGAAGCATCCAGTCTCTTGATTGCCTGAAGAGGACGACCATGCTCTTGCCAAGCACTGCTAGATGCAATACAAGACAAGACAATACACCAGGTTGAAAGAGACCTTCAAGACCATCAGTAGAACCTGCTCTCCAATAAATACTCCCACAGTTTTATTCCTGCCCCTGGGGGGACAATTAGAAAGCTGGGGACAGAGTTTTGAGCAGGGCCTGTTGTGACAGGACAAGGGGGGATGGTTTGACCTAAAGAAGAGAGATTTAGACTGGAGAGAAGGGAGAAAAGTTTGACCCTGAGGGTGGTGAGAGCCTGGCCCAGGCTGCCCGGAGAGCTGGGAGCTGCCCCATGCCTGCACCATTGCAGGTCAGGTTGGTTGAGGGTCTGAGCAACCTGCTCTAATTGCAGCTGTCCCTGCTGACCTCAGGGGGGTTGGGCTGGATGATCTGGAAGGTCCTGTCCCACACCAACCAGTCTGGGATTCTCTGATCCTATGCTAAGTGTATCAGCCAAGGGAGGTGTTCCCTGTTCTTGAGCAGCGCAGGGTGGTCTGTGCAGCGCTGAGGAGCTGGGACCTGGGGACAACACATCAGGTGTGACTCAGTCATGGAATCATGGACTTGTTTTGCATGGCAGGGACCTCAAAGACTAGCAGACCCAACCATCAAGCTAAGAGGAGCATGGCCATTAAACCACATCCCCAAGTGCCATGGCCACACTTGTCTTGAACACCTCCAGGGATGGGGACTCTACCACCTACCAGAGCAGCCTGTGCCAGTATCTCAGCACCCTCATGGTGAAGAACTTCCTCCTCAGATCCAACCTAAATCTACCCTGCTCCAGTTTCAAACCACTCCCTCTATCCTATTTCACTTCAGGATATCACAGTGTCATAGTATCAGTCAGGGTTGGAAGGGACCACACGGATCCTCTAGTTCCAGCCCCCCTGCCATGGGCAGGGATATGGTTTAGTGGCCTTGGTGGGGTTGGGTTGGGGTTGGACTTCATGCTCTTAGGGGGTATTCCCAATCTGAAGGTCTTTCACAGCTTTAATGGTTCTATGCATCTGTGTTTTCAGACTCCTTTCACTTCAGGACTGGTTTAGTGGGCATGGTGGGGTTGGGTTGCCATTGGACTTGATGATCTTAGAGGTCTCTCTAAGGCTCTGCTCACTTGCTCCCTGGGATAGGACAAGGAGCACTGGATGGAAGCTGCAGCACAGGAGGTTCCACTTCTTTCCTGTAAGGGCCACAGAGAACTGGAGCAGGCTGCTCAGAGAGGTTGTGCAGTCTCCTTCTGTGGAGCCTTTCAAGGCCCATCTGGATGTGTTCCTGTGTGAGCTAAGCTGGATTGTATGCTCCTGCTCTGGCAGGGGGCTTGGACTGGATGATCTCTTTGGGTCCTCCCAACCCCTGGCATCCTGTGAGCCTGTGATCCTGTCTTTTCCAATCTTAGAGGTCTTCTCCAATCCTAGAGGTGTCTTCCAATTTTAGAGATCTTTTTCAGCCTTAATGATTCTATGAATGGATGATGAGCAGAGGGCTGGAGCTGCTCTGCTCCGAGGACAGTCTGAGTTGGCACTGTTCAGTCTGGAGAAAAGAAGGCTCTGAGGAGACCTAATTGTGGTGCTAGGATGAGGGGCAGTGGCTGTGAGCTGGAAGAGGGGAAATTGAGACTGGAGATCAGGAAGAAATCCTTTCCAGTGAGGGTGGTGAGACCCCTGGAACAGGTTGCCCAGGGAGGTGGTGGATGCTCCCTGCCTGGAGGTGTTCAAAGCCAGGTTGGATGGGATCTTGAGCAACCTGATCTAGTGGCAGGTGTCCCTGCCCATGGCAGGGAGCTGGAACTAGATGATCTTTAAGGCTGGAGCACCTCTCCTATGAGGACAGGTTGAGAGAGTTGGGGCTGTAGAATGGGGGTAGATTCAGGTTGGCTGTGAGGAAGAAGTTGTTGCCCAGGAGGGTGGTGAGAGCCTGGCACAGGCTGCCCAGGGAGGTGGTGGCAGCCTCCTGCCTGGAGGTGTTTGCAGCCAGGCTGGCTGTGGCTGTGAGCAACCTGCTGTGGTGTGAGGTGTCCCTGCCCATGGCAGGGGGGTTGGAGCTGGCTGAGCCTTTAGGCCCCTTCCAACCCTGACAATTCTCTGCTTCTGTGAATCTCTGAGTTCAGCTTTTTTCCCCCCCTTCCCTCCCAGCCCAGATTTGGTTTTATTTTGGGGCTTTTGTTGTTGTTTTAGCTGCTGTCCAACCCCCAGTTCCCTAACACTTTGCACCAGCCTCTCTTTGTTATTTTCTGCTTTGCTGCATTAAGATGCAATTATGTACTTTAGCTAATTGCTAGTTACTTAATGTCAAAATGCATAATGTGTCTGCAATGTCCTCTGTTTCCCTCTGTCAAAAGCAGGAGGGGAAAACATAAAACCCACCCCAAAAAACAGAGCCACCTCTTAAGGTTACCTCATGTAAAGAACAGGCCTACAATGCTCTGTTTTTCCCTGACAGGACTAATGCCACAGCTTTGGGGGCAAGGTTATGGTTAGAGGAATTTCAGACAGATAAAGTGCTCCTGTTAGGTGCTCTGTGCTGCTGAAGGGCTGTGGGTGTAGCACTTACTTAAGTTAGAACACAGAATACAGAATTCACCAGGTTGGAAGAGACCTCAGAGACCTCATCAAGTCCAGCCTATCCCCCAACACCATCTAAGCAACTCAACCATGGCACCAAGTGCCTCATCCAGGCTCTGCCTAAACACCTCCAGGGATGGGGACTCCACCACCTCCCTGGGCAGCACATCCCAAGGGCCAATCTCTCTTGCTGGGAAGAAATTTCACCTCACCTTCAGCCTAACCTTCCCCTGGCACAGCTTGAGACTGTGTCCTCTTGTTCTGGTGCTGCTTGCCTGGGAGAAGAGACCAACCCCCAGCTGGCTACAACCTCCCTGCAGGGAGTTGCAGAGAGCAAGAAGGTCTCCCCTGAGCCTCCTCTTCTGCAGGCTAAGCAAGCCCAGCTCCCTCAGCCTCTCCTCCCAGGGCTGTGCTCCAGACCCCTCCCCAGCTTTCTTGCCCTTCTCTGGACACCTTCCAGCAGCTCAACAGCTTTCCTGAGCTGAGGAGCCCAGAACTGGGCACAGGACTCAAGGGGTGGCCTCAGCAGTGCTGAGCACAGGGCAGAATGACCTCCCTGCTCCTGCTGGCCACACTCTTCCTGCTGCAGGCCAGAATTACTCAGAATCCCAGGATGGTGGGGCTTGAGATCAACCAGTCCAACCCCCCTGCTAAAGCAGGGCACCCACAGCAGCTTGCCCAGGAGCCCAATGCCCAGCTGGGTCTGGAAGCTCTCCACACCAGGAGACTCCACAGCCTCTCTGCAGCCTGCTCCAGGGCTCTTTCATATCTTTCCCCTGTAGCTCTCCTTGTTCAGAGCTCATCTTGGGAAGGGCTCTTTGCAAACTCCACTGGCACTGGCATTTGCCATGGTGGCAACTGCTGCACAGAGGAAACCTCCTGTTTGTTCTTTGCCCTCTGACTCTGCCTTGCATCCTTTGTGGAGTGATCAGCGCTGCAGGTTTGGAGACGCGGTCGGGGGGAGCTCAGTGCAGTTCCTTCGCCTCCAAACCCGGAGCAGCAATTCTGCTAAGTCTCTCCTAAGTCCACTGAGCTCAGGGAGGGAAGAGCCTGGAAGATGTCTCACACACCTTGCCAACCAGTGGATTTCCAAAGGAAAACAGGCAGGCCAAAGGAGGGCAGCGCTCTACCCATGGCTTCGACCGCTGCCTCACACATCCCCTCTGGCTCACCTGCATCAACTCAGCAAACACCAATCTTGGCTCAGCAGGTGCTGATGAGAATTCTGCCTCCGCAGAGAAGCACAGGCGGAGAAATCACCCCCGTGCTGGAGGAAGCAGCGGCGCACAGCGCGGCCGCGGGGGCCACTGCTAGCCACCCCCCGCAGGGGGGCAGGCGGCCGGCGAGCCAGCTGCCGCGGGAGGGATGGTGCTCCCGGGCAGCAAGCATGCCGAGATGAGAGAAAATGAACCCTCTGGGGGCCTCCACACAGAAATGCTGCTCAGCAGGTGAAGGAGCAGGTGACACTTGGCGAGCAGCACTTCCTCAGAGCCTGGAGAAAGCTGAGAAGAGGCAGGGAGGAGACAAAGCAGGGATGTGTCGGGTGGAATTTCATGGGAAGCAGGAGTCCAGCAGGGCTGCCTCTCACCTTCCAGATGTTAGCTGCTGAGCGCTGAGGTGGCACTCAGAAAGGGACATACCCATGGATGCTGCAGCTCCCCTTTCACGGGCAGCTCCTGTGCTGCATAATATCCTCCCTGGCTTCGCTCTGCCGCTGGCAGCAGAGGAGCAGAGGGAACGTGGGAAGAGGAGGCAGAAGGTGCAAGGTCCATCATGGGAAAAATGAAGAAGTGCCAGGTCACCTCTAAACCATGGCCCTCAGCACCACCTCTCCATGGCTGCAGGGATGGGGACCCCTCTGCTGCTCTGGGCAGCCTGGGCCAGCCCTCCACAGCCCTCAAGGGGGAGAAATTGTTTCGAATGGAATGGAATGGAATGGAATGGAATGGAATGGAATGGAATAGAATAGAATAGAATAGAATAGAATAGAATAGAATAGAGTAGAATGGAATAGAATAGAATAGAATAGAATAGAATAGAATAGAATAGAATGGAATAGAATAGAATAGAATGGAATAGAATAGAGTAGAATGGAATGGAATAGAATAGAATAGAATAGAATAGAATAGAATAGAATAGAGTAGAATGGAATAGAATAGAATAGAATGGAATGGAATAGAATAGAATAGAATGGAATAGAATAGAGTAGAATGGAATGGAATGGAATAGAATAGAATAGAATAGAATAATAGAATAGAATAGAATAGAATAGAATAGAATAGAATGGAATAAGCCAGGTTGGAAGAGACCTTCAAGATCGAGTCCAACCTGTGACCCAACACCATCTAATCAACTCAACCATGGCACCAAGCACCCCATCAAGTCTCCTCCTAAACACCTCCAGGGATGGGGACTCCACCACCTCCCTGGGCAGCACATCCCCATGGCCAATCTCTCTTTCTATGAAGAACTTCTCCCTAACATCCAGCCCAAACCTCCCCTGGAACAGCTTGAGACTGTGTCCTCATGTCCAACCTTAACCTCCCCTGGTGCAACTTGAGGCCACTTCCTCTTGTTCCTGAGGA
Source organism: Colaptes auratus (assembly GCA_015227895.2). Classification (NCBI taxonomy): domain Eukaryota; kingdom Metazoa; phylum Chordata; class Aves; order Piciformes; family Picidae; genus Colaptes; species Colaptes auratus. The sequence goes on from JAAWVA010000264.1 coordinate 16,840, forward strand.
GAAGACACCAGTCAACCACCTGGCTCCAGCAAGAATCAGAAGGTCTCCCCTCAGCCTCCTTCCCTCCAGACTGAACAACCCCAGTTCCTTCAGCTGTTCCTTGCCAGACCAGTTCTCCAGACCCTCACCAGCTTTGCTGCCCTCCTTTGGACCTGCCCCAGCATCTCAGTCTCTTCCTTGGTGTAAGAGGCTCAAAACCGAACCCAGGGTTTGAGGTGTGGCCTGACCAGTGCTGAGCACAGGGGGACAATCCCTGGCCTGGTCCTTCTGGCCACACCATTGCTGATCCAAATCAGATTCTGGTGGCATGGTTACTATCTCAAATGACAGTGATCAACTTCATTTCAAGGAAAACCGTTGTGCAGCTGAAGTGAGTGCTCCTCACAAGTTCCCTCGTGGTTCTTTCCTCCATAGTAGGACCAAACCTCCCTGTGGAGCACAATATTAGGACATAAAGCACCACCTCTCAGCAAGAGGTGCCACAAAGCTGCCAAAACACTTTGAGCTCTACCCCAGGGGAAGGTCCCTATTCACAGGTGTGTCTTGTCAGCCTTGGAAAGGGAGATTGAGACTGGAGATTAGGAAGAAATTCTTCCCAGTGAGAGTGGTGAGGCACAGGTTGCCCAGGGAGGCTGTGGATGCTCCCTGCCTGGAGCTGTTCAAGGCCAGGTTGGCTGTGGCCTGGAGCAGCCTGCTCTAGAGGCAGATGCCCCTGCCCATGGCAGGAGGTTGAAAGTAGATGATGTTCCAACCCAAACCATTCTGTGGTTCCCTGCTTCCAGACTGCCTTTCCAATGGACAGGTTTTGAGATGATATTCTGGGGGTTCCTGGGAACTGCACACAAAGATGCTAAACCCCAGCTTCTGGAAAGCATCCAGAGCCTCCCTAGACTCCATCACAGTGATCACCACGCTCAGCAGGAGATTGATTGTCCCATGAATTGCTTCTCCACGATTAGGAAACCTCCTGAGTGCTGCTGCCTTGCCAAAGCTGACAATTCCAGACCTGTCAACCATCACTTCTGACATCAAAGCTGACCACGTGGACCTCACTGCTTTAGAAGGACTCTCAGCTCTGATGGCTCAGAAGGTGAGCCCATAATTCTGTCCCTGTTATCATATTAGCATAATTAGATTGGTTCTGCCTCCAGGGTAGCCAATCAGGCTGTGCAAATGGGGCTGCTCGTGGAGGCACTGGGATAATTTGCCACTTGAGAGTCAGGATGAAACAATTCAACCCTGCTTGGCTCCAAAAGAGATGAAGTCACAAACGTGAGGGCTATCCATCTGCCAGCAAATACTCCACAGGCTGAGAAGACAACCTCCTCCCTGGCACAGAAGCATGGGACTGGTTTGCTTGAAAAAGACCTCTAAGATCATCCACACCAGCCACCAACCTAAGATCACCACAGAATCACAGAACTGGCAGGGTTGGAAGGGACCTCAAGGCTCAGCCAGTCCCAGCCCCCCTGCCATGGCCAGGGACACCTCACACCACAGCAGGTTGCTCACAGCCACCTCCAGCCTGGCTGCAAACACCTCCAGGCAGGAGGCTGCCACCACCTCCCTGGGCAACCTGTGCCAGGCTCTCATCTCTCTCATGGGGAACTGGGGCTGTTCAGTCTGGAAAAGAGAAGACTCCCAAGAGACCTCATTGTGGCCTTGCAGCATGTGCAGGGGGCTCCAAGAAAGCTGGGGAGGGACTTCTGAGGGTGTCAGGGAGGGATAGGACTGGGGGGGATGGAGCAAAACTAGAAATGGGTAGATTTGGCTTGGATGTTAGGAAAAAGTTGTTCCCCATGAGGGTGGTGAGAGCCTGGCACAGGCTGCCCAGGGAGGTGGTGGCAGCCTCCTGCCTGGAGGTGTTTGCAGCCAGGCTGGAGGTGGCTGTGAGCAACCTGCTGCAGTGTGAGGTGTCCCTGGCCATGGCAGGGGGGTTGGGACTGGCTGATCCTGGAGGTCCCTTCCAGCCCTGCCAGTTCCATGATTCTATGATGGAGGATGCTTTCTCCAGCAGTCATTAAGCTTTGCTGAACATCCTTCAGCCAAGTTTGGTGCTCAGATCAGAGGAGGATTGCCCACACTGAGAGCAGAATGTTTGCAGAGCTTGGCAGAGCTTTGGTTCCTTACAAAAGAAAATTAGCAGGCTGAGAAAGGGTAAAGCAAAGATCAAGCATGAAGGACAAACCAAAGATTTGCTCAATAACCCAAAGGATCTTGTTTTTCTGCTCAAATGTGGGTGCTATTTATACACAAGCCCAGGGCCACCCCAGCACCACCCAAGAACATTGTGGGCACCCCTGGCAACGTTAATGAAGTGTCCTGAGACACAGGGAGAGGCTTCTCTGAGCTGTCACTGCTCCTCGTGATGGGATCAGTGGTGACAAAGCCCACAGTGATTCCTATGGCTCCCCACATCATTTTATTCATGCATTCCATTACATAACAGCACTCAGGCATGCCAGGCAGGCTTCAGGGCATTCAGTCCTGTGTCCAGTTCTGGGCTCCTCAGTTCAGGAAAGCTGTTGAGCTGCTGGAAGGTGTCCAGAGAAGGGCAAGAAAGCTGGGGAGGGGTCTGGAGCACAGCCCTGGGAGGAGAGGCTGAGGGAGCTGGGCTTGCTTAGCCTGCAGAAGAGGAGGCTCAGGGGAGACCTTCTTGCTCTCTCCAACTCCCTGCAGGGAGGTTGGAGCCAGCTGGGGGTTGGTCTCTTCTCCCAGGCAAGCAGCACCAGAACAAGAGGACACAGTCTCAAGCTGTGCCAGGGGAAGGTTAGGCTGAAGGTGAGGAAGAAGTTCTTCCCAGCAAGAGAGATTGGCCCTTGGGATGTGCTGCCCAGGGAGGTGGTGGAGTCCCCATCCCTGGAGGTGTTCAGGAGGAGACTTGATGGGGTGCTTGGTGCCATGGCTGAGTTGTTTTGGTGGGATGGATTGGTTGATGGGTTGGATGAGATGTTCTTGAAGGTCTCTTCCAACCTGGTCTATTCTGTTCTATTCTATTCTATTCTATTCTATTCTATTCTATTCTATTCTATTCTATTCTATTAAGATTCTCACTGTTCTGCCTCCAGTTCTGGAGCCCCTATTCCAAGAGGGATCTGGAGGTGCTGGAAGGTGTCCAGAGCAGGGCCACGAGGATGATCAGAGGGCTGGAGCACCTCTCCTATGAGGACAGACTGAAGGAGTTGGGGCTGTTCAGGCTGGAGAAGAGAAGGCTCCCAGGTGACCTCATTGTGGCCTTCCAGGATCTGAAGGGGGCTACAAGAAGGCTGGGGAGGGACTGCTCAGGATCTCAGGGAGTGCTAGGACTAGGGGGAATGGAATGAAGCTGGAGGTGGGGAGATTCAGGCTGGAGGTGAGGAGGAAGTTCTTCCCCATGAGAGTGGTGAAGCCCTGGAATGGGTTGTGCAGGGAGGTGGTTGAGGCCCTGTCCCTGGAGGTGTTTAAGCCCAGGCTGGATGAGGCTGTGGCCAGGCTGATCTAGTGTGGGGTGTCCCTGCCCATGGCAGGGGGGTTGGAACTAGCTGATCCTTGTGGTCCCTTCCAGCCCTGCCTGATCCTGTGACACTATTCTGTCTTTCAGCTGTTTTCCAGTGCTGCTGGGAGGGGAGGTGGCTGCAGCTGCTTCTCCCAGAGCTGGGAAGCACAGTAACATTTTTGCCTGTAAACTGGATAAAGGGAAGGCATTAGGCAGGCTTTTAAGGGAATATGTTAATGAGCCTGGTGTAGGAAATGAAAGTTAATTAAAATGTTGGAGTCGTAAACCTTTAAGGATAAAAAGTGAATTAACTCAAAGGGCTTTGTACTGAATTAATATAATACAGGAACTGGAACTGGAATAGATTTTAGAGGCATTGTGGAGGGTTCTGGTGTGGAGGGGGGACAAACCCCCCCCCCAGCCCAGCAACATGTGACTCACTGTAATTAGTTTCCATCATTGGGATATTAAAGAAAAGCACAAGGCAGTCCCTGGCTTGGGTTGGTTTGAACATAACTTTGAATGTCTGCATCTTCAGTCTCTCATTCTCCTGCTAATAGAGTGACACAATCAAGGCAGCTATGCAAGCAGCTTGAGCTGGTGAGGCAAGCACAAGAGGCTCCCACGGTGTCAGCATGGGTCTGCTCCCCATCCCCTCTGCCCTGCTGAGGCCACGTCAGGAGGACTGTGCCCAGTTCTGGGCTCCCCAGTGGCAGAGGGACAGCGATGATCAAAGCATCATCGGATCAGCCAGGTGGGAAAAGACCTCAGAGATCATCAGGTCCAACCTATTACCAATTACCTAACACCTCCTGACAGCTAAACCATGGCTCCATGTACCACAGCTAAGCCTTTCATGAACACCTCCAGGGATGGGGACTCCACCACCTCCCTGGGCAGCACATCCCAAGGGCCAATCTCTCTTGCTGGGAAGAACTCTCCCCTCACCTCCAGCCTGAACCTCCCGTGGCACAGAATCATAGAATCAGCCAGGTTGGAAGAGACCTCAGAGGTCATCCAGTCCAACCTCTCACCCAGCCCTATCCAACAACCAGACCATGGCACTAAGGCTTTTCTTGATCATCACCAAGGACAGCGACTGCACCACCTCCCTGGGCAGCACAGCCCAGTGCCTAAAAACTCTGTCTGGGAAGAACTTTCTCCTCACCTCCAGCCTAAACCTCCCCTGGCACAGCTTGAGACTGTGTCCTCTTGTTCTGGTGCTGCTTGTCTGGCAGAAGAGACCAACCCCCAGCTGGCTACAACCTCCCTGCGGGGAGCTGGAGAGAGCAAGAAGGTCTCCCCTGAGCCTCCTCTTCTGCAGGCTAAGCAAGCCCAGCTCCCTCAGCCTCTCCTCCCAGGGCTGTGCTCCAGACCCCTCCCCAGCTTTCTTGCTCTTCTCTGGACATGTTCAAGTGTATCAATGTCCTTCTTATCCTGAGGAGCCCAGAACTGGACACAGGACTCAAGCTGTGGCCTCAGCAGTGCTGAGCACAGGGCAGAATGACCTCCCTGCTCCTGCTGGCCACAGTCTTGCTGCTGCAGGCCAGGATGCCCTTGGCCTTCTTGGCCACCTGGGCATTCTAGTGCTAATAGAACAACAAAAATGAAGCAGCTATGCAAGCAGCTTGATCTGGTGAGGCAAGCACAAGAGGCTCCCACAGTGTCAGCATGGGTCTCCTCCCCATCCACTCTGCCCTGCTGAGGCCACGTCAGGAGGACTGTGCCCAGTTCTGGGCTCCCCAGTGGCAGAGGGACAGGGATAGACTAGAGAGAGTCCAGTGGAGGCTGCAAGGGATGCTGAAGGGAGTGGGAGGTCTGTCTGATGAGGAAAGGCTGAGAGTACTGGGGCTGCTGAGTCTGGAGAGGAGCAGCCTGAGAAGGGATCTCATCAATATTGGCAAATACCTGAAGGGTGGCTGTCAAGAAGAAGGGGGCAGGCTCCTTTCAGTGCTGTCCTGGGGTAGGACCAGGGCAAGGTATATAAAGCTCCACCTCACCTGGAGGAGAAACTTCCTAGTCTCTAGTCTAAAGCTCCCCTTTTCCCGCTCCAAGCCACTGCCACTCATCCTGTCACTGCAAGGCACTGTGAAAAGTTCCTCCCCAGCTCTCCTGCAGCCCCTTCAGCTTCTCTGAGCTCTCCCTAGAGCCTTCTCTTCTCCACACTGAACTTTCTTCACTTGATCCAGGATTTGTCTTTCTTTTCCAGTATTTCAGATCAGAATATGATGGTAGCACATACAGCTGTTAGTGAGCACTGGCAGCCCAGAGAGCCAATCCCAGCCTGGGCTGCAGCAAGAGAAGTGTGGCCAGCAGGACCAGGGAGGGGATTCTGCCCCTCTGCTCCACTCTGCTGAGACCACAGCTGGAGCTCTGGGGCCAGTTCTGGAGCCTCTGTGCCAGGAAGGATCTGGAGGTGCTGGAAGGTGTCCAGAGCAGGGCCACGAGGAGGAGCAGAGGGCTGGAGCTGCTCTGCTGTGAGGACAGCCTGAGGGAGTTGGGGCTGTGCAGGCTGGAGAGGAGAAGGCTCCCAGGAATCCTTCTTGTGGCCTTCCAGTCTCTGCAGGGGGCTGCAAGCAAGCTGGGGAGGGACTTTTGAGACATGCCATGGGGATACCATCCATGGGGGATATACCATGGGGATACCATCCCTGGGTGATATGCCATGGGTGATAAGAGATCATTAGCACAAGCATACAACCATAGAATCACAGAGTGGCTCAGGTTGGGAGGGACCTTAAGGATCATCCAATTCCAACCCCCTGCCATTGGCAGGGGCACCTCCTTCTAGACCAGGTTGCTCAAGACCCCATTCAACCTGACCTTGAATACTGGCAGGCTTTGAGTCTCCACAACTTCGCTGGGCTCCCTGTTCCAGTGTCTCACCACCCTCACTGTCAAGAAGTTCTTCCCAGAGAGAGATATTGGCCACTGGGATGTGCTGCCCAGGGAGGTGGTGGAGTCCCATCCCTGGAGGTGTTTAGGAAGAGCCTGGCTGAGGCACTTGGTGCCATGGTTGAGTTGCTCAGATGGTGTTGGGTGAGAGGTTGGGCTGGATGAGCTCAAAGGTCTCTTCCAACCTGGTTAATTCTATTCTATTCTATTCTTTCTATTCTATTCTATTCTATTCTATTCTATTCTATTCTATTCTATTCTATTCTATTTGGTTCTGTTCTATTCTATTCTATTCTATTTGGTTCTATTCTATTTGGTTCTATTCTATTTGGTTCTATTCTATTTGGTTCTATTCCATTCCATTCCATTCCATTCCATTCCATTCCATTCCATTCCATTCCACTCCACTCCATTCCATTCCATTCTTCCTGATCTCCAGTCTAAACCTCCCCTCCTCAAGCTTCAACCCATTCCCTCTCACCCTCTCACAGAAATCCCTTCTTAATAAATCCTTGGGGAAAAAAAAAGATGTATTTTAGAACAGAAATCCTTCCTCAGCTGAAGCCTCACAGGTGCCACAGGGAGCCCAGGAGGAACTCTGCCAGGGGGAACTCAGGCTGAACCTCTCTTCATGTTTCAGCCCCTGAATCTCTCTGCATTTTGGCAGAGAGTCATCTCTTTTCAAAAGCATTTTCCCTCAAGTGAGAGATTTCTATTTTTTTTAGGTCAAGTTGCATCTAATGACAGGTTGTTAAAACCCTTCCATGTCTGCCTTGCACAGGAGGTGCTAGAAGTGCTTTTGTCACTGTGGTATCACCTAAGCTCGGTTGTCCATCCAAATATTTCATAGAACTGTCAGGGTTGGAAGGGGGCTCAAGGCTCAGCCAGTCCCAAGCCCCCTGCCATGGGCAGGGACACCTCACACTGCAGCAGGTTGCTCACAGCCACAGCCAGCCTGGCTGCATGGCATAACCCCATGGCGTGTCACCCATGGCATATCCCCCATGGCATATCCCCCATGGCTGGTATCCCCATGGCATATCCCCCATGGCTGGTATCCCCATGGCATATCACCACAGCATCTCACCCGTGGCATATCGCCCTGGGGAGACCCCACCTGCAGTACTGCCTCCAGTTCTGGAGCCCCTATGACAAGAGGGATCTGGAGGGGCTGGAAGGTGTCCAGAGCAGGACCAGGAGGATGAGCAGAGGGCTGGAGCACCTCTCCTATGAGGACAGACTGAGGGAGTTGGGGCTGTTCAGGCTGGAGAAGAGAAGGCTCCAGGTGACTCATTGGGCCTTCCAGTATCTGAAGGGGGCTACAAGAAGGCTGGGGAGGGACTCTCAGGATCTCAGGGAGTAATAGGACTAGGGGGAATGGAATGAAGCTGGAGGGTGGGGAGATGAGGCTGGAGGTGAGGAGGAAGTTCTCCCCATGAGAGTGGTGAAGCCCTGGAGTGGGTTGTGCAGGGAGGGGTTGAGGCCCTGTCCCTGGAGGTGTTTAAGCCCAGGCTGGATGAGGCTGTGGCCAGCCT
>JAAWVA010000265.1:0-24743 GCA_015227895.2 Colaptes auratus
ATTCAAACTCTGCTTTGGCTTTCCTAATCAGGCCTCTTACTGCTTGGGCAGCTTCCTCATATACCCCCTGTTCTATCTGTCCTTCCCTCCACTTCCTGAAAGTTTCTTTTTAAGTAATAGTGTGTCCAGGAGCTCCTTGTTCATCCAGGCAGGCCTCCTAGCATTCTTCCCTGCTTTTTCTCCTTGTGGTAACATAGCTCCTGGACACAGAGGAGGTGGTCCTTGAATCTGTGAACAACCCGGTCAGGGCAGAGTATATCAAATGCCACAGAATCCAAAACAGCTCAATGTTGATTCCTTAATCTGAGCAGGAATAAATCAAGCAATTGCTCACATTGAATAGGTGCCAATTATTTTATGTAATGTGGTGGTTAAAATCTCCCATCACATAACTAAGCATGACCAGCTCAACTGGAAGCAAATGGAAGATGTATTTACAAAGCAGAAACTACACTCTACAATGGAATGCAATGAATATGTACAAAATATACAGTATTTACAATATCATGCAGGTATTTACAATGAGAAAATAAAACAACTCCCCAGCCCGGTCAAACGACCAGGGAAGCTGCTCCATTCCCCCCCAAACTACCTCCTTTCCCCTACAATTAGAAGAAAAGAGAAGCTGTTAGGAGAAATGTTAGTTCAAAGAAGCAATGTTAGCATCTGTATCTGCAAGGCAGAAGCATTATCCTCCCTAGCAGAACAGCCAGACCAGAGAAGACAAGAAGGAATGAAGTGGAATGTGTAAGATTGTTAGGATACATCTGCCTCCATCCTGCACATTCTAGCCAATGAAATGCATTTAGAATAATCTTTGTTTTCTTTTCATACCCAGTAGTGAATTATTTATTTTTTCTATTTTTCTGCTCAAAAATCTGCAGCTAGATTTTAAAGGCATAGCCTAAAATTGCCACAGTTGCTTTGTAATTCTGGCTTCTTTACTGCACTGTCTTTCAAAGATAATTGCATTATTTCCTACTTATTTTTATGGGGTGAAAATTGATGGATTTAGGATGTAACTGATGAATATGAATAATTAATTTAGTTACATTTTCTTTCAGTGGAATGCAGCTTGCACATTCATGTAGCTTTTGTATAGACAAGGTATTAATTCTTCTGGGCTTAGTGGGTGGTACTTCTGCAGTAGCATTTCACCTGTGAGAGTTTTGTGACTCTAATACTACACTTTGCTATAGTTCGATTATTTGAAGTTGGACATGGCTTAGAAGCAATAGTGATTATTTTCACAACTCTTCTCCCCTCCTGTTTGAAGTGGAGAGATTTTGCTGCTGGGGCTTTGCAGAACATCTGCTGTGGTCTTGCAAACGGTCCGCAGCACTGGTTCAACACACCAGTGCCATGTTAATGACCATATTCTGGACTTTTACAGATACAGTAGATAGAGAGGAGGTAGGCAACATACTTGGGTACAGGTTAAGAAAACAAATACAGGTGGTCTTTATGATAATTCGGTAGAGTGGTTGGACAAGACAGCATTAGGTGTAAAAGTGTATTTGCTCTGCCTTCTGCTGTGTGCTGTATTCATCAGAAAGCATTAGGAAGAGGGGAATCAATGGCAGTCAGGGAGTGACAAGTAGAAGAGGGCATCAAGTGAAAGAATCACAGCTGAAGGAGTATCTCCTCAGTGCTTATGCATCCTTGTGTAAGACTATTTTTTTTTTCTCTCCTCTGTGCATATTTCTTTTAACGGTGTTATGGATGGGAGGATAGCCATTTTTTGTGTGTGTGTGGCAGACTTGAGTCTGATGGCTCAACAAATAAAGATTTTTAAGAAGACAAAGCATCATTGAAGGAGAAGGAGGGCTATCTGTATAGCTTGTTTATGGTCATGTCCTTTTGTTTGCAGAGGGAAGTTTTCTTAAGAAATTTTTATCCTTCTGATTGTTTTCCTTTCCCCAGTCTGTTGGGCCATTTCTGTTTCTGGCATTCCAATGTGATCAGGTTACCCTAGCGCTTCAGGAGTCTGCATGTCATTTGGCTGGTGAAACAACTGCTGGACAGCCCCATGCTGGCTCAAAGTGTGTGAAAAGGTGGAGAAAGGAGTTGAGCAGGTTTCTCCCTGTGGCGTAGGTAGGTGTGCTGTGATGCTTTGTATGTCAAAACCAGTGCTTATTATTCACCAAAATCACAGAAACCTCAGTATGTAAACCATGCCCAGGAAAACACAAAACCTTCTGCAAGCCAACTTCCAAACAAAATTTCAGCCAGAATTTAGTGTGGTAATGGTGCTTCCCACCTCACATATCCTTCAGTGTTTGTCTTTGCATGAGGAGTCTCTCTTCTAACTAAGGTGGATTGTCTCTGTAACATTCTGTCTCTGTTTGAGCACCATTTACTTTAAAAGGAGTATTTTGGAAATTACATGCTTCAGCTACTTCAGTTGGTCATACACGTTTATGTGTTTCATAGTCAAAGGATTCATCTAACTTGTTATTCTAACATACCAGCATTGTGGCTTGAAGTCAATGACTATTCAGAAGTAGTCTGAAGTGGCTTCTACATATCCATTCTGTACACCAGAAGTAAGTAACCCAGAAGTAAGACCAGAAGTTCTCATACTACTTTAATCATATCCCTTTTATTTCAGTATTACATATGTGCCAGCCGAAAATTTAGACGAGTACAGGGACAGTTTGGGACTACAGACAGAGGGAGCTCTGCCACTTGAACTTTTTCCTTCACATACTGTTAGGTGAGTAAAAAATCTTAATGTTTTTTCTCCTGTAGGGCTCTCACATGTAACATTTCCTATACACTTTGCACAGTTCAGGAAGGTAAGTTTTATTTCAGTAAAGCTGAGAAGTGGATGATTTTCCTGAGACTACCTACTACAACCATTACTATAAAAAGATCTTCAGATGCATTTTGGCTTTAGCAAGCAATGTTTCTGATATTTTTGCAAGGCTGTCTTATAAGTGTTTGATCTACCTAAAATGGAGATAAAATTCTGCATCATCCTAACCTTCTGTTAAATACCATGCAATCTAATTTATATGTCACCACAAATACTCAGTGCTTCAATGTGACCATTTGTTATGAATGTCTGTCCAGAATGTATACTAGAAAGAATGAATTATGTTTGTTCTCTGCCTTGAGTTTCCAAATTCGTTACAGTTACAGGCAAAAAATAGTAATATAACTAATAATTTTTGTTTTCTTGAAGTTAATCTCCAGAAGTAGTAGCTGGTTTTGAATTATGTTATTGTAATTTCTTCCATTTTGGAAAAAAATAGTTCCAAAATGCAGTCTTTTATTTTATGATTGTCAATTGATAGCAACTAATTGTGGGAGACAAAAGGACAGGCAATCCCCAAAGACAATATGTATTCTAGGAGACACCTGAAAAAGAAGTTTGTTATGCGAGCCTGCATGCAAATTCTACTGCTGGCAGATGATCCAATACATCAAATTTTCCTGTGAAATCTAGTGATTGTTTGGGTTCTTCAAAAATGAATTGCCTGTTCCTGTTCATCAGCAGGGAACTCCCAGAGCTTCCAGAGCGTGAAGAGGGGGAGGGAGAAGAAGTGAACTTCAAAATGCAGCTTTCAGTAACTGGAACCAGCCCAGAAAGTAAGTGCAGATCCAGTTGCACATATAAAATCTCACCTGAAGTTATTTTAAGAACACGAAAATAACATAATTGCTGCACTTATGTATATGTGCATTGCAGAATAATTCACTGTTGATTTTTACTGCCATTGGACTAGTTCGTTACAATTCAACAATTTCTTGATTGCTTTAGTAATTTATCTTTACAAGCTGACTTTCTGGGAGCCAGTAAAAAGAGATGAAGAGAGATTTCAAAGTTTGGATTAGAATCAGCCAGGAGAGCTGGGCAAAAAGGAACCTAATGATGTCCAGCACGGATAGTACAGAGTCCTGCATCTGGGAAGGAATAATAAACTGCACCAGTACAGTTAGGAGGGTGGACTGCAAGAAAGCAGCCCTGTGGAGAAGGACCTGGGAGTCCTGGTGGATAACAAGTTACCTATGTGTCAGCAATATGCTCTTGTGGCCAAGAAGGCCAATGGTATCCTGGGTGCATTAAGAGGAGTGTGTCCAGCAGATCAAGGGAGGTTCTCCTCCCTTTCTACTCTGCCCTGGAGACCTCACCTGGAATATTGCATCCAGGTTTACTCTCCCAGTTTAGTTTGAGGGACAGGGATCTATTCGAGAGAGTCCAACGGAGAGCTGCAAGGATGATTGAGGGACTGGAGCATGTGCCCTAGGAGGAGAGGCTGAGAGACCTGGGCTTTTTTAGTCTGGGGAAGAGAAGACTGAGAGGGGATTTAATAAATCTTTGTAAATATCTGAGGGCTGCGTGTCAAGAGGGAGGGGACAGTCAAGACAAGGGGTAATGGATGCAAGCTACAACACAGGAAGTTCCATCTTAACATGAGGAGGAACTTCTTCACTGTGAGGGTGACAGAGCACTGGAACAGACTCCCCAGAGAGGTTGGGAGTCTCCTTCTGTGGACACTTTCAAGACCCATCTAGATGTGTTCCTGTACAACTTGTGCTAGATTCTGTGGTCCTACTCTGGCAGAGGGTTTGGACTCAATGATCTTTGAAGGTCCCTTCCAACCCCTAATATCCTGTGATCCAAAAAAAATGAACAACAGTACACAAAATTACAAACGTTCTGAACAATTTGGTAGATGACTCCTACTAAAACAATGTTTCCAAGGAGGAGTTATTTCTAAATCTTTATAGACTAGAATAGCATAGCATAGCATAGCATAGCATAGCATAGCATAGAATAGAATAGTATAGAATTAACAAGGTTGGAAAAGACCTTTGAGGTCATTGAGTCCAACCTGTCATCCAACACTATCTAATCAACTAAACTATGGCACCAAGTGCCCCATCCAGTCTGTTCCTAAACACCTCCAGTGATGATGACTCAAACACCTCCCCAGCAGCCCATTCCAATGGCAAATCACTCTTTCTGTGAAGAACTTCTTCCTAACATCTCTCCTGAACCTCCCCTGGTGCAGTTTGAGACTGTGTCCTCTTGTTCTGGTGTTGGTTGCCTGGGAGAAGAGACCAACCCCCACCTGGCTACAACCTCCCTTCAGGTAGTTGTAGAGAGCAATAAGCTTCCCCTGAGCCTCCTCTTCTCTCATCTAAGCAACCCCAGCTCCCTCAGCCTCTCCTCATAAGGCTTGTGCTCCAAACCCCTCACCAGCTTTGTTGCCTTTCTCTGGACATGCTCCAGCAAGTCAACATCTTTCCTAAACTGAGGGCCCAGAACTGGACACAGGACTCAAGTGTGGCCTAACCAGTGTGGTGTACAGGGGGAGAATGACCTTCCTGCTCCTGCTGGCCACACTGTTCCTGATCCAGACCAGTATGCCTTTAGTCTTCTTGACACCTGGGCACACTGCTGGCTCATGTTCATCCTACTATTGACCAGTACCCCCAGGTCCCTTTCTGTTTGGCCACTCTCCAGCCACTCTGACCCCACCTTGTAGCACTGCATGGGGCTGTTGTGGCCTATGTGTAGAACCTGGCACTTGGATGTGTTTTTAAACCATTGTGCATATCCGATGCCTTCAGTGTGCAGCAGCATCATAATCATTACGATTTTCAATTGTTTCGGTCCTTGTTTTGTCACAACAGAGTTGAACTCTGGAGAGAGCCTAGCAAGTCACTGGGAATCAGCATTGTTGGAGGACGAGGGATGGGGAGCCGCCTGAGTAATGGAGAAATGATGAGGGATCTTCATCAAGCACATCCTGGAAGACAGCCCAGCTGGCAAAATAGGAACACTGAAAACTGGAGATCGGATTGTGGAGGTACCAGCTGAGTGCCTTTTGCTGCAGTACAGGAGCTGCTGGGATGGATGAATGGTCCTGGGCTGTCAGCTGTGTAATTGCTCCAGCTGGCATCACTTGAGCCATACAGTGTGCAGTACCATCTGCTGATGTTTATGTGTATATGACTCTAAGTTCAAATGCAGCTGAGAACATAGGTGGCTGTCAGTGTGAGCAGTTCTACCTGAATGTTTAAGGCCACTGTGTGTAGAAAAAAGGTTCAGTTTGGTGAAGCTAAAAGATTGTAGCTTTGTGTATATAACAGCAACAGAAATGGCCAGTAAAAAGCAAGTAATGAAAACAAATGCCAAACTTAATTCCCTCTTAAATCTAGTAAGATCACATAATTCTTGTGCATCTTGTAGGAATCAGGGGAGACACAATTTTTTTCAAGACATGAGGTTGAATTTGCTACAAAGGAAGTTAAGAGCATTGTCCCCCTCTCAGGATAGGGTAGCCAGTAGTGTTTTGCAGAGAGGTATTTGTCTAGATTTCTCTTATACTTAGTCCATCCTGTTCTCATGCATCCCCTTTTGCTTTCTCACTTAAAGAAGCTTAAGAGTGAATGTCCTGAAGGAATATGTTTTTCTTTTGATGATTATCAGTTAGTCAGATGTTAGAAGTCTCCAGTGTTAGGCCATTAGGAACTGCACTCCTCTTAACCAGGAATGATGTCCTTAGCTGCCTGTGTCGTCCATGTGAGCATAATAAGCAGGGGCATAGTAATCTTTCCCTGGATCAGATTAGACTTCTTTATGTGGTGAAACTTAAGCTGCAGTTTACACTCTGATGCTATAAAGACTCTTGAAATAACACCTTAATATAGATTGCACTTTCTGCAACAGGATAGAAGAATTTGTAGTGTATAACAAGTGGAGATGAAATTTTGCTTGATGGCCACAAAATTAAAAAACCCTTGGTATATCTGAATACTTGTTTTTTTATGAATGAAAAAATACTTGCAGAAGTTGGACTGAATGAGTGAAAAGAAGTAGCTGTTTTTGTGTTAATGTAACAGTTTCTGAATGGATAATTTCAGTTTTTCAAGTTCTAGCATACCTAGGTTTTTCTCCCTGCTAGAGCATACATTCTTTCAAATGTGGGAAGTTGGAGACCCTTGTGGTGGTGTTCAGTTCCTCATGGGTTTAGAATTTTCTTTGTCAGAGTGGTTTTGTTCTCCATTTAAATTGGATGATGAAGTTTAAGGTAGAGTCAAACAGTCAATAAATGTAGGGATAATCTTCATTATATAAATCTGTGTTCAGGAATTGCCACTAACAAATAACTTTCTGTGTTAGCTTTAGCTTTTGTTATGGTCATTGCAAGAGTGCTTTACTGATGTTAACCTCACCAGAACATGGTCTCACTTAAATCTTAAGACATAGTGTTTTATACACCAGTGCATGCAAAGACATGAAGAAAAGCAACCACACAAAATTTGTCCTTAGTCATCCTTTCTCAGTGCTTTCTCCTAGAAGAAAGCTTTTAATCTCTTTTGAGATTTAACTTTTGAGAAAAGTGTCAAGTAGCTCAAATTAGTTTTGCCTTTTTTTTTTTTAAGTATAAAGTAGATGGTACTGACAGAACACCCCACAACGAAAGACCTTCCAGCACCTAACAAGTTCCACTTACTACAAGTTATGTTATTCTGAAGGGGATTAGAGGAAATGATACTTGGCAAATGCTACCGCTTTCTTTGCATGGCCTCATCTCTTCATATTATCATATCTCTCCTATTATGTTTCCTGTGGGAACATGTCATGGAACTTAAATGAAGAATACTGAAAAACCTGGTTTTTAAAACCATGGAGAGTATTTATTTGAGGTCTTTATACTGCTCTTGGAAATCTCAAACCTGTAGAGACCTCAGACCAAATAAGTAGAAGCCTTTCAATAAGTAACAGAGGTTTGGGTATAGGTTTGTCAGAATTTCTTAAACAAAACCCAAAGCTGACTTGTGATTCTTGTACTTCTTGCAATGTTAAGATGAGGCCTTCCATTTACAGGTGGATGGAATTGACCTCAGAGATGCCAGCCACGAACAAGCTGTGGAAGCCATACGGAAGGCAGGCAATCCTGTAGTCTTTATGGTACAGAGCATTGTAAGCAGACCGAGGGTAAGCATAAAGAATGTGGAAAAAGATGTAATAGAGAGTAATAGATTAAACAAATGTTCCACATAGTGGTGTTTGGGATGGGATATTTAATCCTGAAATTCCATCTCAGCTATTTTAGAAACAAAGATTTGATTTAAGTATTATTTCCATTTAGAATGAAATGGATTTGGATTTGGAATTACCCTCCAGCACGCCGTCCTCAAACTATTTGAAAAGCCTCAAGAAAGATAATTTGTTGGGGGCAGAGTAGGAGTGTAACTAAAACCAGCTCTTAGAGATTGACAGCATGTCTGAGGAACGCATGCAGAAATACAGCACCTTGACATTAATGAAAGGACCTAGAAGTACATGGAACTTTTCTGTCACTAAACTGCATGGACATTGCAGACAAAGCTACTGAGGTTTCATATAAGTTGCTTGCATCACTAGGAACTAAACTTCCTCATTGTAGAGTCTGTGTAAGCTGCATATTTATTTACTAGCTGTCTCATAACTCTTGTTCCCCAGCCAGAGTCTCTTTATAGACCTTCTTCTGCTTCTGCTCTCTGTGGGCAGAAAACTACTAACCCATTTTATCATCAGTCTACTAAGGTAAAGTTGCATGAAAAAGCTATTGATTTTTGGTTATTGATGTTCAAGCTACTAAAGTAAGGCTCTTGCATTTGCTGTGATGTGAACAAAGTTGGCACTGTTTAATGTTTAGGCCAGTTTGGTGTGGGAATGGTGCTATTACTTTATCACAACCTACTTTTATTTTGAGAATGCTCCTTTGCTATTTTTCATTGTTGCTCTTTGTTCTCTTTATCTGGCAATTATTAAGCTTGTTGGTTATTTCTTAACAAAACCTTGTTTCTCTCTTAACAGAAGCGTTGCAAATGATCTTACACATGCATTGTGATCTTTGTAAATGGTATTATCTTCATTGCCCTTGTCTTTTGAAACTTGCATCTTCATAATAAGATCTTAGAAGGGTATTTCCTGCCTTTATTCATGTGCAGTCACCCAGACAGCTAGCCACCTGCCCATGGTAGCTATATTTAATATCATGCCACTGTTTATTTAGCAAGACAATCAGTTCCAAGTGGCATGTTTCTAATGAATCAATTTCTTACCCTTTGTGTTTTGCATTCAGGCTGATACAGTGATTAAAGAGATCTGGCTTAGGATAGCCTGCTAGTAGTTGAAGAGATCCAGATTGGCCCAAATAATTGAGATAGGCTGGGAAAAGCTAGTTGATAGTTTTGCTAGCAAGCAGTTATCCATCAAAACTGTGTTTCTTACTCGTATTGCTCTGGGCATTTCTGAGTAAGAATTAACCTTCTGCCATAGTTATGGTCACAGATAAATTGTAGGCTTTCAGCTTGTTATAATGGTATCTAATTTCTGATACCTTAGCATCTTGGACACATTAAGAAAATGATGAACAAGAGCTAGTTGAATAAAAGTTAAAATTAACCCCATTATTTTAGAAAAAAAACAACAAAACCAAACAAAGCAAAACTAAAAACAAACCACCAGACAAATCCAATGTGAATTGCATGTGTTAACAGAAAATCTTGTAGTACTGTGAGGAAGCTACCTGTTGACTATGAGTAACTCACCAGTGAACAAGTGTTGCCCATTGTGATGGGTTGAAATTCTGCCCCCCCAATGCTTTCTCATTGCTGGAGATATTGTAGAACATATGTTTGTAGTCTTACCACGTTACATTTGTTTTCATTTTGTAAAATGGTATTTAAGAAAAAATGTTGAGGGATGCCTTTTCTGTTTTCAGAAATGTTAAAAAAAAGTCAACATTTCTTTAAACAGCAACATATGCTATGATATACCTGTATGAGCAGCAGTGTAAAATTCACAGCCCTGAGAC
Source organism: Colaptes auratus (assembly GCA_015227895.2). Lineage (NCBI taxonomy): Eukaryota > Metazoa > Chordata > Aves > Piciformes > Picidae > Colaptes > Colaptes auratus. Next base: position 9,825 of record JAAWVA010000265.1, read on the forward strand.
ATATAGGCAGTTGCCACATGGATAAACCTAGTGCAGAAATTACTGTTAAGTGTACATTGTACAGTATTTTCAACATACTGTGCAAAATCAGAGCTGTTCCCTATTTATTAAACAAACAAGTTCTGCTCTCAAAATACACAGGACAAAAGCTGCATAAGGAATATGTCATCTTTTAATTTTGTCTGAATATGAAATCTATTTCTGTGTTTAGAGAGAACCAGAGGAGTTAGTTTCATTAAACAATAATTTCAGAAAATTACAGATGCATGCACACACATACAAAGTGATACATAAAAGTTCACATTAGACTTGAAGTCTGTTTAGAAATGCCTGATGTTGCTAAAACTTCTCTTTTGCAAAATATACAGCGAGAGTGTTGCCACAAAGAAGTAAATGAAATTTCAATGATTAATCTGTGTTTCTCAAAAATAAACCTGGGGAATTACTAAAAAGAATTATATTGCCATGCAGAGATCTACATTTTTTCAATTAACTGATATGTAAGAGTATCTCATATGCTGAGATACTTGAACAATTTTACAAATCGTAAAAATATCCCAGCAAGTAAATTTCTCTGCACTTCATGCACTTCTTAGCCGTAACACGTATGAGGATCTGTGCTTTTTCTCAGCTCTCTGCTTGACACAGCTCATACAGACACAGGGCATGTAGCACTTTTCTTACTTTCACATCTATAGCAAAGCGCACAAATCAGACCTTGTTTGGTTAGCACAAACTGCTAAATAAGTATATTTTGTTCCACAAGTCATAAAGAATTAATTAAAAAATGCTTTTACTTAATTGGTTTCTATTACAATTTCCTTTTACAACCCTTCTCTGCCTTTCCCACAGAACAGTCTTTTCTGTAGGCCAGCTGTCTTCAGCATCACTAACCCGTTTGCTGATTCTTCGCAGTGCAACACTAACAAGGTTGATAATGACTCACTGCTTTTGGTTGCCATTATTTTCTCTAATGTGCTGATGAGAGTGGGAATGGTGTATAGTGAATTAAAAAGGCAGACACACAGACACATAGAAGAGTTTTGGAAAAGTTAAAAAAATGCCAGCTGCATTAATTGTAACAACTAAATTGGATCTAATCAGGTATAGGTTCTCAATCACGAAATTAGTCCATGTGGTACATGCTAAAATACCTGAGTGTTAATCTCTCATCAGTGTGAGTTGTTGTGCTGCTGTATACTTCATTTTCTTTTTGTGTGGTTAGAACTTTCCAGCTTCAATCTCTCTTTTCTTTTTGCATGGGAAAAAACCCACAACCAGTTAGCAGCTTTGTTTTACAATGCTGAAAATATTCTCCCTCCACTTCTTGAAAATTATTTTAATGCAACATGACAGGGTGTTTGGAAATATGAAAATAGTTAGATCTTGTTTATTTGTTTGTGCTTAGTGCTTACTGCATGCTTTTGGTATCGGAGCAGAGTTAATTTTTAACACAATATGTAAAGGCTTAATTCTTATGTGCATGCTTTTCTGATTTAATAAATAATTTCTAGCTGGCTTTATATCTTGGAAATAATTGTGCTGTTTGTGTATTTTCCTATGTTGTCAAGTATATTGAATGTACAACAAATATTTATGGTACGACATGTGGTGTACAATTACCTGTATGTTTTTCAAAACTGTCTTTGTGTTCGTTACAGTTCTGAGGAAAGGGAGTAGAAGTGTACTGTAAATGACAGCTTTGTGTTTCTGTATCTTGAAAAGTGTTTCTGAAAAATACTCCCAATATCTTTAGACAAGCTTAATGTTTTGGCAGCTTCTGCATAGTTCAGTTTTTAACACTGACATAGAATGGCCTTTTGTCATCTTTGTCTGCTTTTCCTGAGCTAGCATTCTTGTATGGTAAGAAACTTTGCTGAATTAGGGTCCTCAATAACCTCTCTAATACTTTTGTGCTTTTCTAAATAGAGCTAATAAAGTTGCTGCAATTAGTAAAATGAATTTGTAATTAAAAATGAGTTCTTCATTAGTAATGCTGTGTATTGCGAAAGATGCTGTAACACATGCATTGCTGTCTTCTGTTACTGTAGGAGATATCGAATCCAATTAGGGTTACCTTCCGTTGTTCCCCAACTAACCCCTTTGCTCCCACACCATTCAAGGTTTGTCTTGATTCCAGTGAGTGGGTCCTACTGTATGTGTGCTGTACATTCATACATGGCCTGTGATACCTTCTGGAGTACTGCTTCTTCCTATCCATGTGCCTCCTTTGTTGAAAGTGATACTGCTGCAAACTTGCTGCCATTTTTAATACTTGCTTGATCAGAGTGACCTTGGTAGCCAGATGGGTTCATGCACTGTCTGATGCTTTGCATTTTAAATGAAATACTGCTCTGTGGCACACTGAAGGTATTTCATGAGTTAGAGCATTTTATATTTTTTGTGTGGCCCGATTCAGGGAGTGAAAGTCTTATGTGTGTGTAAACTGCAAGGTCCAGATTCTGCTGCTGGGGATGCATGCACAGCAGGCTGAGTTCTGGAGGTAGAGCTTCACCCAAATAGCATTGTAATATGCTTTCCACCTTTCTCACAAAGGAGCCTTGCTTTTACTTTCATCCTTTTTTTCAGCATCAGATGTGTTCAGGTTTATGTGTACATGCACAAAGGTGAATAAAGAGCAATTTTTTGTCAATCAGATTATGGTGGTTGCAGTTCCTAAATACTAATCTATCAGGATATACCCATACATCCACATGTTACAGATGCTCCCGAGGTCTGCAACAGACATTTTATGTTCTTCATTTTTGGTCACGTTTTCTTAATTTTGCAGAGTTCTTGGACACTGTTATTTACCAAGAATACCATTCAAGTGGTATTTTCATTTTGGTTTTGAAACACAGAGACTACTGTGAGATCTACTGATGTGGTCTGCTAACACTTTATTTTCAGTATGTTATGTTTCTAGTTACAACTTCATCAAGTACAGTGGAAAATCAGTGTTTCTAGACTTACTCTCCCCTTCACTCCTTCATGAGGTGTGACCCTTCCACCAGCTTTCCTCTGTGGTGGACACATGAATATTTTATTATGACAAATTCCTTTGAATGTTATTATGTAGAGTTTCCACTCTACTCTGATTCTGTTGGATAACAATGTCTTTGATGGAATGTTGATGCTTCAGCTTAGGTTGTGTTTGCTCTGAACTGTTACCATGTTTTAGAGTAAAATTTCCATAAACTGTAAAGAATTCCTACATGAAGCTTAGTGGTGCTAAGTACCAATTCAGCAGGATGACACTGTCTCAGATTCAAAGTAGAGATCAATATGACTGATATAATGCTATAAAGTTATATGTCATTTATATGCATTTTAAAATAAAAATCATTGGCTTGAGTGTGACTTCCCACATTTTGACATTTAGTGAAGTGACTTCTTAGTTACGCTACTAGAACAAGTTCCTGAATAGAAGAAAAATCTCTTTTGAGCAGGAGCAGAATGGGGAAACTGAAGTAGGACACTTGTAATTTCTTTTAATCTTTAGAATATACTGAGGATGAAGGTAATTCATTTCCCTGACATGGAACCTTCCTGAAATCTCAGTATAGTTAAATTGTAACTGTATAATCTTTTCAATGCTTTCAATTTAAAGCAAATTGAAGTCTTCTAAGGTATATGTTGTTACCCACTACATTGTTGCCTATATTGTGATGAAGAAATTATCTCAGTGATTTGAGCACCCAGAGACATGATATATGTTCAGACTATAGAGGTGATGAAAGTTGAATCTGCAAGAACAGGCTATGACTTAGAGCAACACCTGAAATTCCTGGTGTTAAAATACTTGGTTTTCATCTGAAGTGTTTGTTGTTTACATCAACAGCTGATATGCCAAGTAGCAAAGTCTAAGTCTCTTGGGCATGCATAATCTTCAGAATTATGATACTCAGATGTGGGTTTCTTGCCTTCGTGTTTACTTTGAGCAAGACAAAATTACATAAATTATTAAAAAAAAAAAAAAAAGGCAAGACAAATCCTTGATCAGAGTCCATATTCCTCTGAGAATTGTCTTGAGTGGAGGCTTGCCAGTTTGTGGATTTGGATGTTTAACATTTAGTAGTGATGTGATTATATTTTTTAACTTTGTAAATATGAATAGACCACGTACATCAAGACCAAAAGTTTTTGGTCTTTTTGTCATTTAATCTCTGTCCTCCTTTATCTGATGTCCCTTGTATGGGTTATAGTAAATGAGTTAAAAAAAGGACTGGCAAAATCCTGTTTACTGTGGATTTCTGCAGTTACCATGTTTTATTTTGGTTTAAAATTGTACTTTCAGATAATGTACCATTTGTTATCTTTTTTTCTGGGAAATTTTTGAAAGCAATCTTTGTTTCATTTCCCTTTCCTCCTATTTGGCTTCCAAAGTGTATGGCAGAAAGAAATTATATGCTGTGTCTTTTAGAAATAAAATAAATAGAAGTCTTTCACAGATGGGTGATAAAAAATCACTTCAGTCTTCATAAGATACTTTTTCTGATATGTAAAATAGCACATAAAACTTCACTGAATTGGCTTTTATTGTGAGTTCTGCTTGCTTCTGAATACATTTTTGAGTGATATTATTTCCTACTTTGCCTGTTTTTGTTTCTGTTTTGATGTCTTGCAGCCTTTCTCTGCTATGTTGTTAATTTAAAATCATGGCTTCTTGCTATTTGAGCTTCAAAGCCGTGGTCATTGCCTTTTCGGTATTTCTGTGTGCTGGTTGCCCTACACAAGGTTTTTGCATCTGCTTAGCAACTGTGTTTTTCTTATTCTCCACAGGCATTTGTCATCTGATTCAGAGCCAGAAAAAACTTCACTTTGTATTTGCCTCTGCCCCCTCCTTCAGCATTTTCAGGAATGAGCTGTGATGTTGCACAGACAACTTCTAGCAGAGTGTCAGAGGATGAGGAAAAGGAGGATGAGTTTGGTTACAGTTGGAGTAGTTTTATACTTTGGGATAATATTTGAATATTCAGTGTTGAAATACCGCTGTAACCGAAGATACTGGGGTGTGTGGGGAGGGTTCCAGTTTGAACTCTTTCCTCATGTGCTGTGTGGTTTGGGTGCTAGGTGTTTTCTGTCATCTTTCAATTGTTCTTGGTCATGTGCACACTGTGAAAATATAAAATTATTTTGTTCTTCATTACATTTCATTCTTTCTTTTCCATGATCCAAATTCACTGTTTTACATGTAGGACTACTTGAAGAATTTCATTGTACTCTTGTAACTGATGGCAGTGATTAATTAATAGTTTCTTGTACCTGAAGATGTTACTGGAGGGATTATTACTTTTATATGCAAAAGAGTCTTTTTTTTTAAGAGAAGTTTTAATTCTTCCCAAAGTTAGAAGGAAAACAAGGAACTAGAAATATTGTCATAAATCACCTGAGGCTTAGCTTAAAAGGAAATGTAGTGTATATTTGGAAGTTTCTCATCTATTTGGGATTCTTCTGTCAGATATTTCCCAGTGGTCACTGATCCTGACTCTTTAGGTAACTTGTGAAACTTTATACTGTAATCCAAACTCTGCTGCCCTTACTTTTAGTTTAGAGAAGATCATGCAGCGCTATGGCGATCTACCAGGGAGCTACACATGATTGTGCTGGAAAAAGGAAAGACAGGTTCTGGGACTTAGTCTTGCTGGGAACAAGGACCGATCGAGGATGAGTGTATTTATAGTGGGAATTGATCCAAATGGAGCAGCTGGCAAAGATGGCAGGTTGCAGATTGCAGATGAGTTACTAGAGGTGAGTTTTTTTACAACTTATACTGACTTAAATGCCCTAAAATACTAGATTGTTTGCTGCAATATAGATGTTCTTCTGTGGACTTAGAAATCCTGAACTTATTCAAGCTGACATGACTATGCTATGAGATTTTCATTGTGTGTGCCAGGTAGTCGCAATTGACTTTCTTCATGATTATGGCAGTGCTCAGTAAAATGATATGTTTGTATTTAAAAATGGATAAAAATGGGGGATAATTGCAGTTTCTTGGTTATGGAGTGTTATTGAAGGGCAGTGTATTGCAGACCATGAAAGATACTGAGTCCTTTGCTCCATCTGTCTGTGGACTTCTGAGTTCTTCAGGCTTTATAATTATTTCTCTATCTACTTGAATTGTGGTAAAACCAGAATAATTTTATGGTGTGTAAGATAGAAAAATTAATTTAAATTGATGAAACAGGACATATCCATTTGTATTACAAACTTGTATCTCATTGTATATTTGGGCTGTTTTCTAGTAGTTTTCTAGAGTGACCCAACTGTTTGAATGTGCAGCTACCATTTCCCAGAATGTGTAAAGGTACATTTTTGTGTTGCCACCACTGACCTGATGATGCTTGCAGATGTATAATTTGCTGTAGCTTTTCCCATTCTTATGATAGCATAGGTAAGGTTACTCAGAAAAGTAACTTTGTATATGGTGGTGTTTGAGGATGGCGCTGGGAAGATAGTACAGGAACAAATCTTGGAGACAGTAATGCTTGAGGGAGACAGACAAATGCCAGCCTAACTAATCATGCAGGTTGTCAGCTGCAGACTAGAAGAGAAGCTGTAATTTGTAGCACTGTGGGCCTACTCTCATTGACTCTGTTAGTTGTGACGTCTAATGTTACCTGATAGATGACTCTCTTGACCCAGTTAAAATGGTTGTTTTTAAAACTGATGTTGCAGATGCTGAATATCTGCAGAACACATTGAAACATCTGAGTCTGTTCTCATGTAATCTCTTGCTTACTATCCATCTCAAACCTGCAAATCTGATGCTCAAAGATTGTCTCAGCCTCTTCTGAAGAGACATCTGACATTGCTTCTAATGTTCCCAAGTAGCTTCCCATCAGCTGTCATGTGCCAGTCCTGTCCCCCTCTGACAGTCAAACCATGGTTCTTCACAAGCCCATAGGAAACACTGGAAGTGTTTTTATCGCTTCTGGATTGACAAAGCAGAGTATTGTGATTATGCCTGGTGGACCCAGCCTACCTGAGAGGTTGCAATTACATTCAAACTGCAGTTCAATATCTTGCTTCTGTTGCTTACTCTTTGCTGCTTCTCTGCTTCTGCTAGTACTGCCTCAGTGCTGCATTATTTTCCTTCTGTGTAGGTCCAAGCTGTCCTTTTTTCCAATCATTTCTGCTTTCTTAGAATGGACTTCTGCACTGTAGTTTTCCATTTCCAAGAACAAATGCACTAATAAAATGTGAGCAAATTGTGGCCTTATTCTGATACTTCCTATATGAATCACAGGACCTTCAAGGAGTTTCAGTGAGTCTATTTTGCCAATGAAGACAGGTATAAGTTATAAATTTATAAATAGATATAAATGCACCAGTGCACAGACTCCTGTTTTTGAGCTGAAACTCAAAAACCAATATAGCTTGCTGTGTTTAAATTTCCCATGGCTCTGCTTTATCACTGCATTAATCATGAGTTATCAGTGGCAAGTGGAATGAGATGGCATGACCAGTATAGTTCAGAGAATGGCATTTTAGCACTGGGACAGCATTAGTCTGAAATTAAACTGGAAAGGAGGGTGAAAGCAGGACTGAACATACTGTTATTTTAATACATTGCTGTTTTAGCTAGTTAGGATGTGGGACAACAAATTTTTTTTAAGGCTTAAAAGTTTAAAGGGAGTTAAATATTTTGAGAAATAATTACTGTGCTTTCCTTTATATAGATAAATGGGCAAATACTCTATGGACAGACTCACCAAATGCTTCCTCTATAATCAAATGTGCACCATCTAAAGTAAAAATAATCTTTTTCAGTGAGTTCTGGTCAAAAGTTTTTTAAAAGGTTTCTTTTTTGACGTGCTCAATTTTGCACAGAGCATTTCTGTTTTGTTTTTAATTTGGTAAGAGAGATAGCTTTTGAACCTAGTTCTGAGTAGCTGTTGATACATCTTGTGCCTTCTTTTTACTATTTGCATTGTGAATGTCAGAAAAGAATGCAACTTAACTTGTTTTAAGAAATACAGTGCTGTATTAGTGTTCCTACTACTTCTTTAACTGAATATGTTATAAAATAAAGATGCAGTAAATCAGATGGCTGTTTGCCCTGCAAATCAGTAGAAGCTTCACACCGTGTACTTCAGGGACACATCAACATCAAGAGGTAAAGTAAACTTCTGTTTTTCTGATTTGACTGAGGTGAAAATTTTGCTCGGATAGAAGTGTCTGCTTAACAACTTGTGGTGGTTTGAGCCTTAACTGGAAGTTAAGAGCTCAGGTGGGGGGCAAGGCTGAGATCTCTCCCCCACCCCCCCCCTCTTCCCTCCCCACAGAGAGGGAGAAAAAGAGCAAATCTACCAACAATAATTTGGAGTCAGCTTGGAAGTAGAGAGGCAAAGAGTTGTCTTTAAGCAATATATATATATATAACAATAACAGAAAAAGGTTCACAAGGGCAAGGAACACGGATGGATGGGAGGGGGATAAGAAAACAAGAGAATAATACAAAACCAGCCTTTCTCTGAGGAAGTGTGGAGGCAGCAGGTCCAACCTCGTGGCAGAGGAGCAGGAGGGTAGCTGCAGTAGCTCTCGTCCAGCAGAGGCAAAGCCAGAAAAGCCGGGCCAACAGCTACGAGGTCCTGCTTTTTATACCCTAGCTGGGCAGGAGGGGGGAGTGGAACAGACTCAGCAAGCCCTCCACCCTGCTTTGTTCTTTTGTTCCCAGAAAAGGGTGTTAACCCCACCACAATCCACCCCTCTGTTCCACTTCCTCTCTCCTGCCACAGCTCCTTCATGCAATCTTGACACGTGATATTCAGATCCTTGATGCAAGTGCCTTGTATCCTCCCGCTCGCTCTCTCCCAGGTCAAGTCTCTCTCTCTCTCTCTGGTGATGTCAATGTAGGTGCTGCTTGAACTGGGCAGGGATGTGGAGAAAAATCAGGAATCAGTTTTGTCTTTGGAAGGGAAAAGCCAGGAACAGTCCATTGCTGTAGGGACATTGGGTACAGTCCGTTGCTGCAGGGACATCAGTTACAGGTCAGGGTGAGATCATGCAGGAGCTCTCTGTTGTACTGGTGTGCAGTGTGTACGTTGTGTCCTGGATGCTAGGCTGGTATTAGGCTAGGAGGGAGAAACTTGAACAACTTATAACTATTTTACACAATGACTATGATACATTGATAATGTTGCCCCACCCCGAGTTCATCCCCTCTCAGCCAGAGTCGTTCTGCTGTGGGATACACTGAATGTCCCCAGTTTCTAACATTGACCCAGTAGGTGTGACCAGACCCTCAGCTGAGACCACTCCTCAGTTGGTTTGCCCCCACCAGCAGCAGGAAAAACCCACACTGCCTTTCCCAGCAGATTCTTCTCACAATCACAGGAACTCCTCTCCATCCACAGTCTGCAGCAGGTGGGACTGGCAGACCACTTCGGTTCCACGATCCTCTGCTGTTCACTAACCAAGTGGCTTGAGCTAGGTGTTTTTCCCAGTTCCTAAAGGTTCCACCCCCCATGGCTTTTAGGGTGGTCTTTAGCAAGCCATTGTAGCGCTCGACTTCTCCCGGCAGCTGGTGCATGTATGGGATTGGTAATCCACTCAATGCCATGTTCCTTTGCCCAGTCTCTTATGAGTGGTTCTTGAAGTGGGTTCCATTGTCTGACTCAATCCTCCCGGGGGTGCCGTGTCTCCATAGAGAATGTCTCTCCAGCCCAGGATGGTGTTGCGAGCAGTGGCATGTGGTACTGGTAGGTCTCCAGCCAGCCTTACTTGCCTCCACCATGGTCAGTACGTACTGCTTGCCGCTGTGAGACCGAGGAGGTTGATGGTAGTCGTATCTGCCAAGCCTCTCCGTACTTATATTTGACCATCTGCCTCCATACCACAGAGGCCTCATGCGCTTGGCCTGCTTGATGGCAGCACAGATGTCACACTCATGGATGACCTGTGAGATGGCCTCCATAGAGATGTCCACTGATCTGTCCCGACCCACCGGTATGTCATCTCTCCTTGGTGGCCAGAGGTGTCATGGCCCAGCGAGCTAAGAACAGCTCACCCTTGTGTTCCCAATCCAAGTCTATTTGGAGATTTTAGCATCCAGATCTGCTTGGTGGTTATGCTGGTGTTCTTCATTGGCTCTGCTCTTGGGATGTGCGCATCGATGTGCCGTACCTTTGTTGGCAGCCTTTCAGGCGGGCAGCGATGTCTTGCCACAGCTCAGCGGGCCCAAACAGGCTTCCCTTTTTCTCTGCCCCCCGTTCCTCTTCCATTCCTTCAGCCACCCCCACAAGGCATTGGCTACCATCCCGGAGTCAGTGTAGAGGTACAGCACTGGCCATTTCTCTCGTTCTGCTGCTATATCCAGGGCCAGCTGGACAGCTTTTACCTCTGCGTACTGACTGGATTCGCCTTCTCCATCCCTTGCTTCCGCCACGTGCCTTGTTGGGCTCCAGACAGCTGCCTTCCATCTCCGCTTGCTCCCCACAAGCCGCAGGACCCATCTGTAAATAGAGCATAGCCCTTCTCATTGTCATGGAGATCATTGTATGGGGGAGCCTCCTCAGCACGGTCACTGTCTGCTCTGGTGGCATTCCAAAGTCAGCACCCTCCTGGCCATTTGGTGATCACTTCCACTATGCCAGGGCGTTCAAAGCTCCCCATTCGAGCTCGCTTGGTATCAGGGTCATCCACTTACTGCAGGTGCATCTGTGGCATGATGTGGGGTTGAGCCTCTTCCTTTGAACATCCAGTCAGGACTGGAAGCCTTGGAGCCAGAATAGAGGTGACTCAGTCCCAATTCCTCAGAAGCAGCCCGGACCCCTCATAGGCAGCTAGGTTTTCCTTTTCTGTCGCGGTGTAGTTGGCCTCGGAGCCTTTGTACCCCTTTACTCCAGAAACCTAGGGCCTGCCCCTGGTTTCACCAGGAGCCTTCTGCCACAAGCTCCATGTAGGACCATTCTCACCGGCCTCAGTGTACAGCACGTTCTTGATCTCTGGTCCCGTTCGAACAGGTCCCAGAGCCATAGCGTGGACCACCTCTCGTTTGATCTGGTCGAATGCCACCTGCTGCTCAGGTCCCCACACAAAATCATTTTTCTTCCTGTTACATGGAAGAGAGGCTTCACAATCTGCTGTACCCGGAATGTGCATTTTCCAGAAGCCCACAAGCCCCAAAAAGACTGTGTCTCTTCTTGTTTGTGGGCTGCACCTAGTGGCTACCCGTTCACCACCTCCTGAGGGATGTGGCTACGGCCATCCTGCCATTGAACGCCCAGGAACTGGATCTCCCTGGCAGGCCCTTTGGACCTTACTTCTCTGATGGCAAAGCCAGCCTCCAGCAGGATATCGATTACTTTCTCCCCTTCTGGTAGACTTCCTCTGGTGTCTCACACCCTACATGATGTCATCGATGAACTGCAGATGCTCAGGGGCCCACCTTTCTCTAAGGCAGTCTGGATCACCTCATGGCAGATGGTCGCTATGGACCCAGCCCTGAGGCAACCGATTCCACTGATACTGTACTCCCTCCAAGTGAAAGCAAACTGTGGCCTGCATTCTTCTGCAATGGGAATGAGAAAAAGCATTAGCAATATCAGTTTGTGGCATACCACTTGGCCGCCTTCGATTCCCGCTCGTACTGAGCTCCAGCATGTCTGCACAGCAGCGCTGATCGGAGGAGTCACCTCATTCAGGCCACGGTAGTCCACGGTCAGTCCCATTCCCATTTGCCTTCCGCACTGGCCATATCGGGCTGTTGAAGGGGGAGTGACCTTGCTGATCACTTCTGGTTCTCCAGGTCGTCGATCATTTGTGTATGGGTGCAGAGAGTCTCTGTTGGTCCTGTATTGCCTGCGATGCACTATGCAAGAGGCAATAGTACTTCAAATCCCACCTTATGGCTGCCCCACCACGGAGGGTTCATCCGACAGCTCGGGCTTGGTGGACAGCTCTTCTTGCCTGCAGTTTCCACAGCTGCCACCCCAAATGCCCACTTGTGCCCCTTAGGGTCCTTGAAGCATCCCTCCCGCAGAAAGTCAATGCCAAGAATGCAGGTGCATCTGGACCAGTCCACTATGTCGTGCTTTCCCTTCATTCCCGGTCAGGCTTATCTCAGCTTGCAGTACGGTCAGGTCTTGTGAGCCCCCTGTGACTCCCTGAATGCTTGTGGGTTCAGCCCCTTTGTACCTCGATGGTATCAGGTGCATTGGGCCCCTGTGTCCACCAGAGCTCGGTACTTCTGGGCTTCTGAAGTGCCAGCCATTTTACATACACATCCCAGTATACTCTGTTATCCCTGGCCCCACCTGGCTGGAGGTAGGGCACCTCTAATGCTGGCGGCGATGTCCACACTTGTCGCGGGTCCTGTGTTACTAGGGGAAGGGTCTCTTGAGCGAGAGGGACCACTCCCGGAAACTGGGGCAGCCCTTCTTCTGGGGAGTTTTCCCCAGTGGGCCACCTTGCAGTTCCCGCCCTCTGTTCCAGAGGGCAGATGTGGTTGGCCATGCCAGGTGTCCATGTCCTCTCCGTGGTCACAGAGGAACCTCCACAGAGACCCTCTTGACATCCCCGATTGGCTTGGGGATCTCCTAGGGGAAGGTCACCTGTTCCTGATTGCTGAGACCTGATCCATTCTGAGGAGAAGGGGAAAAGGAGGCATCGCTCCCCCTTTTCATTCAGACATGGAGTTCTTGATCTCTTTGACAATGTTCCTTTGGCCATAGTTTCTATGGCTGAGATCAGGGGTTTCTGATTTACCTGTCCTCATATTCCCTTAAATCATTGGCAAACTCACAGACAGTTTTAGTACTTCCATCCTGTCCAGTCAGAGTATCCCTCAATGTGGAGCATATTTCTGAGGAGCACCCGGGTGAGTTTCTTCCAAGGGCCGTCTCATGGGCACCTCATCTGGGTCCGAAGGGAGCTGGCCATCCCCATAAATTATTTCCAGCACAGCCATCTGTCTCAGGTAGCGAATGCCCGTTCCATAGTTGTCCATCTAACTGGGGCCCAGGCAGGTCATCCCTTGAGGGTACATCTTCTCTTGATGGCATTGAGGATCCGGGCCCAGAGAGTGTGTGTTCCATCGAGTTTGGCTAACTCTTTGTCCAGACCAGCATCACGAGTCATGGGCCTAAAAGCTTTGCCTCTCTCTTATCCAGGTCCACTGTGTCCACCCCCCGTCCCAGCATCTCAAGCCCAGCTCAGTATTGGCTCACCCTCTTTCCTTGCGTAATCCAGATGAGTTTGCCTAGTTCCTTTCTGGGTAACGATTGACGTTATTTCCTGTCTGACTGCATCTTCATCAACCGCTGGTTTCTGTGAGTTGCTGGGGCCTGCTGAGTTCCTTCCTCTCCATCTGGTGCTTGGCGATGATTTTGACTTCTTTTCTTTTCCTGCGTGTGGTGACTGTCCAGAGAGACTGCATTGGCAGGAGCATCAGGGGTAACTGTGGAGCTGCTGGTGGTGGGGCAGACCCTTGTGCCTGGGGCTCAGGCTGAGATCTGGCCACTCCTTACAACCTGACCCTTCCCTCTTTGTGTTTCCAGAGTGCTCACAATGCCCACGCAGACACGCCCCCCAGTCGTTAAAGAGTGTAAAGGAGTGTGTTATCACCCTCCAAACAGCTCTTAATGGGTTAGCTCGTCCCCCACCCAACATGGTCACAGCAAATGCCCCTATAAGGTACATTCAAGCATATGGACATATTGCAATGTACAGCATTTTCCATCACAGGCCCAGTTATCTACACCACTGGTGTTCATAGCCCCCTGCTGCAGGAAAATTCCTGTGTTAGAAAGTACCACTGACAGTGATACTCAATGATTCAGGAGATACATGCCCAGCTTCATTGGTAAAGTTTTCATCCATTTGATCAGCATCTCTATCATTAACCACACACATGTAAAGTTATTAATTGTAGATGTGGGGTCCAAAAGATCCAGCCAAACACCCACACAAAGGCTTGGACCACTAGGCTCTTTAAAATCGCCATCTCTACTTCCAGTCCCTGTTTCAGACAAAGTTTTGCTTTCCAACACAAGATTAATTTCCAAGCCCCGTTGGAGGCGCCAAAATTGGGTGGTTGAGCCTTAACTGGATTTAAGAGCTCAGTGGGGGCAACTGAGAATCTCTCCGAAATCTCTCCCCCCCCCCCCCCTCTTCCCTCCCAACAGAGAGGGAGAAAGGAAGAGCAAATCCACCAAACAATAATTTGGAGTCGGCTTGGAAGTAGAAGGCAAAGAGTTGTCTTTAAGCATATATATAGATATATATATATATATATATAACAATAACAGGAAAAAGGTTCACAAGGGCAAGGAACAAGGATGGATGGGAGGGGGAAAAAAAACAAGAGAATAATACAAAACCAGCCTTTCTCTGAGGAAGCGTGGAGGCAGCAGGTCCGACCACGTGGCAGAGGAGCAGGAGGGTAGCTGCAGTAGCTCTCGTCCAGCAGAGGCAGAAGCCAGAAAAGCCCGGGCCAACAGCTATGAGGTCCTGCTTTTTATACCCTAGCTGGGCAGGAAGGGGGGAGTGGAACAGACTCAGCTTCCAGGTGAAAAATGCTGCAGGGGAGTGAAAAGTACCTGCAAGCCCTCCACCCTGCTTTGTTCTTTTGTTCCCAGAAAGGGTGTTAACCCCCACATTGTATATGAATGCACGTTTATATGAAACTTCCATTCTAAGCAAAACATGGTTGGGGTAAAACGTAAAGGAAAAGCCTAGCACCAAATTGCTGATTCATTTTGATCTACTTGGAGGGAGTCAAAAGGAGCTTTGAATTCAGGCCTATCTCTTTCCTGTCCTGAGATACATGCAGTGAGGTGTTAGGCAGAAGAATGCATGTTCTGTGACACTGCGATACTAAGTAAGACATCCTTGGGGTAATCGTAAAGGGAAAAGCCTAGCACAAATTGCTTGATCCATTTGATCTCCCTTCTGGAGGGAGTCAAAAGGAGC
>JAAWVA010000266.1:0-24737 GCA_015227895.2 Colaptes auratus
CAGGCCCCTTTCCCAAGCCACGTGGGATCCTTAGCCCAGCCCGGCATGCTATAGGCTGAGGGTTCCCGCTCCTCTTGGCACGTCCTGCTGATCATTAGTCTCGGAGAGGTTTTAAAGGAGAGAGCAGAACAGCCCAAGACACTTCTCCCCGCTGAGAAGCTCCTCGCTCCTCGCGACTGGGAAGCTCCTTCGCTCCTCGCGACTGGAACCATCGATCTCAGTTCTTTTCCTCGCGCCTTTGGACAAGGAGCGGCTCTAAAAGAAGGAGGAGGGAGAAAGAGCTGTACTTTGTTTTGCAAGCCAAGATTCCTAGTTCCTAACGAGTTGGTATCTTTCCCTTTCGTGAATAAAGCCACCCTCCCGCACGGCCAGGCTCCTCAGAGGCGGCAAGATGATGCTCAGCCTTTTGGCCAGCTCCAACTCAGCTGTGTGCAAGACAGCTGGCAGAAGGAGCAAGAGCTCCAAGCTGCGGGGAGTCCGCTCCATTGCATCCCGGAGGGAAGCTCCTGGCTACGGCTGGCCGGCAAGGATGATCCCTCGGCTGCTCGGAGGATTTTGCAGATGGGGGTGCTTTCCCCAGAAATCCACGTGGCCCAGTATCCCTTGGGCATGGGCCGGGAAAAGAAGATTCCAGGCTTTGGCCCTTCAGCTGGATGCGAAGGCAAAATCAAGTATGAAGTGCTTGTTGGAGGAGGGCAACGGCCCGACAAGGTCGTTCCCAGCAACCGCTGAGCTGGTGCCAAAGGAGGTCAGCAGCGTGGTGGTGATGCGGAGCTGCAAAGACCCGACGAGGAGGCTATCGGGAGAGATCACAGCGAAGACAAGAGCAGCCTTGGAGCAATCAGTGCGCCAAAAGCTGGCGGCAGCCACCACCGGGCGAGCGGCCGCAGAGCGGCTCCGGCACGCTACGTTCGCTACACTCCCTCTCAGCAAGGGCTGGCCTTCAACTGCGGAGCGAAGCAGAGGCTGATTCGCATGGTGGAAATGCAGAAGACCCTCTGGAGCCTCCCCGCTTCCACAACAACAAGAAGATTCCCCGGGACCCCCTTCTCCTCCACTGCCTATCATGCACTCTCCTCTAGCAGAAAGAGAAGTGTGCAAGAGCAGCAAGAGTGGAATATTCCTCCCTGCGTGTCCAACTGGAAAACACAAGGCTTACACTCTTGCGCTGGACAAGCGTTGGCTGCCGATGGCAGAGGACTGCAACCTCTTGGCATCAATGAAAACTTTGCCCACTTGCCGATGCTCTCTACAGAGCTGACAGAAAAGCTCGTCAGGCAGTGGAGATGCGTGCCCAGGTGGGAGGAAGAGGGCCCAGAAAGAGAAAGAAAAAGCAGGAGGCAAAGCTCCGAGAGATGGCCGAGAAAGCCAGGGAGAGAAGAGCAGTCTCACAGCCCGGGCTGGAAAGGAGGAGGCAGAAGCCAGAGAAAGAGAGAAGTTCGACAGCAGCGGCACAAAGAGAGGCAGCGCAGCAGAACTCTTTGCCGGGCAGCCCCCCGACCAAAGGCCAAGCTGCAAAGAATGAGAGCAGAGACATCAGTGAAGTCATTGCCCTCGGGCTCCCCAAGCCCAGCACATGCAAAGAACTCCAGTATGACCAGAGGCTGCTCAACCAAAGCAAGGGTATGGACAGTGGCTTTGCAGGAGGAGAGGATGGCATGTATCAGGTTACGACCAGCCTTGAGAAGTGGCAAGCTCTGGCCCAAGCCTCTACAGCCCCCTCAAAACCTGGAGGCCATCGATGGGGATCGTCAAGAAGCTGGAAGGAAGAGCAACAGGGCTGTTCCTCCAAGAGAGTTTCCTCCTAACTCAGCTAGGAGGGAAGGGCAGAGATGGCCCCGTTCAGTTTGAAGAGGATCCCTTTGGTTTGGACAAGTTCCTGAAAGCAGCTAAGCACACGGTGGTGGCAAACGGCCATCAGAAAGCAGCTGTCCAAAAGAGCAGAGAGCAAGAGGAGCAGGAAGGACTGAATGCCCTCTGCCCCTTGGGAGGCAGAGCAATGGACTACAAGCTTGGCCTTGGCACAAGCAGGCATTTTCAAAGACCAGGTTGTTGTAGTCGGGGCCTGTGCCTGGACAGAAAGTGACAGCTTGTAAATTGCCCTTGGATGTAGAAAGGAAAGGAAGGTTTGAATAATCCCACTGGTCTGGTTCCCAGCATCAAGGGAGTTGTGTACACTAACGCTTTTTCTGCACCTACCTCTTCGGGCTGAGCTGACCTTGCTGCATTGCTTTGGGGTGCCAAGACTAACAAGTGACTGTCTGGGTTTGTCCAGGGGGCTTCTTGTGTTGTGTAGAAGTGGTAAATCCAAAATAGTGTGTGTGTTTGTGTGTGTGTCTCTCTCTCTCTCTCTAATTTATACCTATGGATTGCATTGCATTCCCTCTTTCTAGAGTGTAGTTCTCTGCTTCTAAATACAGCTTCCTTTGCTTTCAAGTGAGCTGCTCTGGCAATCTTATGTTGGGGTGAATTTCAACCCAGCACACAATTTCAAACCCCCCTCACAGAACGTTGGAGGTTGGGAGGGACCTGAAAAGCTCATCCAGAGCTGGATCGCCAAGACCAGGTGACACAGGCACACAGCCAGCTGGTCTTGAAGATCTCCAGAGAGGGAGACTCCACACACCCCCCTAGGCAGCCTGTTCCAGTGTTCTGACACCCTCACAGCTCAGCCCTTTTTCCCTGGTGTTTCCATGGAACATCCTATGCCTTAGCTTCCACCATTGCCCCTTGTCCTCTCCTTGGGCATCCCTGAGAGCAGCCCTGAAGAAAGGACTTGGGGTGCTGGGGGATGAGAAGCTCAACAGGAGGCGGCAGTGTGCACTTGCAGCCCAGAAAGCCAATCCCAGCCTGGGCTGCATCAAGAGGGAGGGGATTCTCCCCCTCTGCTCTGCTGCGCTCTGGTCAGACCCCACCTGCGGTCCTGTGCCCAGGCCTGGAGCCCCTCTTTCCAGAAGCATCTGGAGGTGCAGGAAGGTGTGCAGAGAGGGCCATGGGGATGAGCAGAGGGCTGGAGCTCCTCTGCTCTGAGGGCAGCCTGAAGGACTTGGGCTTGTTCAGTCTGGGGAAGAGAAGGCTCCCAGGAGACCTTCTTGTGTCCTTGCAGAATCGGAAGGGGGCTCCAAGAAGGCAGGAGAGTGGGTTTTTTTTCAGGGGGTCAGGGAGTGGCAGGACTGGGGGAATGGAAAGAAGGAAACCATGCTAGGAAGGGGGAGATTCCGACTGATGTCAGGAAGTTCTTCCCCATCAGCGTGGTGAGACACTGGCACAGGTTGCCCAGGGAGGTGGTGGAAGCCTCATGCCTGGAGCTTTGGAAGGCCAGCTGGATGTGGCTCTGAGCAACCGGCTCCAGTGCGAGTTGTTCCTGCCCATGGCAGGGCGCTTGCAATTGGATGATCCTTAAGGTCCCTTCCAAGCGGAACATTCTAGGATTGGAAGAGCCTTTGCCAATGATGCCCCATGCAGAGGACAGCTGAGCCTGGGACTAGAGGCAAAGAGAGGAGGAGCCGAAGGAGAAGGTCTTCCTCACTGCAGCAAAGCTTCTGGAAACAAGCACCACGTTGGGAAAGGCTGAGGATGGTTGAAAGCAGATGCCCAAGCAGCAAATACCGTCCCTGAAAAGGCTCTAAGGGAAACAAACCGCAAAGCAGAAAGCCCCACCAATAAAGAAGAAAAATCCAATCAGCTACAAGCACTTGTCCAGCATTTTGGAGAGGCTTTGGCATGCCAAAAGAAAATCAATGGCTTCTTGTTGTTGCTGTTGTTGTTGGAGTTGGTTGAAATCGTCCTAAAGCAGCAGATGGAAAGCATGGGTGAGGCCAGGTGTCCTAGAGGCGACACAGGCAAGGTCTGTGCTGCTGTCTGTCTGATGTGAGCTCTTGGGTGAGCCAATAGGCACTGTGATCTCGGTGTCCAGAGGGCACTTGTCAGTCCTTAACACCTTGTAGGAGAGCCTGTCTAAGGCATCCGAGTTGATAGTCTCCCTCGTGGGAGCGATTCTGTCCTGCAGAAGGGGAGGAAGAATTCCCCCCGCCCTCCTCCCCCCCCCCTCCCCCAAATCAAAAAGAAAAAGAAAGAAAAAGCCAAGCAAAACAAAGGCAGAAGGAAAGAGATGGGGGGAAAAGGGAGGAAAAAAGAAAATGAAAAGAAAGAAAAGGAAAGAAGAAGAAAGAAAGAAAGAAAGAAGAAGAAAGAAAGAAGAAAAAGAAAGAAAGAAAGAAAGAAAAAAGAAAGAAAGAAAGAGAAAGAAAGAAGAAAGAAAGAAAGAAGAAAGAAATAAAGAAGGAGGAAGAAGCAAGAAAGAACTGAGATGGGTGTAAAAGGATGAAAAAAGGAAAATAAATCCAAAGAAAGAAAGAAATAAGGGGGGTGGAAGTGTCAAACAACCCATGGAGTTGTAGAGGGCAATGAGGTCTCCCCTCAGCCTCCTCTTCTGCAGCCTGAACCACCCCACTTCCCTCAGCCCCTCCTCAGGAGACTTCATCTCAAGACCCTTCACCGGCTTTGCTGCCCTTTTGTCCCACCCTCACAAGATGAAAATCACTGTGGCATGAGCAGCTCTCACCTTTGGGCTTGGAAATGCAGCCAGTTGAGATCCAGGCAACTGCTTCCAGCCTGTCTTTGGTGTAGAAAAGCCAGCCTGGCGATGGAAAAGCTTGGCTGCTTTCTCCTGCCTCAAATCTGACCCCGTAGCCCTTGCTTGCTGCTGAGATCTGGGGGTTCTGGGAGCTTTCCTGATAGTCAGGTTGTTCTTGAAGGTGGCGGAGATGGCAGCGGATCAGAGAGTGGCGGGGGCTGGAGGGACCTTTGGGATCATCCAATCCAACCCCCCTTGCCAGAGCAGCTTGCAGAGGAGTGCATCCAGGTGAGGCTGGACTGACTCCAGAGATGGAGACTTACCTGGATGCTTCCTGGACTCTCAGGGGCAGATGCCACCCGAGAGGTTATAAAACCATCTTGCCAACTTTGGGCTGTTTAACCTTTCTTTCCTTCTTTCTTTCCTTCTTCTTTCTTTCTTTCTTTCTTTCTTTCTTTTCTCTTTCTTTCTTTCTTTTCTTTTTCTTTTTCTTTCTTTCTTTTTCTTTTCTTTCTTTTTATTTTCCTTTTTGTCTCCCTTTCCCCCCCATCCCTTTCCTTCTGCCTTTGGTTTGCTTGGCTTTTTCTTTCTTTTTTCTTTTTCTTCTTTTTTTGGGTGGGGGGGGAGGAGGGCGGGAATTCTTCCTTCCCCTTCTGCGGGACAGAATCGCTCCCACGAGGGAGACAATCAACTCGGATGCCTTAGACACGCTCTCCTAACGAGGTGTTAAGGACTGACAAGTGCCCTCTGGACACAAAGAGCTCACATCAGACAGACAGCAGCACAGACCTTGCCTATGTTGCCTCTAGGACACCTGGTCTCACCCATGCTTTCCATCTGCTGCTTTTAGAACGATTGCAAGGAACTACACCACCAACAAAAAGCCATTGATTTTTTGGCATGCCAAAGCGTCTCCGAAATGGTTGGACAAGTGTTTCGAGCTTAGTTTATTTGACTTTTCTTCTTTAGTGCTTGGGGCTTTTTTTCTTTTCTTTTGTTTGGATTTTTTTCCCTTAGAGCCTTGATCACAGACTTGATTGGCCGGTTGGGCATCTGAAGGTTGTTAAAATCTGGGACACTCCGTTGTATTGGGGATCATCTTCAGCACTGCCTCTTTTGTTCTTCCTTCTTCTTTCTTTCTTGCTCTTGCCTTCTCCTTTCTTCCTCTTCCCTTCCCCTTCCCTTCCCTTCCCTTCCCTTCCCTTCCCTTCCCTTCCCTTCCCTTCCCTTCCCTTCCCTTCCCTTCCCTTCCCTTCCCTTCCCTTCCCTTCCCTTCCCTTCCCTTCCCTTCCCTTCCCTTCCCTTCCCTTCCCGCAGGAGAAAGCACTCCACTCTCAGGGTGCTGGAGCCCTGGAGCTGCCTCTCCAAAGACTTGGGGGGTCTCCTTCTCTGGAGAGATTCCAAAGCCACCTGGAGGCCTTCATGTGCCACTTGCTCTAGGGGATCGTGCTCTGGCAGGGCGGCAGCACTTGCTGATCTTTTCAGCTCTCTTCCAAGCCTGCCATTCTCTCAGTTTGTCATTGGGGGGCTGGAGCATGCCCAGAGAAGAAGGGCAGTGCAGCTGATGAAGGCTGTGCAGAACAGGTCCTAAGAGGACTAGCTGAGGGAGCTGGGCTTGTTCAGTCTGCAGAAGGGCTGAACACCTCCTCCCTGGCTACAGCTCCCCAAAAGGCGGTTGCAGTGAGCTGGGGGCTGCTCTCGCCTCACCAAATCGACTGCTTCTGATAATACCAATTGCTTTGGAAAAAGTTCTTGCACAGCTTACAGAGACAGCCGGCAGTGAATTCGAGTTTACACACCATCTGGCAAGGCAAAAGGTGGCTTGGGGGGGATTCTTTTTGGGTCAGGAAGCTGGAGACAGCTTTCAATAGCCTGCTAAGGATCTTCGCGAGTCTCAGCAAACTTTCCAGGCCATCCTTTCAGCGCACAATTCAAGCCATCTCTCGCAGGTGAAAGAAAACCAAAGAAAAGCAACCCCCAATCCCCCAAAGCACACAAAGCCAGCCCGCCAGACCCCAACCCCAGCCCGCCACTTCTCTCCACCTTCCCAAGGAACCCAAGCTGGTGCTGTGCTGAGGCAAACAAAAGCCCCAGTCCGATGACTAAGCCAAACTCACTTCTCACCCTCAGCACTCAGGCTTCTCTGCAGCCAGCTGGGCTTGCAGATGCTTAGCGCTGGCAGAGCGGGGCTGGGGCAAAGCCAAAAGCACAGGGAGCGGGGCGGCAAAGGGCGGGGCCTTCCCCCCTAGGGCCGGCGCCTCGCTGCACACCAGGCCCCTTTCCCAAGCCACGTGGGATCCTTAGCCCAGCCCGGCATGCTATAGGCTGAGGGTTCCCGCTCCTCTTGGCAACGTCCTGCTGATCATTAGTCTCGGAGAGGTTTAAAAGGAGAGAGCAGAACAGCCCAAGACACTTCTCCCGCTGAGAAGCTCCTTCGCTCCTCGCGACTGGGAAGCTCCTTCGCTCCTCGCGACTGGGAACCTCGATCCATCAGGTTCTTTTCCTCGCGCCTTTGGACAAGGAGCGGCTCTAAAAGAAGGAGGAGGGAGAAAGAGCTGTACTTGGTTTGCAAGCCAAGATTCCTAGTTCCTAACGAGTTGGTATCTTTCCCTTTCGTGAAATAAAGCCACCCTCCCGCACGGCCAGGCTCCTCAGAGGCGGCAAGATGATGCTCAGCAGCTTTTGGCCAGCTCCAACTCAGCTGTGTGCAGAGCAGCTGGCAGAAGGAGCAAGAGCTCCAAGCTGCGGGGAGTCCGCTCCAGTGGCGTCACGGAGGGAAGCTCCTGGCTACGGCTGCCGGCAAGGATGGATCCCTCGGCTGCTGGAGGATTTTGCAGATGGGGGTGCTTTCCCAGAAATCCACGTGGCCCAGTATCCCTTGGGCATGGGCCGGGAGAAGAAAAGATCCAAGGCTTTGGCCCTTCAGCTGGATGCGCAAGGCAAAATCAAGTATGAAGTGCTTGTTGGAGGAGGGCAACGGCCCGACAAGGTCGTTCCCAGCAAACACGCTGAGCTGGTGCCAAAGGAGGTCAGCAGCGTGGGTGATGCGGAGCTGCAAAGACCCGACGAGGAGGCTATCGGAGAGATCACAGCGAAGACAAGAGCAGCCTTGGAGCAATCAGTGCGCCAAAAGCTGGCGGCAGCCACGCCGGGGCGAGCGGCCGGCAGAGCGGCTCCGGCACGCTACGTTCGCTACACTCCCTCTCAGCAAGGGGCTGCCTTCAACTGCGGAGCGAAGCAGAGGCTGATTCGCATGGTGGAAATGCAGAAGGACCCTCTGGAGCCTCCCCGCTTCCAAATCAACAAGAAGATTCCCCGGGGACCCCCTTCTCCTCCACTGCCTATCATGCACTCTCCTAGCAGAAAGAGAAGTGTGCAAGAGCAGCAAGAGTGGAAGATTCCTCCCTGCGTGTCCAACTGGAAAAACACAAAGGCTTACACTCTTGCGCTGGACAAGCGTCTGGCTGCCGATGGCAGAGGACTGCAACCTCTTGGCATCAATGAAAACTTTGCCCAGCTTGCCGAGGCTCTCTACAGAGCTGACAGAAAAGCTCGTCAGGCAGTGGAGATGCGTGCCCAGGTGGAGAGGAAGAGGGCCCAGAAAGAGAAAGAAAAGCAGGAGGCAAAGCTCCGAGAGATGGCCGAGAAAGCCAGGGAGAGAAGAGCAGGGCTCACAGCCCGGGCTGGAAAAGAGGAGGCAGAAGCCAGAGAAAGAGAGGAAGTTCGACAGCAGCGGCACAAAGAGAGGCAGCGCAGCAGAACTCTTTGCCGGGCAGCCCCCGACCAAAGGGCCAAGCTGCAAAGAAATGAGAGCAGAGACATCAGTGAAGTCATTGCCCTCGGGCTCCCCAAGGCCAGCACATGCAAAGAACTCCAGTATGACCAGAGGCTGCTCAACCAAAGCAAGGGTATGGACAGTGGCTTTGCAGGAGGAGAGGATGGCATGTATCAGGTTTACGACCAGCCTTGGAGAAGTGGCAAGGCTCTGGCCCAAACCCTCTACAGGCCACCTCAAAACCTGGAGGCCATCGATGGGGATCGTCAAGAAGCTGGAAGGAAGAGCAACAGGGCTGTTCCTCCAAGAGAGTTTCCTAACTCAGCTAGGAGAGGGAAGGGCAGAGATGGCCCCGTTCAGTTTGAAGAGGATCCCTTTGGTTTGGACAAGTTCCTGAGAGCAGCTAAGCAACACGGTGGTGGCAAACGGCCATCAGAAAGCAGCTGTCCAAAAGAGCAGGAGAGCAAGAGGAGCAGGAAGGACTGAATGCCTCTGCCCCTTGGGAGGCAGAGCAATGGACTACAAGCTTGGCCTTGGCACAAGCAGGCATTTTCAAAGACCAGGTTGTTGTAGTCGGGGCCTGTGCCTGGAACAGAAAGTGACAGCATGTGAATTGCCCTTGGATGTAGAAAGGAAAGGAAGGTTTGAATAATCCCACTGGTCTGGTTCCCAGCATCAAGGGAGTTGTGTACACTAACTGCTTTTTCTGCACCTACTAACTTCGGGCTGAGCTGACCTTGGCTGCATTGCTTTGGGGTGGCCAAGGACTAACAAGTGACTGTCTGGGTTTGTCCAGGGGGCTTCTTGTGTTGTGTAGAAGTGGTAAATCCAAAATGTGTGTGTGTGTGTGTGTGTGTGTGTATCTCTCTCTCTAATTTATACCTATGGATTGCATTCCCTCTTTCTAGAGTGTAGTTCTGCTTCTAAATACAGCTTCCTTTGCTTTCAAGTGAGCTGCTCTGGCAATCTTATGTTGGGGGCGAATTTCAACCCAGCACACAATTTCAAACCCCCCTCACAGAACGTTGGAGGTTGGGAGGGACCTGAAAAGCTCATCCAGAGCTGGATCGCCAAGACCAGGTGACACAGGGCACACAGCCAGCTGGGTCTTGAAGATCTCCAGAGAGGGAGACTCCACACAGCCCCCCTAGGCAGCCTGTTCCAGTGTTCTGACACCCTCACAGCTCAAAGCTTTTCCCTGGTGTTTCCATGGAACATCCTATGCCTTAGCTTCCAGCCATTGCCCCTTGTCCTCTCCTTGGGCATCCCTGAGAGCAGCCCTGAAGAAAAGGACTTGGGGGTGCTGGGGGATGAGAAGCTCAACAGGAGGCGGCAGTGTGCACTTGCAGCCCAGAAAGCCAATCCCAGCCTGGGCTGCATCAAGAGGGAGGGGATTCTCCCCCTCTGCTCTGCTGCGCTCTGCTCAGACCCCACCTGCGGTCCTGTGCCCAGGCCTGGAGCCCCTCTTTCCAGAAGCATCTGGAGGTGCAGGAAGGTGTGCAGAGAAGGGCCATGGGGATGAGCAGAGGGCTGGAGCTCCTCTGCTCTGAGGGCAGCCTGAAGGACTTGGGCTTGTTCAGTCTGGGGAAGAGAAGGCTCCCAGGAGACCTTCTTGTGTCCTTGCAGAATCGGAAGGGGGCTCCAAGAAGGCAGGAGAGTGGGTTTTTTTCAGGGGGTCAGGGAGTGGCAGGACGGGGGGAATGGGGAAAGAAGGAAACCATGCTAGGAAGGGGAGATTCCGACTGGATGTCAGGAAGTTCTTCCCCATCAGCGTGGTGAGACACTGGCACAGGTTGCCCAGGGAGGTGGTGGAAGCCTCATGCCTGGAGCTTTGGAAGGCCAGGCTGGATGTGGCTCTGAGCAACCGGCTCCAGTGCGAGTTGTTCCTGCCCATGGCAGGGCGATTGCAATTGGATGATCCTTAAGGTCCCTTCCAAGCGGAACAATTCTAGGATTGGGAAGAGCCTTTGCCAATGATGCCCCATGCAGAGGACAGCTGAGCCTGGGGACTAGAGGCAAAGAGAGGAGGAGCCGAAGGAGAAGGTCTTCCTCACTGCAGCAAAGCTTCTGGAAACAAGCAGCCACGTTGGGAAAGGCTGAGGATGGTTGAAAGCAGATGCCCAAGCAGCAAATACCGTCCCTGAGAAAGGCTCTAAGGGAAACAAACCCCAAAGCAGAAAGCCCCAACCAATAAAGAAGAAAAATCCAATCAGCTACAAGCACTTGTCCAAGCATTTTGGAGAGGCTTTGGCATGCCAAAAAGAAAATCAATGGCTTCTTGTTGTTGCTGTTGTTGTTGGAGTTGGTTGAAATCGTCCTAAAGCAGCAGATGGAAAGCATGGGTGAGGCCAGGTGTCCTAGAGGCGACACAGGCAAGGTCTGTGCTGCTGTCTGTCTGATGTGAGCTCTTGGGTGAGCCAATAGGCACTGTGATCTCGGTGTCCAGAGGGCACTTGTCAGTCCTTAACACCTTGTAGGAGAGCCTGTCTAAGGCATCCGAGTTGATAGTCTCCCTCGTGGGAGCGATTCTGTCCTGCAGAAGGGGAAGGAAGAATTCCCGCCCTCCTCCCCCCCCTCCCCCAAATAAAAAGAAGAAAAAGAAAGAAAAAGCCAAGCAAAACAAAGGCAGAAGGAAAGAGATGGGGGGAAAGGGAGGAAAAAAGGAAAAATGAAAGAAAGAAAGAAAGAAAGAAAGAAAGAAAGAAAGAAAGAAAGAAAGAAAGAAAGAAAGAAAGAAAGAAGAAAGAAGAAGAAAGAAAGAAAGAAAGAAAGAAAGAAAAGAAAGAAAGAAAGAAAGAAAGAAAGAAAGAAAGAAAGAAGAAAGAAAGAAAGAAAGAAGGAAAGAAGCAAAGAAAGAAGTGAGATGGGTGTAAAAGGATGAAAAAAAGGAAAAATAAATCCAAAGAAAGAAAGAAAGTAAGGGCGGGGGGAAGTGTCAAACAACCCAGGGAGTTGTAGAGGGCAATGAGGTCTCCCCTCAGCCTCCTCTTCTGCAGCCTGAACCACCCCACTTCCCTCAGCCCCTCCTCAGGAGACTTCATCTCAAGACCCTTCACCGGCTTTGCTGCCCTTTTGTCCCACCCTCACAAGATGAAAATCACTGTGGCATGAGCAGCTCTCACCTTTGGGCTTGGAAATGCAGCCAGTTGAGATCCAGGCAACTGCTTCCAGCCTGTCTTTGGTGTAGAAAAGCCAGCCTGGCGATGGAAAAGCTTGGCTGCTTTCTCCTGCCTCAAATCTGACCCCGTAGCCCTTGCTTGCTGCTGAGATCTGGGGGGTTCTGGGAGCTTTCCTGATAGTCAGGTTGTTCTTGAAGGGTGGCGGAGATGGCAGCGGATCAGAGAGTGGCGGGGGCTGGAAGGGACCTTTGGGGATCATCCAATCCAACCCCCCTTGCCAGAGCAGCTTGCAGAGGAGTGCATCCAGGTGAGGCTGGACTGACTCCAGAGATGGAGACTTACCTGGATGCTTCCCTGGACTCTCAGGGGCAGATGCCACCCGAGAGGTTATAAAACCATCTTGCCAACTTTGGGCTGTTTAACCTTTCTTTCCTTCTTTCTTTCCTTCTTTCTTTCTTTCTTTCTTTCTTTCTTTCTTTCTTTCTTTCTTTCTTTCTTTCTTTCTTTCTTTCTTTCTTTCTTTCTTTCTTTCTTTTTATTTTTCCTTTTTGTCTCCCTTTCCCCCCCATCCCTTTCCTTCTGCCTTTGGTTTGCTTGGCTTTTTCTTTCTTTTTCTTCTTTTTTTGGGTGGGGGGGGAGGAGGGCGGGAATTCTTCCTTCCCCTTCTGCGGGACAGAATCGCTCCCACGAGGGAGACAATCAACTCGGATGCCTTAGACACGCTCTCCTAACGAGGTGTTAAGGACTGACAAGTGCCCTCTGGACACAAAGAGCTCACATCAGACAGACAGCAGCACAGACCTTGCCTATGTTGCCTCTAGGACACCTGGTCTCACCCATGCTTTCCATCTGCTGCTTTTAGAACGATTGCAAGGAACTACACCACCAACAAAAAGCCATTGATTTTTTGGCATGCCAAAGCGTCTCCGAAATGGTTGGACAAGTGTTTCGAGCTTAGTTTATTTGACTTTTCTTCTTTAGTGCTTGGGGCTTTTTTCTTTTCTTTTGTTTGGATTTTTTTCCCTTAGAGCCTTGATCACAGACTTGATTGGCCGGTTGGGCATCTGAAGGTTGTTAAAATCTGGGACACTCCGTTGTATTGGGGATCATCTTCAGCACTGCCTCTTTTGTTCTTCCTTCTTCTTTCTTGCTCTTGGCCTTCCTCCTTCTTCCTCTTCCCTTCCCTTCCCTTCCCTTCCCTTCCCTTCCCTTCCCTTCCCTTCCCTTCCCTTCCCTTCCCTTTCCCTTCCCTTCCCTTCCCTTCCCTTCCCTTCCCAGGAGAAAGCACTCCACTCTCAGGGTGCTGGAGCCCTGGAGCTGCCTCTCCAAAGACTTGGGGGGTCTCCTTCTCTGGAGAGATTCCAAAGCCACCTGGAGGCCTTCATGTGCCACTTGCTCTAGGGGATCGTGCTCTGGCAGGGCGGCAGCACTTGCTGATCTTTTCAGCTCTCTTCCAAGCCTGCCATTCTCTCAGTTTGTCATTGGGGGGCTGGAGCATGCCCAGAGAAGAAGGGCAGTGCAGCTGATGAAGGCTGTGCAGAACAGGTCCTAAGAGGACTAGCTGAGGGAGCTGGGCTTGTTCAGTCTGCAGAAGGGCTGAAGACCTCCTCCCTGGCTACAGCTCCCCAAAAGGCGGTTGCAGTGAGCTGGGGGCTGCTCTCGCCTCACCAAATCGACTGCTTCTGATAATACCAATTGCTTGGGAAAAAGTTCCTGCGAAGCTCACAGAGACAGCCGGCAGTGAATTCGAGTTTACACACCATCTGGCAAGGCAAAAGGTGGCTTGGGGGGGGATTCTGTTTGGGTCAGGAAGCTGGAGACAGCTTTCAATAGCCTGCTAAGGATCTTCGCGAGTCTCAGCAAACTTTCCAGGCCATCCTTTCAGCGCACAATTCAAGCCATCTCTCGCAGGTGAAAGAAAACCAAAGAAAAGCAACCCCCAATCCCCCAAAGCACACAAAGCCAGCCCGCCAGCCCCCCAACCCCAGCCCGCCACTTCTCTCCACCTTCCCAAGGAACCCAAGCTGGTGCTGTGCTGAGGCAAACAAAAGCCCCAGTCCGATGACTAAGCCAAACTCACTTCTCACCCTCAGCACTCAGGCTTCTCTGCAGCCAGCTGGGCTTGCAGATGCTTAGCGCTGGCAGAGCGGGGCTGGGGCAAAGCCAAAAGCACAGGGAGCGGGGCGGCAAAGGGCGGGGCCTTCCCCCCTAGGGCCGGCGCCTCGCTGCACACCAGGCCCCTTTCCCAAGCCACGTGGGATCCTTAGCCCAGCCCGGCATGCTATAGGCTGAGGGTTCCCGCTCCTCTTGGCAACGTCCTGCTGATCATTAGTCTCGGAGAGGTTTAAAAGGAGAGAGCAGAACAGCCCAAGACACTTCTCCCGCTGAGAAGCTCCTTCGCTCCTCGCGACTGGGAAGCTCCTTCGCTCCTCGCGACTGGGAACCTCGATCCATCAGGTTCTTTTCCTCGCGCCTTTGGACAAGGAGCGGCTCTAAAAGAAGGAGGAGGGAGAAAGAGCTGTACTTTGTTTGCAAGCCAAGATTCCTAGTTCCTAACGAGTTGGTATCTTTCCCTTTCGTGAAATAAAGCCACCCTCCCGCACGGCCAGGCTCCTCAGAGGCGGCAAGATGATGCTCAGCAGCTTTTGGCCAGCTCCAACTCAGCTGTGTGCAGAGCAGCTGGCAGAAGGAGCAAGAGCTCCAAGCTGCGGGGAGTCGGCTCCAGTGGCATCCCGGAGGGAAGCTCCTGGCTACGGCTGCCGGCAAGGATGGATCCCTCGGCTGCTCGAGGATTTTGCAGATGGGGGTGCTTTCCCAGAAATCCACGTGGCCCAGTATCCCTTGGGCATGGGCCGGGAGAAGAAAAGATCCAAGGCTTTGGCCCTTCAGCTGGATGCGCAAGGCAAAATCAAGTATGAAGTGCTTGTTGGAGGAGGGCAACGGCCCGACAAGGTCGTTCCCAGCAAACACGCTGAGCTGGTGCCAAAGGAGGTCAGCAGCGTGGGGTGATGCGGAGCTGCAAAGACCCGACGAGGAGGCTATCGGAGAGATCACAGCGAAGACAAGAGCAGCCTTGGAGCAATCAGTGCGCCAAAAGCTGGCGGCAGCCACGCCGGGGCGAGCGGCCGGCAGAGCGGCTCCGGCACGCTACGTTCGCTACACTCCCTCTCAGCAAGGGGCTGCCTTCAACTGCGGAGCGAAGCAGAGGCTGATTCGCATGGTGGAAATGCAGAAGGACCCTCTGGAGCCTCCCCGCTTCCAAATCAACAAGAAGATTCCCCGGGGACCCCCTTCTCCTCCACTGCCTATCATGCACTCTCCTAGCAGAAAGAGAAGTGTGCAAGAGCAGCAAGAGTGGAAGATTCCTCCCTGCGTGTCCAACTGGAAAAACACAAAGGCTTACACTCTTGCGCTGGACAAGCGTCTGGCTGCCGATGGCAGAGGACTGCAACCTCTTGGCATCAATGAAAACTTTGCCCAGCTTGCCGAGGCTCTCTACAGAGCTGACAGAAAAGCTCGTCAGGCAGTGGAGATGCGTGCCCAGGTGGAGAGGAAGAGGGCCCAGAAAGAGAAAGAAAAGCATGAGGCACAGCTCCGAGAGATGGCCGAGAAAGCCAGGGAGAGAAGAGCAGGGCTCACAGCCCGGGCTGGAAAGGAGGAGGCAGAAGCCAGAGAAAGAGAGGAAGTTCGACAGCAGCGGCACAAAGAGAGGCAGCGCAGCAGAACTCTTTGCCGGGCAGCCCCCGACCAAAGGGCCAAGCTGCAAAGAAATGAGAGCAGAGACATCAGTGAAGTCATTGCCCTCGGGCTCCCCAAGGCCAGCACATGCAAAGAACTCCAGTATGACCAGAGGCTGCTCAACCAAAGCAAGGGTATGGACAGTGGCTTTGCAGGAGGAGAGGATGGCATGTATCAGGTTTACGACCAGCCTTGGAGAAGTGGCAAGGCTCTGGCCCAAAGCATCTACAGGCCACCTCAAAACCTGGAGGCCATCGATGGGGATCGTCAAGAAGCTGGAAGGAAGAGCAACAGGGCTGTTCCTCCAAGAGAGTTTCCTAACTCAGCTAGGAGAGGGAAGGGCAGAGATGGCCCCGTTCAGTTTGAAGAGGATCCCTTTGGTTTGGACAAGTTCCTGAAAGCAGCTAAGCAACACGGTGGTGGCAAACGGCCATCAGAAAGCAGCTGTCCAAAAGAGCAGGAGAGCAAGAGGAGCAGGAAGGACTGAATGCCTCTGCCCCTTGGGAGGCAGAGCAATGGACTACAAGCTTGGCCTTGGCACAAGCAGGCATTTTCAAAGACCAGGTTGTTGTAGCTGGGGCCTGTGCCTGGAACAGAAAGTGACAGCATGTAAATTGCCCTTGGATGTAGAAAGGAAAGGAAGGTTTGAATAATCCCACTGGTCTGGTTCCCAGCATCAAGGGAGTTGTGTACACTAACTGCTTTTTCTGCACCTACTAACTTCGGGCTGAGCTGACCTTGGCTGCATTGCTTTGGGGTGGCCAAGGACTAACAAGTGACTGTCTGGGTTTGTCCAGGGGGCTTCTTGTGTTGTGTAGAAGTGGTAAATCCAAAATAGTGTGTGTGTGTGTGTGTGTGTGTCTCTCTCTCTCTAATTTATACCTATGGATTGCATTCCCTCTTTCTAGAGTGTAGTTCTGCTTCTAAATACAGCTTCCTTTGCTTTCAAGTGAGCTGCTCTGGCAATCTTATGTTGGGGGTGAATTTCAACCCAGCACACAATTTCAAACCCCCCTCACAGAACGTTGGAGGTTGGGAGGGACCTGAAAAGCTCATCCAGAGCTGGATCGCCAAGACCAGGTGACACAGGGCACACAGCCAGCTGGGTCTTGAAGATCTCCAGAGAGGGAGACTCCACACAGCCCCCCTAGGCAGCCTGTTCCAGTGTTCTGACACCCTCACAGCTCAGCCCTTTTCCCTGGTGTTTCCATGGAACATCCTATGCCTTAGCTTCCAGCCATTGCCCCTTGTCCTCTCCTTGGGCATCCCTGAGAGCAGCCCTGAAGAAAAGGACTTGGGGGTGCTGGGGGATGAGAAGCTCAACAGGAGGCGGCAGTGTGCACTTGCAGCCCAGAAAGCCAATCCCAGCCTGGGCTGCATCAAGAGGGAGGGGATTCTCCCCCTCTGCTCTGCTGCGCTCTGCTCAGACCCCACCTGCGGTCCTGTGCCCAGGCCTGGAGCCCCTCTTTCCAGAAGCATCTGGAGGTGCAGGAAGGTGTGCAGAGAAGGGCCATGGGGATGAGCAGAGGGCTGGAGCTCCTCTGCTCTGAGGGCAGCCTGAAGGACTTGGGCTTGTTCAGTCTGGGGAAGAGAAGGCTCCCAGGAGACCTTCTTGTGTCCTTGCAGAATCGGAAGGGGGCTCCAAGAAGGCAGGAGAGTGGGTTTTTTTCAGGGGGTCAGGGAGTGGCAGGACTGGGGGGAATGGGGAAAGAAGGAAACCATGCTAGGAAGGGGGAGATTCCGACTGGATGTCAGGAAGTTCTTCCCCATCAGCGTGGTGAGACACTGGCACAGGTTGCCCAGGGAGGTGGTGGAAGCCTCATGCCTGGAGCTTTGGAAGGCCAGGCTGGATGTGGCTCTGAGCAACCGGCTCCAGTGCGAGTTGTTCCTGCCCATGGCAGGGCGATTGCAATTGGATGATCCTTAAGGTCCCTTCCAAGCGGAACAATTCTAGGATTGGGAAGAGCCTTTGCCAATGATGCCCCATGCAGAGGACAGCTGAGCCTGGGGACTAGAGGCAAAGAGAGGAGGAGCCGAAGGAGAAGGTCTTCCTCACTGCAGCAAAGCTTCTGGAAACAAGCAGCCACGTTGGGAAAGGCTGAGGATGGTTGAAAGCAGATGCCCAAGCAGCAAATACCGTCCCTGAGAAAGGCTCTAAGGGAAACAAAACCCCAAAGCAGAAAGCCCCAACCAATAAAGAAGAAAAATCCAATCAGCTACAAGCACTTGTCCAAGCATTTTGGAGAGGCTTTGGCATGCCAAAAAGAAAATCAATGGCTTCTTGTTGTTGCTGTTGTTGTTGGAGTTGGTTGAAATCGTCCTAAAGCAGCAGATGGAAAGCATGGGTGAGGCCAGGTGTCCTAGAGGCGACACAGGCAAGGTCTGTGCTGCTGTCTGTCTGATGTGAGCTCTTGGGTGAGCCAATAGGCACTGTGATCTCGGTGTCCAGAGGGCACTTGTCAGTCCTTAACACCTTGTAGGAGAGCCTGTCTAAGGCATCCGAGTTGATAGTCTCCCTCGTGGGAGCGATTCTGTCCTGCAGAAGGGGAAGGAAGAATTCCCGCCCTCCTCCCCCCCCTCCCCCAATAAAAGAAGAAAAGAAGAAAAGCAAGCAAAACAAGGCAGAAGGAAAGAGATGGGGGGAAAAGGAGGAAAAAAAGGAAAAATGAAAAGGAAAGAAAGAAAGAAAAAAAAGAAAGAAAGAAGAAAGAAAGAAAGAAAGAAAAAAAGAAAGAAGAAAGAAGAAAGAAAGAAAGAAAAGAAGAAGAAAGAAAGAAAGAAAGAAAGAAAAGAAAGTAAAAGAAGGAAGAAAGAAAGAAGAAGAAAAAAAGAAGAAAGAAAGAAAGAAAGAAAGAGAAAGAAAGAAAAGAAAGAAAAAAGAAAGAAGAAGGAAAGAAAGAAGGAAAGAAGAAGAAAGAAGGAAAGAAAGAAAGAAAGAAAGAAAGAAGAAGAAAGAAAGAAAGAAAAAAAGAAGGAAAAAGAAGCAAAGAAGAATGATGGGTGTAAAAGGATGAAAAAAGGACAAGTCCAAAGAAAGAAAGAAGAAAGGGGTGGGGGGGGAAGTGTCAAACAACCCAGGGAGTTGTAGAGGGCAATGAGGTCTCCCCTCAGCCTCCTCTTCTGCAGCCTGAACCACCCCACTTCCCTCAGCCCCTCCTCAGGAGACTTCATCTCAAGACCCTTCACCGGCTTTGCTGCCCTTTTGTCCCACCCTCACAAGATGAAAATCACTGTGGCATGAGCAGCTCTCACCTTTGGGCTTGGAAATGCAGCCAGTTGAGATCCAGGCAACTGCTTCCAGCCTGTCTTTGGTGTAGAAAAGCCAGCCTGGCGATGGAAAAGCTTGGCTGCTTTCTCCTGCCTCAAATCTGACCCCGTAGCCCTTGCTTGCTGCTGAGATCTGGGGGGTTCTGGGAGCTTTCCTGATAGTCAGGTTGTTCTTGAAGGGTGGCGGAGATGGCAGCGGATCAGAGAGTGGCGGGGGCTGGAAGGACCTTTGGGGATCATCCAATCCAACCCCCCTTGCCAGAGCAGCTTGCAGAGGAGTGCATCCAGGTGAGGCTGGACTGACTCCAGAGATGGAGACTTACCTGGATGCTTCCCTGGACTCTCAGGGGCAGATGCCACCCGAGAGGTTATAAAACCATCTTGCCAACTTTGGGCTGTTTAACCTTTCTTTCCTTCTTTCTTTCTTTCTTTCTTTCTTTCTTTCTTTCTTTCTTTCTTTCTTTCTTTCTTTCTTTCTTTCTTTCTTTCTTTCTTTCTTTTCTTTTTTTCCCTTTTTGTTTTCTCCCTTTCCCCCCCATCCCTTTCCTTCTGCCTTTGGTTTGCTTGGCTTTTTCTTTCTTTTTCTCTTTTTTTTTGGTGGGGGGGGGAGGGCGGGAATTCTTCCTTCCCCTTCTGCGGGACAGAATCGCTCCCACGAGGGAGACAATCAACTCGGATGCCTTAGACACGCTCTCCTAACGAGGTGTTAAGGACTGACAAGTGCCCTCTGGACACAAAGAGCTCACATCAGACAGACAGCAGCACAGACCTTGCCTATGTTGCCTCTAGGACACCTCGGTCTCACCCATGCTTTCCATCTGCTGCTTTTAGACGATTGCAAGGAACTACACCACCAACAAAAAGCCATTGATTTTTTGGCATGCCAAAGCGTCTCCGAAATGGTTGGACAAGTGTTTCGAGCTTAGTTTATTTGACTTTTCTTCTTTAGTGCTTGGGGCTTTTTTCTTTTCTTTTGTTTGGATTTTTTTCCCTTAGAGCCTTGATCACAGACTTGATTGGCCGTTGGGCATCTGAAGTTGTTAAAATCTGGGACACTCCGTTGTATTGGGGATCATCTTCAGCACTGCCTCTTTTGTTCTTCCTTCTTCTTTCTTGCTCTTGGCCTTCCTCCTTCTTCCCTCTTCCTTCCCTTCCCTTCCCTCCCTTCCCTTCCCTTCCCTTCCCTCCCTTCCCTTCCCTTCCCTTCCCTTCCCTTCCCTTCCCTTCCCTTCCCTTCCCTTCCTTCCCTTCCCTTCCCCGCAGGAGAAAGCACTCCACTCTCAGGGTGCTGGAGCCCTGGAGCTGCCTCTCCCAAGACTTGGGGGGTCTCCTTCTCTGGAGAATTCCAAAGCCACCTGGAGGCCTTCATGTGCCACTTGCTCTAGGGGATCGTGCTCTGGCAGGGCGGCAGCACTTGCTGATCTTTTCAGCTCTCTTCCAAGCCTGCCATTCTCTCAGTTTGTCATTGGGGGGCTGGAGCATGCCCAGAGAGAAGGGCAGTGCAGCTGATGAAGGCTGTGCAGAACAGGTCCTAAGAGGACTAGCTGAGGGAGCTGGGCTTGTTCAGTCTGCAGAAGGGGCTGAACACCTCCTCCCTGGCTACAGCTCCCCAAAAGGCGGTTGCAGTGAGCTGGGGGCTGCTCTCGCCTCACCAAATCGACTGCTTCTGATAATACCAATTGCTTTGGAAAAAGTTCTTGCACATCTTACAGAGACAGCCGGCAGTGAATTCGAGTTTACACACCATCTGGCAAGGCAAAAGGTGGCTTGGGGGGGATTCTTTTGGGTCAGAAGCTGGAGACAGCTTTCAATAGCCTGCTAAGGATCTTCGCGAGTCTCAGCAAACTTTCCAGGCCATCCTTTCAGCGCACAATTCAAGCCATCTCTCGCAGGTGAAAGAAAACCAAAGAAAAGCACCCCCAATCCCCCAAAGCACACAAAGCCAGCCCGCCAGACCCCAACCCCAGCCCGCCACTTCTCTCCACCTTCCCAAGGAACCCAAGCTGGTGCTGTGCTGAGGCAAACAAAAGCCCCAGTCCGATGACTAAGCCAAACTCACTTCTCCCCCTCAGCACTCAGGCTTCTCTGCAGCCAGCTGGCTTGCAGATGCTTAGCGCTGGCAGAGCGGGGCTGGGGCAAAGCCAAAAGCACAGGGAGCGGGGCGGCAAAGGGCGGGGCCTTCCCCCCTAGGGCCGGCGCCTCGCTGCACACCAGGCCCCTTTCCCAAGCCACGTGGGATCCTTAGCCCAGCCCGGCATGCTATAGGCTGAGGGTTCCCGCTCCTCTTGGCAACGTCCTGCTGATCATTAGTCTCGGGAGGTTTAAAAGGAGAGAGCAGAACAGCCAAGACACTTCTCCCGCTGAGAAGCTCCTTCGCTCCTCGCGACTGGGAAGCTCCTTCGCTCCTCGCGACTGGGAACCTCGATCCATCAGGTTCTTTTCCTCGCGCCCTTGGACAAGGAGCGGCTCTAAAAGAAGGAGGAGGGAGAAAGAGCTGTACTTGGTTTGCAAGCCAAGATTCCTAGTTCCTAACGAGTTGGTATCTTTCCCTTTCGTGAAATAAAGCCACCCTCCCGCACGGCCAGGCTCCTCAGAGGCGGCAAGATGATGCTCAGCAGCTTTTGGCCAGCTCCAACTCAGCTGTGTGCAGAGCAGCTGGCAGAAGGAGCAAGAGCTCCAAGCTGCGGGAGTCCGCTCCAGTGCGTCACGGAGGGAAGCTCCTGGCTACGGCTGCCGGCAAGGATGGATCCCTCGGCTGCTGGAGGATTTTGCAGATGGGGGTGCTTTCCCAGAAATCCACGTGGCCCAGTATCCCTTGGGCATGGGCCGGGAGAAGAAAAGATCCAAGGCTTTGGCCCTTCAGCTGGATGCGCAAGGCAAAATCAAGTATGAAGTGCTTGTTGGAGGAGGGCAACGGCCCGACAGGTCGTTCCCAGCAAACACGCTGAGCTGGTGCCAAAGGAGGTCAGCAGCGTGGGTGATGCGGAGCTGCAAAGACCCGACGAGGAGCTATCGGAGAGATCACAGCGAAGACAAGAGCAGCCTGGAGCAATCAGTGCGCCAAAAGCTGGCGGCAGCCACGCCGGGGCGAGCGGCCGGCAGAGCGGCTCCGGCACGCTACGTTCGCTACACTCCCTCTCAGCAAGGGGCTGCCTTCAACTGCGGAGCGAAGCAGAGGCTGATTCGCATGGTGGAAATGCAGAAGGACCCTCTGGAGCCTCCCCGCTTCCAAATCAACAAGAAGATTCCCCGGGGACCCCCTTCTCCTCCACTGCCTATCATGCACTCTCCTAGCAGAAAGAGAGTGTGCAAGAGCAGCAAGAGTGAAGATTCCTCCCTGCGTGTCCAACTGGAAAAACACAAAGGCTTACACTCTTGCGCTGGACAAGCGTCTGGCTGCCGATGGCAGAGGACTGCAACCTCTTGGCATCAAGGAAAACTTTGCCCAGCTTGCCGAGGCTCTCTACAGAGCTGACAGAAAAGCTCGTCAGGCAGTGGAGATGCGTGCCCAGGTGGAGAGGAAGAGGGCCCAGAAAGAGAAAGAAAAGCAGAGGCAAAGCTCCGAGAGATGGCCGAGAAAGCCAGGAGAGAAGAGCAGGGCTCACAGCCCGGGCTGGAAAAGAGGAGGCAGAAGCCAGAGAAAGAGAGGAAGTTCGACAGCAGCGGCACAAAGAGAGGCAGCGCAGCAGAACTCTTTGCCGGGCAGCCCCCGACCAAAGGGCCAAGCTGCAAAGAAATGAGAGCAGAGACATCAGTGAAGTCATTGCCCTCGGCTCCCCAAGGCCAGCACATGCAAAGAACTCCAGTATGACCAGAGGCTGCTCAACCAAAGCAAGGGTATGGACAGTGGCTTTGCAGGAGGAGAGGATGGCATGTATCAGTTTACGACCAGCCTTGGAGAAGTGGCAAGGCTCTGGCCCAAACCCTCTACAGGCCACCTCAAAACCTGAGGCCATCGATGGGGATCGTCAAGAGCTGGAAGGAAGAGCAACAGGCTGTTCCTCCAAGAGTTTTCCTAACTCAGCTAGGAGAGGGAAGGGCAGAGATGGCCCCGTTCAGTTTGAAGAGGATCCCTTTGGTTTGGACAAGTTCCTGAAAGCAGCTAAGCAACACGGTGGTGGCAACACGCCTCAGAAAGCAGCTGTCCAAAAGAGCAGGAGAGCAAGAGGAGCAGGAAGGACTGAATGCCTCTGCTGCCCCTTGGGAGCAGAGCAATGGACTACAAGCTTGGCCTTGGCACAAGCAGGCATTTCAAAGACCAGGTTGTTGTAGTCGGGGCCTGTGCCTGAACAGAAAGTGACAGCATGTGAATTGCCCTTGGATGTAGAAAGGAAAGGAAGGTTTGAATAATCCCACTGGTCTGGTTCCCAGCATCAAGGAGTTGTGTACACTAACTGCTTTTTCTGCACCTACTAACTTCGGGCTGAGCTGACCTTGGCTGCATTGCTTTGGGGTGGCCAAGGACTAACAAGTGACTGTCTGGGTTTGTCCAGGGGGCTTCTTGTGTTGTGTAGAAGTGGTAAATCCAAAATAGTGTGTGTGTGTGTGTATCTCTCCTCTCTCTAATTTATACCTATGGATTGCATTCCCTCTTTCTAGAGTGTAGTTCTGCTTCTAAATACAGCTTCCTTTGCTTTCAAGTGAGCTGCTCTGGCAATCTTATGTTGGGGCGAATTTCAACCCCAGCCACACAATTTCAAACCCCCCTCACAGAACGTTGAGGTTGGGATGGACCTGAAAAGCTCATCCAGCTGGATCGCCAAGACCAGGTGACACAGGGCACACAGCCAGCTGGGTCTTGAAGATCTCCAGAGAGGGAGACTCCACACAGCCCCCCTAGGCAGCCTGTTCCAGTGTTCTGACACCCTCACAGCTCAAGCTTTTCCCTGGTGTTTCCATGGAACATCCTATGCCTTAGCTTCCAGCCATTGCCCCTTGTCCTCTCCTTGGGCATCCCTGAGAGCAGCCCTGAAGAAAAGGACTTGGGGGTGCTGGGGGATGAGAAGCTCAACAGGAGCGGCAGTGTGCACTTGCAGCCAGAAAGCCAATCCCAGCCTGGGCTGCATCAAGAGGGGGGGATTCTCCCCTCTGCCTGCTGCGCTCTGGTCGACCCCACCTGCGGTCCTGTGCCCAGGCCTGGAGCCCCTCTTTCCAGAAGCATCTGGAGGTGCCGGAAGGTGTCAGAGAAGGGCCATGGGATGAGCATAGGGCTGGAGCTCCTCTGCTCTGAGGGCAGCCTGAAGGACTGGGCTTGTTCAGTCTGGGGAAGAGAAGGCTCCCAGGAGACCTTCTTGTGTCCTTGCAGAATCGGAAGGGGCTCCAAGAAGGCAGGAGAGTGGGTTTTTTTCAGGGGTCAGGGAGTGGCAGACTGGGGGAATGGGGAAAGAA
Source organism: Colaptes auratus (assembly GCA_015227895.2). NCBI lineage: Eukaryota > Metazoa > Chordata > Aves > Piciformes > Picidae > Colaptes > Colaptes auratus. Next base: position 23,864 of record JAAWVA010000266.1, read on the forward strand.
GGAAACCATGCTAGGAAGGGGTAGATTCCGACTGGATGTCAGAAGTTCTTCCCCATCACGTGGTGAGACACTGGCACAGGTTGCCCAGGAGGTGGTGGAAGCCTCATGCCTGGAGCTTTGGAAGGCCAGGCTGGATGTGTCTCTGAGCAACCGGCTCCAGTGCGAGTTGTTCCTGCCCATGGCAGGGCGCTTGCAATTGGATGATCCTTAAGGTCCCTTCCAAGCGGACATTCTAGGATTGGGAAGAGCCTTTGCCAATGATGCCCCATGCAGAGGACAGCTGAGCCTGGGGACTAGAGGCAAAGAGAGTAGGATCCGAAGGAGAGGTCTTCCTCACTGCAGCAGCAAAGCTTCTGGAAACAAGCAGCCACGTTGGGAAGGCTGAGGATGGTTAAAGCAGATGCCCAAGCAGCAAATACCGTCCCTGAGAAAGGCTCTAAGGGAAACAAACCCAAAGCAAAAGCCCCAACCAATAAAGAAGAAAAATCCAATCAGCTACAAGCACTTGTCCAAGCATTTTGGAGAGCTTTGGGCATGCCAAAAGAAAATCAATGGCTTCTGTTGTTGCTGTTGTTGTTGGAGTTGGTTGAAATCGTCCTAAAGCAGCAGATGGAAGCATGGGTGAGGCCAGGTGTCCTAGAGGCGACACGGCAAGGTCTGTGCTGCTGTCTGTCTGATGTGAGCTCTGGGTGAGCCATAGGCACTGTGATCTCGGTGTGCAGAGGGCACTTGTCAGTCCTTAACACCTTGTAGGAGAGCCTGTCTAAGGCATCCGAGTTGAAGTCTCCCTCGTGGGAGCGATTCTGTCCTGCAGAAGGGAAGGAAGAATTCCCGCCCTCCTCCCCCCGCTCCCCCAAATAAAGAAGAAAAAGAA
>JAAWVA010000267.1:0-24735 GCA_015227895.2 Colaptes auratus
CCGGGGTGGAACCATTCCAGGCTCGTGCGGGGCCTCCCTCTCAGCAGGGGTACTCCGGGGCTGCGAGGGTCGCTGCGCGGTTCGGTGCGGGGGGCGTTGCGCGGGTGGCTGCGCGGAGCGCTGCGCGGGTCGACACGCGAGCGGGGTGCGGCGGGCTGCCCGCAGCCCGGCTTATGGAAATGGGATTTAAATGGCACCTCAGCGCCGACTGCGGTCCCGGGGAGGAGGGGACCCGCTTAGCCGCCAACAAAAGCTCTCCAAGCGCCTGGTTTCCATGCAAAAAGCCTTCGCTGAGCACCGCTCCTCTCCGCCGCGGGAGCTCCGCGGTCTGCTCTCTGGCAGGGTAGAGAGTAGGCGGTCTGGGCCGTGCCGGTGTGGGGGCCCTGAGCGGGCAGGCTCTGGGGTCCGGGGGGGCGGCTGCGCGCTGGGAACGGAGCCTACGGCGGGCAGCGGGCAGCGGGCAGCGGGGCGGCCCCTCGTGTGTAACAGGATTATCGCTGCCATTTCAAGTTCCATACAGCATGTAATTTATTTTTAATTAGGATTAGATCGAGCAGGGAAGGAGACTAGACCTCTACCCTTCGTCCCCCTCCCCGCGCCCCCTCTCCGACCCCCAAAGGCATGGCTATGCCAGAGCAGCTCTGATGTTTTTTAATAATAACAAGAAAAAGAAATAAAACCAAACAGTCGAGAAACCAAGACCTATGTTCACCTCCCACACAGGGGAGCAAGGGGCTGTGTTTCCAATGGGTGCTCAAGTCCCTGCATCCATCCCCTTTCCCATCCACCCAGTCCCCTTCTTAAGAGGGTCCTAGTGGAGTCTTGCTCCTCTTGCCTTGTTGTTGTTATTGGGCCTTTTTTTTTCTGTCCAGAGGGCAAATGCACTTTCTGCCTGCACTGTTCTTTTTACATGGCTGTGACTTTGATTTAAAAGAAGCCCACCCAAACCTAACATATCAGTCGCTCTGCTGGAGCAAAGCCTTCTCCCCAATATTTTGGATAGAGTCCATTGCAGAAATGCTCTGAAAGGCTAGTGGAAGGATCCTGTTCTACAGCTCAAAAATAAACATACGGATCAGCTGCATAAAAAGCACTTCTTTGAAATATTGTGGTTAAACAGCCCAGATTGGTTGATTGCTCCACGGAGGGACATATGTTCTTGCAAACTGTGCGTATTGTTACTAATGGGGATTCTCACACAACAGCTTTCCTTTGAATCTGAGGCCAAGGGGGGTTTCTCCAGAGCTGTTGCAAGGTTGTTTTAATAATTTACCAGCTCTCTTGCATTTAGTGTTTTTGAGGAGACTCAGAGCCTGCTAAGAAGGAGGTGCTTTACGGTGTCCGGAGGTCTGATCCCTGCTGCCAAGCTCCTTCCCGTATCTCTCACACACAGAAATCGAAGCTGTTCTGTGGGGTGGGTGTCAGGCAAAGGTAAAAGAAAGAATCTCCCTGTGAACCTGAATACCTGAACAATGTTTTACTCCCAAGGAATGAAAGCGCTCCTAGACCACCAGCTTGATGCCAACAGCGACCAAGTCAATGATAAGCAGCAAATCAATCCAGGTTGCCTTTCTTTTAGCTTTACATTCACTTTTTTCACCTGACTGATCCAGCTCTTAGAAATAGTTTGCGGGTGCCTTTCTCCTCTCCCCAGATATTACCTTACAAAACCCCAGGATCTCTACTTCCCTTTAGTCCTCCAGCTGGGCACAGACAGTTACTGCTCTGTCCCTTTTCACCATCATCTATAGCGTGCCTCTGTACCAGGGTGTGAATCCCTACTGCAACACGGGAAGACTTTCTTCCCTCTCAGCAGATGTCTGGGATTGTCTTGAGTGATCTCTGTTGTTAATGTTACTTTTTGGGTCTGTAAGAGAATTTAAGACTCCCATAGAAATTCAGTCCTGTACCTCAAGATCACATATACCTTGAGGAAGGATGTGCAGATTAATGCATGCATGGGGCACTGGTAGCCAGCCAGGCTTCAAGAAGAGATGGCTGTTGTATGTGCTTCCTCTTTCCCAGGAGATCTTGGGGGTATCAAGCCATGGCTGTTGAAAGTACTCCTCTCTCTTTGGCCCTAGTTCCACTCAACATATATGTGTGACTGCATGCCATTGGGTTGGTAGGGGGGCATCCCCTTGTAGCATAAGCCCTGGGATGGTATTTCTGGGGCTTTGCTGAGCCTTGCAGGGGAGGCCAGGCTATCCAAGCATAGTCTCTATCTGGTTCTGATCACCTACATGCCCAGAGGGTCTAGCCAACTTCCCTCGGCCAGTGAAGTTGGGAGCTACACGTCCCCCTTGTCTCTGAACCTGGAGAAGGATGGCATGAACTCCCTCTCTGCTGACCTGTTTCTGTGCTCAGCCACTGTCTCTTCCTTCTTGGGGCATCCGGCAGGGCTTGGTGCCTTGGAGTGATCTGCAAAAACAAAGGAGTTCCTTCTGCTTCATGGCCTAAACAATCTCCCCTGTTTAATCATTTCTGCTGCAACCAAGGAAGTGTGGGTTAACCTGTCAAGCTCCACAAGACTAGGCTGACCAAAAACCATGGAAAACAAAAGAGTGGAACGAAGCGGCTAAGGGTTTTGTTGCCCTGTGACTGTTTGTGTTGGAGGGTAGCACACGGCATTGTGCTTCTGTCTCTGGCCATGCAGACTATAGAAGACAGAGGCTGCGATCCTTCCTGTGAGCTGTGGGCTGGTACCAGGGTTATAAATCATCCTGATCATTTGTTTGTTATATTTGCTTCCCTGTCTGTATCTGCACTCTGTGAAATATGGGCTAGAAGAGAGAGTTTGTTTTGCAGTAAAAAGAAATCTCATGCCCAATAGCCCCCAAGCTAGCAAGCAGTTTTGAGTCCACAGGGAATTTATTTTTAATTGGATTAATTTCTAGGCCTCTACTGGAGTAGCAGCTGGGGTCTTTGATTCAAGAGGTTAAAACAAAGGGGCATGAAACAAAAGACCAGTTCTTCGCATTCCCCACACAGCATGGGCCTTGTGCTAGCTGCCCGGAGATACCCCTGGAGCAGTGCATTCCTAAAGGTCCCCCATGTGGCCCTCAGTGGGGGTCTACTGAAGGGTTTTTTGGGGTGTTCTCTAGTCTGTGCTGCCTGAAAGGTGGCTAGATGTGAGTTTCTCCCTCCTACCCTACAACACAGCTTGTGGTCCCACATAATCTCACCCCTTCATGCCCCTCTCCTCACCTTCCTTTTTGATCTCTCTTTACCTTCTCCTTGTCCGAAGATACAGATGAAGCTTTTTAGCTGTTAAACCACAAGGCAGGTGCCCAGATTCAGTTCTTATCTCTCTCATCTGGAGCAAGCTAATGAGGCTCAACCTTACCAAAGTCTGGGATATTTAGGTACCCAATTGCCATGGAATGCCATGGGAGTTGGACATATTTTAGTCTGGATGAGGGCTTCAGGCTCTCTGATACTCAGCTCCTCGTGTCCACAGAGCAATTCTGTGCCTCGCAGCGAGGTATAAACACCAAATGCACCACAGACTCTGGGTGTGTTTGACAGATGACAACAAAGTCCTGCGTTTGCCACCAGGAGGACTATTAGGAGCCTTTTCTGGCTATTCTGCCTCAGGCATTTGGTCTTAGGGGGTGCAGGTAAAAGAGTAGTTATTCATATACCTTCAGAAGTAGTGCCTGCCCTTTCCATAGCTTGGGGTTTGGTCAGATTGCTGGGATGTGAAGAGAGGGAGCTGCAGAGCTCTCCCTGGCTACCATGAACGGGTGCTCCCTCTCGTTGTGCTGCCAACACCTGCAGTGATGTCTTTCACCACCACTTTGAAGGTGTCCAGGCTGGTATATTGGCTTCCTCCAGCAGCTCCTTGTTTCTCCTGGGCCTCATTCACACTCTCCTCCTTGAAGGACTGTTTGGGCTTTTAGACTCTTACAAATGATGAATGGGCAGAAGAAATCCACCTTTCAGCTACCGGGAAGATGTACAGTCCCCTGTGAATACTTATGTGAAGCGATTGTGATGGGCTCCACTGATTTCTCTCAGAGGCAGCTTCCCTGCTGTTTGGTGTGCAAGGTCCCTTCCTGAATGCCCTTCTGCTGCCTCTGGGCAGCTGGTGTCACCCAGCTAGTGCCACAGTAAACAAGCATGGCCATTTAATTCCTTGGGTTCTGCCTCTTTTCTCCAGGTTCTCAAGTCCTTCCTAATAAGATCACATCCTTACATAAGCACAAGGGTAGTGACATACATGCCTATATACTGTTACTATATCAATAAAAATATCCTCCCTGTTTTTCTGCTGCCACTGTATTTTCAGTCTTACTCCACACATGATTTCTTGTCCCCCACCCCCGATACACCCACAGGACCTGAAGGGATATTGGAAGTGATCCTCGTTGAGGTCCTGGAAATAGACAGGTTGCATTAGCATGATGCCATGCTTGAGCTGATTAGCCCAGTGTCACAGTGAAGTTAGTGAGCTTGGGCACAGCACCACAACTTCTGATTCCTGGGCTGGGGAGGGCTTTGCAGGTGTGTGCTCTTGTCTGTTCCTGGTTGTTTCCTGAAGGATTATGGTGAAGGGTGACATGGGAGCAAAATGAGATGGAGAGGCAGGATCTCATCCTTGAGCCCTGAGTTCCATTCTCCATCTTGCCTCTTCTTCTCCCCCCTCTTCCCCCTCGTCCTCCATCTTAATCATGCCTCAGCTTGCAAAGTCAGAGCCCCCCAGCTGTGAAGGACTAAGTCTCTCTTCTTCTCCCAGCCTCCTGAGCAGCAGCAGGCTGTGAACAAGAGTGTGCCTCATGTCACTTCTGTTGAAGAGGCTGTGAGAGCAGTGGAAGAGCCCAGACATGAGCGGCTGCCGCGTTTGGCTGCCTGCCAGGGCAGGAACACTATTCACTCTCAGAGAGCAGGCGAGCATCCTCTCTCAGCCTGCTGCCTCCAAGGGCTGGGAATCTGCCCAGCCTGAAGTTTTATGCATGACAAGGAGCTCCCCAGGACTGAAAGTGGTAGGAGAATCAGTGTGAGTTCGATCAGGCCGCTTTCCTTCATCCTGATTTTGCAATCATCTCTGTTCCCATCTACAGGTTGGGCTCAGAGTTAAGCCTCCCTCTCTGTCTCCACCTTAAACATGCTGGGTTTCTCAGAAGGACCAATTTTAAGCTTTGATGACCTCCAGCATGTTGCTACCTGACATGCAGCCAGCTCTAGGCAGAGCAAGGCAGGAAAATGGCACACAACTGTAAAGAGGAGGACAGAGAGCAAACAAATCCCATTTCAAGAGATTTGGAAAGGCTTTAGGCATTCATATGGAGTTGACAGCAAACTTTCAGAAGCTTAGAGACTGGTGTAAACCTGGCTCCTAAATCATTTAGGTGATCTCAAGCATTTCACCAGGATTTCTTCCTTTAAACTTTCTACTGCTGCATTTGCTGCATTTCATGAATTTGGAGTGCTACTCAGGATTAGATCAAGCTGCTTTACACAGCCACGGGAAGACTTTCCCTTCAGGTTGGTTTTTTTTTGTGTGTGTCTGAATCTGCATTCATTGACCTCCACAGGACTTTGACCTCCAGAGCTCAAAGCGTTCCTATACTCACCGCCCATCTTTCATGCACGGCATTTGCTCATTCTTCACGTACGCTTCACTGAAGGGGTCTAGCTGAGGAGGCACAATGCTTGCCCTGGGTGACATGACCTCGACTGGAGCTGGTGGAGTGGAGTGGAGAGGAGCAGAGCAGTTTCCTATGGCTGAAGGACGCATCTGCAATGTAGCCCAGAGCCTGTCTTTAAGAGGTAGCCAGTCAGTCCCCAAATGTCACCCGTCTCCCCTGCACCTGTTATTGTGCACCACAGCAAGACGAGGAAGTGATCTGGAAACCGCTGCAGTCTCTATGGCTACACCTATAACGCTGAATAAAGTGTTCCCTACTCTGGCTCTTAGTTTACTTCTACAGCCACAGCCTATGATGATATTCCCCCCAGTTTTGGGGGGGGGAATTACCTGTTTGCCCTTTCAAGCTCAACCATTTGGTGGATGCACTCATTTAATTTGCTTTAAAAAGACGTGCACAATGTAACATGCCACCCAGTGTCTGTGGGTTTTGAGCCTGTAACACAGACACCAGCACATATTTCATGTATGATTCCCAGGAAAAAAACAAACCACATGGCCCCAAAGTCTGCAGAATTCTGTTCTGAAAAGTTAAATAATTTATTGTAACTTTTTAAGTGCTGTAATAAATGTGTGGAATGATCTCACACAAACACACACACACACAAAAAAGCTTGAGGCTTAGAGAATAGGTGCTAAAGAAATGCATCAAATTAGACCAGAAAAGAGGCATAAAAACCTATGTTATAAAAAAAACCCAACACCAACCAAAAAAACACCACAAGGGCTGAAGGCTCAAGCAACTCTTCTGCTTGCTGCTGTACTAAATATCAAATTCGTGTTTCTGCCTAAAAGAATTTGCATCTCTGCAGCGAGCAGATCCGAGGGCTTTGTTTTGCGGGAGAGTGTGAGGTGGTGGGCGAGAAGTAGAAATCGGGCATGGCTTGAAAGTGAAGGGTCACAGATGGGGGAAGCCATGCAGAAGTTAGAACTGACAAACAAGCATTTGGAGATGTTCCTAGAGACCCGTCTAAGTGCTGGGTTCTACACGTTGGCCACAACAACCCCATGCAATGCTGGGGTCAGAGTGGCTGGAGAGCAGCCAGGCAGAAAGGGACCTGGGGATGCTGGTTGATAGGAGGAGACTCAGGGGTGACCTTATTGCTCTCTACAACTACCTGAAGGGAGGTTGTAGACAGGCAGAGGTTGGTCTCTTCTCCCAGGCAGTCAATACAATACAATAAACCAGGTTGGAAGAGACCTTCAAGATCATCGTGTCCAACCCATCAACCAATCCAACCCACCCAAACAAATAGACCATGGCAGTACCAGAACAAGAGGACACAGTCTCAGGCTGCACCAGGGCAGGTTTAGGCTGGATGTTAGGAAGAAGTTCTATACAGAGAGAGTGATTGCCCATTGGAATGGGCTGCCCATGGAGGTGGTGGAGTCACCTTCATTGGAGGTATGCAGGAGGAGACTTGATGGGGTGCTTGGTGCCATGGTTTAGTTGATTAGGTGGGTTGGATTGGTTGATGGGTTGGACGCAATGATCTTGAGGGTCTCTTCCAACCTGGTGTGTTGTATTGTATTGTACTGTATTGTATTGTATTGGCTGAACATGAGCCAGCAGTGTGCCCAGGTGGCCAAGAAGGCTAGTGGCATCTTGTCCTGGATGAGGAATAGTGTGGCCAGCAGGAGCAGGGAAGTCATTCTGCCGTTGGGCTCAGCACTGATCAGGCCACACCTTGAGTCTTGTGTCCAGTTCTGGGCCCCTCAGTTTAGGAAAGATGTTGAGTTGCTGGAACGTGTCCAGAGAAGGGCAACGAGGCTGGGGAGGGGTTTGGAGTACAAGCCCTATGAGGAGAGGATGAGGGAGCTGGCGTTGCTTAGCTTGGAGAAGAGGTGGCTCAGAGGAGGCCTTCTTGCTGTCTACAACTACCTGAAGGGAGGTTGTAGCCAGGTGGAGGTTGGTCTCTTCTCCCAGGCAACCAGCCCCAGAACAAGAGGACACAGTCTCAAGCTGCATCAGGGGAAGTTTAGGCTGGATGTTAGGAAGAAATTCTTCACAGAGAGAGTGATTTGCTATTGGAATATGCTGCCCAGGGAGGTGGTGGAATCAGCATCCCTGGAGGTGTTTAAGAAGAGACTGGATGAGGCACTTAGTGCCATGGTTTAGTTGATTAGATGGTGTTGGGTGACAGGTTGGACTCGGTCATCTCTAAGTTAATTTCCAAAGTTAATTCTATTCTATTCTATTCTATTCTATTCTATTCTATTCTATTCTATTATTCTATTCTATTCTATTCTATTCTATTCTATTCTATTCTATTCTATTCTATTCCGGAACACTTAGAACTGTAGAGGTTTGAGTTTGTCTCAGCAGTATGTGTATGTGTGTGTTATATATTATATATTATAAGGAATATGATAATGATAGGAGATAATTTGTAATATATGTGTGTTGTGTATGAGTGCCTTCTCAGCAGGCTAGAACAATGCCATGAGAGTCTAAAGAAATGTGAAATCTAATTACTGTAGCTGTGTAAGTGAAGTAATGAGGAGCTTGAGAGTGTGACTGATAAGCAATTAGATACTAGACTAATGAGCAAGCTGTCCACAGTCCATCAAAAGAGTAAGGAAGGGTTGTGCAAGACACCCCTGGCATTGCAAAGAGGAAGATGGATCACATCCAGCTGCAGCTTTCCAAGATACATACAATGTGAACACATGATGCTCGCTAATGACTGGAGGCTGTGCGCTCATGTCAGGGACAATGTCATTAACTGGTCAAAATATGTGTGTCAGACCCACAGGAGATAAAGACAGCAAAAAGTACAAAATATGAAGAACTGCAAGTATGTACAGAACTGTAGCTTGGATTGAAGGTGCTGGATTAGTGACTCCTGAGCATTAGTTTTGCTGTGATATTTTATCCCATATAAAGCAGCTGGGGTGAGAAATTGGCAGCAGGTCAGGTTGTGCAGCTGGTAATGTGAGACTGGTCCTGGCAGATCTGGGCTGGCAAGGGCCAGTGGAGAGCTGGGCAGGGGGACCAGGGGCAGAGGTAGCAGGCATGTTGGGGAAAGGCACTCAGAGCTTTCTATGTCCTATAGGGACTCCTGTAATAACAACACTTACATTGTATAGAGGACTGTCTCCAGGAGCTTATTCTTCAGCGAGTATTAACTGTTTAAGCTGAAATTTTCTATGCTGGGTGTCTGCTTCAGGCTGTTGGTTCTTTCTAAGAGAAAGCTTCAGCTGAAGCTGTTCACTTATCTCTAGAAAAGAAGCTAGGGTAAATTTATCCTAGGGTTTTTTTTTCATGGTTGTTTTGCCTGTGGGATAAATATCCAGGCTCTCTTCTTTTTCTTTTCTTTTCTTCTTTTATTTTTTTCTTTTTCATTGGAATTTTCATGGTTTCATTTGAAGATGTGGGATTTTGCAAGAAGTTGCCCTGCTAAAGCAGGCAAGTAACTTGGGCCACTTTTCTGACCATTCAGCCATTTTGGGCTCTGTGTTTTACATAATCAAGTTGGAAAAGACCCTCAGGATCACCAAGGTCAACTGAGAATCCTACTCTGAAAGGTTCACCCCTAAACCACATCCCCAAGCACCACATCCAAATGACCTTTAAACACATCCAGGGATGGTGACTCAGCCACCTCCCTGGGCAGCACATTCCAATGCCTGACCACACTTTCTGTGAAAATTTCTTTCCTAATGTCCAGTCTAAACCTACCACAGCTGTAGCTTGAGGCCATTCCCTCTTGTTCTATCACTAATTACCTGGGAGAAGAGACCAGCACCAGCCTCTCTACAGTGCCCTTTCAGGTAGTTGTGGAGAGCAATGAGGTCTCCCCTCAGCCTCCTCTTTTCCAAACCAAACAGCCCCAGCTCCTTCAGTCACTCCTCGTAAGATTTATTCTCCAGGGTCTTCACCAGCTTCATTGCCCTCCTCTGCACTGGCTCCAGCACCTCCACATCTCTCCTGTATTGAGGTGCCCAAACTGGACACAATACTCAAGGTGTGGCCTCCCCAGAGCTAAATACAAGGGGACAGTCACCTCCCTGCTCATGCTGGACACAGCATTTCTAATACAAGCCAGGATGTTCAGGAGGAGACTTGATGGGGTGCTTGGTGCCATGGTTTAGTTGTTTAGGTGGGTTGGATTGGTTGATGGGTTGGACACGATGATCTTGAAGGTCTCTTTCAACCTGGTGTATTGTATTGTATTATTGTATTGTATTATTATTGTATTTATTGCATTGTATTGGCTTTCTTGGCCACCTGGGCCAACACATCCTGCTGTTGTTGAGTAGAGATTAGGCAGGTAAATCTCTGCCAGACTCTAGCTACAGTGAGTACACCATGAATTTAGCTGGGACTGGCTTTTGTTTTAAGTACAGGCTGGGAAAGATCCTGAGACCTGAAAGCAGTCTGCATCTTTTTTTCATCTCAGGCAGTTAGAGAAGGAAACTGCTGGGTTTAAATAAAGCAGGGGTGAAGGTCTGGGAGATGAGTCAGAGAATCATAGACTCAGAGAATCAATAAGGTTGGAAAAGACCTCAAAGATCACCAAGTCCAACCTGTCACCACAGACCTCATGACTACTAAACCATGGCACCAAGTGCCACATCCAATCCCCTCCTGAACACCTCCAGGGATGGTGACTCCAGTATCACAGTATCACAGTATCACAGTATAACCCAAGGTTGGAAGAGACCCCAAGGATCATCAAGTCCAACCTGTCCCAACAGATCTCACAACTAGACCATGGCACCAAGTGCCACGTCCAATCTCCCCTTGAACACCTCCAGGGATGGCGACTCCACCACCTCCCTGGGCAGCCCATTCCAATGACGAATGACTCGCTCAGTGAAGAACTTCCTCCTCACCTCGAGTCTAAACCTCCCCTGGCACAGCTTGAGACTGTGTCCCCTTGTTCTGGTGCTGGTTTCCTGGGAGAAGAGACCAACCCCCTCCTGTCTACAACCACCTTTCAGGTAGTTGTAGAGGGCAATGAGGTCCATCACCTCCCTGGGCAGCCCATTCCAACAGCTAACAACTCTGTGAAGAACTTTCTTCTCACCTCGAGCTTAAGCCTCCCTTGGTGCAGCTTCAGACTGTATCCTCTTGCCTGGGAGAAGAGACCAACCCCCTCCTGGCTACAATCTCCCTTCAGGTAGTTGTAGAGAGCAATAAGGTCCCCCCTTGAGCCTCCTCTTCTCCAGGCTAAACAACCCCAGCTCCCCCAGCCTCTCCTTGTAGGGCTTGTGCTTGAGGCTTCTCCCCAGACTCATTGTCCTTCTCTGGACACATTCAAGTGTCTCAATGTCCTTAAATTGAGGGGCCCAGAACTGGACACAGTACTCAAGATGTGGCCTAACCAGTGCTGAGTTCCAATCATAGCACCTTTCTCCTGCTCTGACACAAATGTGGGTTGCTATTCCATGTGTTTGTGAGACAGGGATAGCTATTTATATATATATATCTTTGCTCTCAGAAAACAGCCATCAAAACCCACCAGCAGAAACATCCCTTACCACCTTGATTTCAAGAAAGGTTGGTCATGATAGCCCAGTGCTGGCCTTGGCTCTGGGCACAATCTGTGTGATGGACCTAAGGCTTGCAGCTTTGGGAACAAGTGCCAGAGAGATGGTTGCGAAGATACATTTTCCCTGTATCTGCACCTTATACTCTAAGGAGATATGCATATTCCAGTATCTGAAGGGGGCCTACAAGAAGGCTGGGGAGGGACTTCTTAGGCTATCAGGTAGTGATAGGACTAGGGGGAATGGATTGAAGCTGGAGGTGAGGAGATTCAGGCTAGAAGGAGGAGGAAGTTCTTCACCATGAGAGTGGTGAAGCCCTGGAATGGGTTGTCCAGGGAGGTGGTTGAGGCCCCATCCCTGGAGGTGTTTAAGCCCAGGCTGGATGAAGCTGTGGCTGGCCTGATCTAGTGTGGGGTGTCCCTGCCCATGGCAGGGACTTGGAACTAGATGATCCTTGTGGTCCCTTCCAACCCTGACTGATACTATGATATTGCATCATGGAGTTGGCAATGTCAGGCCCTCCAGAGTGAGGGGGGAGAAGGGCTTGAGTGTTTCAGCTTACGTATGCAAAATTAGTGGACATTAATCTACTAACCTGCATCGTTGTGTCTCAGCTCACCAGCTGTAATGCAGAGTTAATGAGACACCCTCCTTCCATGGGCTCATTATGGAAATAAGATAATTAACATCTGTGAATCACTCTAATTTAAGAGTGGGGAAGGCCAAAGAAAAGTCTATGAGAAAATTATTGCTTCCATCCCAAGCAGGCCTTGAGTGATGTGAGGAAACCGTGGCATGGAGCAAGGACCCAGAATATGCCAGTGAAGGGAACGAGGACTCTTGGGTCTGTGGAGCAGAGGAGAACAACGGAGAAATAACACTTCACTGTGCAACCAAGGATTGTAGCACAGTGTGACTGGGGTTGCAAAGACCACCTGAGGCCCCATATTTCTAGTTTAAGTGCTTAACTTTGCAATCTTACTAATGTACTTCAGGCATAATTCTCCTGGGTGTCATAGCCATTGGAATATATAGTTCTGTGGAGGGACAACCCTGTTCTCTATGCCCTATAATCATGCAAGTCACCTGCAGCAGGATAGAGGTCTAGATCAGCGATTGCTCATTAAGCAACAAACTTTGGCTGCCCAGGTGGTGACTTCTCTTTTCACTGTCCTCTAGGTACACAGTGATATAGGAAGGACGTGGACCTGATGGAGAGCCATGAAAATGATCAGGGGGTTGGAGCACCTCTGCTATGGGGATGGACTGAGGGAGCTGGGGTTGTTCAACCTGGAGAAGAGGAGGCTCTGGAGAGACCTGATAGCAGCCTTCCAGTACCTGAAAGGGGCCTATAGGAAGGATGGAGAGAGAGTGTTTACAAGGGCCTGTGGTGACAGGATGAGGGACAATGGCTTCAAACTAGAGAAGGGCAAATTTACATTGGATATCAGGAAGAAGTTCTTCACTATGAAGGTAGTGGAACACTGGAACAGGTTGGCCAGGGAGGTGGTTGAGGCTTCTTCCCTGGAGATATTCAAGGTGAGGCTTGATGGGGCATTGGGCAGCCTGATCTAGTTGGGGATGTCCCTGCTGACTGTATGGAGGTCGGGCTAGATGACCTTTGGATATCCCTTCTGGCCTGGACCATTCTATGATTCTATGAAATTCCTTTTCCCTGCAGCCTGAAACTTTCTTCCCTCTTCTCAGTAAGGAATGAACCTCTGCATGGGGCTCCTTTGTTTTGCTGCCTCAGGAATGTGGCGTTTGACACTGACTAGCACCAACACATTACAGGAGTACTGCAGCTTTTTGAGGAGGAAAACAGATTTCCAAGGTGGTCAAAGACTGAAGACCCAGGTGAACCTTGAGGCAAAGCTGTGAGGAACTCATTTTTGGCAGCCAAAAATGATGCTGAGACACAGTTTGGTTAAAGTATGCTTTATGTGCTTGAAGGTCTAGGTTACACTGTCATGCCATGGCTTCTCTGTGTGTTCTTGGGCAAGGCATCTCCTTGTTTTACAACTCAAATTATACTCCACAGAGGGCACTGGGTTCAATCTGCAGTTGGGTTCCTTAGAAATGCTGCAATGAAAAAAATCTAAGCTATGGATTTTATTTTCCTAATACCCTTCCAGACACCTGAAACCTCAGTGAAGATGGGAATTGCCTCTAAAATGACTCTTTTGGAGAGGATGTGGGCAGGAAAAATGGAGGCATCTGAAGGTCTGCTCCCACTGGGATGTCAGGGCTGTCAGTGGTGTGGCAGACATAAGCAGCAGAGATGAAGGCAAGTAGGACTCTCTCCATAGGGAGAACATAGCAGCGAGATAGTAGGGCAAGAAAACTTGAGGTGAGAGAGCAAAAGTGGGAGAGGGATAATCAGGTATGGGGATTGCATGGTGAAGGGAGCTGATAGGAAGATTTGAAAGGGGGGAAACAGGCAGACCCTGGAGGAAGAAAAGGGAGTTGTGAGCCAGTGCGTCTAGGACGCAGATTAGGGGAGTGTTTGGGGTGTGAAGAAGCCTAAGGAGCTGAAGGCTTGGTGAGGGAAGCGATGGGAGAGATGTGGTGGGAATGCTCATGTCCCAGATGAAGGGAGACTTGGAGCTGTGGTCAGCTACTGATGAGGAATTTGAGTTTAAGTGATCTGGGGCAGCAGAGGTTGGGCATGGATACCCTGTGGAAGCTGAGGGATCTGGAGCAGGAAGGACTGAGGGAAAGGCATTTTGCTTTTGGGGGGCAGTACCGGCATGGGTAGGGCCAAGTTTCTAGAAGGGAAGGGACTTTTGGATGGCCATCAATAAGCATCGTAGTGTTCTGGGCTGCAGACAAGGGCATGAGCTGGGGACCACTCCCAGAAGGCTAGTGCATATTTTCTTGCTATTTTAAATGGAGTAATCCCAAGCATGCTGGGAGCTTCACCCATGCGTGCACCATGCAGCTGGACTCTCATGTTTGCTATATCATTTGCACAAATCTATTACCATTAAGTGGTGAACAGACCCATCTGGATGTGTCCATGCCTCAAGCAAGCCAGTGGGTGATTCTATTAATATAACAAATTCTCACCTTCTCTCTCTGCTTCCTCTTCTGTGGCTGAGCTGACTTTCCTTCCACCTCCAGTTGAGAGAGTGCACTCCTGTCTTTTCTGTCACTCCGTGATGTGCCTAGCTCGCTCTCAGCGAGTAACCCTGGAAAAAGCCATAGATACCCTTAAAAACAAATGTGTGCCATAGCACAAAGCGTTTCATGGGGAGGTTTTTTTATCCTCTGCAATGTGTTTTGTAGGGGCACGGTGTCAGAATGTGGGGAATGGTTGTAAGAAGACTCTCAAAATCTTTCAGAGCTGCACATAGGCAAGCTCAAACCAAGCACAGCACGCTGGCTGCCGTCCTGTATTGAAGCGCAATGTCTGACCTGATGATGTTGATAATGTAAGCTGTCCTCCTAGCCTGTCTGTTTCAATTTGCAATATTTCACCTGAAATCCCTCTTTAATCAGAAGCAGATAGGAAATTAGTTATTGCAGAGTGCCATAGGTGTACAGGGTGCTTTACAAACATACGAGGAGACAGATTGCTGCCCTGAAGAACTTACAATTGGATTTAGACAAACACAAAGAAGAAAGAGAGAAAAAAAATAATCAGGGTTGAAACTTTGAGCAGACAAATAAATGCCTGTACACAATTGCATCAGTCACAGCCCATGGAAATATTACCTTTTTTTTATTATTCAAGTGATCAGCTGTGTCACATCCACTGCTGAAGCTGACAGACTGTTCGATCCTTAGGTAGACAGAGCTTATATTTTAATGCTTCTTATGTCATGAATTATTAAAGCAATTTAAATGTAAAGATCAACTGAAAAGGCAAACTTATGTTTAAGGATGACCTGCAGCATCTAAAATCGAGACACTGACCAAACTAGTCGAAGCAAGGTCAGATTTTGTTTAGTTCAGATAATTTATGCTCAAGTTGCAACACTGATGTAATTTATGTTGCTTGTAGAGCTTTGTTTCCTATGAAATTTGACTGTGCAACAGGGTGATATGAGTAATAATTTAAGACAGGGGTTTTATAGATGACGCTTGTAGCTAATATACACAGAGCTTTTACTGGTCTTGCTGGTGAAAGGCAGAAAAGGGGGAAGAAAGAAGGAGTAGAAAAGCATAAGGTAATAGAATCATAGTATCACTAAGGTTGGAAAAGGCCTCAAAGATCATCAAGTCCAACCTATCGTCACAGACCTCATGACTACTAAACCATGGCACCAAGTGCCACGTCCAGTCCCCTTTTGAACACCTCCAGGGACAGTGACTCCACCACCTCCTTGGGCAGCACATTCCAATGGCTAACAACTCTCTCTGTGAAGAACTTGCTCCTCACCTCGAGCCTAAAAATGTTCCATGGTGCAGCTTGGGACTGTGTCCTCTTGTTCTGGTTACCTGGGAGAAGAGACCAACCCCCACCTGGCTACAACCTCCCTTCAGGTAGTTGTAGACTGCAAGAAGGTCTCCCCTGAGCCTCCTCTTCTCCAGGCTAAGCAACCCCAGCTCCCTCAGCCTCTCCTCATAGGGCTTGTGCTTGAGACCTCTCCTCAGCCTCATTGCCCTTCTCTGGACACATTCAAGTATCTCAATGTCCTTCTTAAACTGAGGGGCCCAGATCTGGACACAGTACTCATAGCTGTGACAGTACTAATATCTGTGCAGGATTGCATCCTTTATATTAGTGATAGCATTTTTCTTGCCTTTGTTTTTTTCTTTTCCCTGAAAAAAAAAAAGAAGACAAATACATTTTGGAAATTATAGACTGATTAACATAGCCTTAATATTCAGAGCAGTGGTGTGGGGAGTAAGTAGTTGTGAAATGCAGATGGGGATGGGGGCAGGCAGTGCGCTGCAGGGGTTCAAAACAAAGGCAATGCACAGTACGGCTCCAATGGCCTCACAGCTTGTGGTCCTCATGGGACTGCCCTTCCAGTATCACCCACAAGAGCTGGTGTAGGTGTCAAAAGAATTCTCCAGACTCTGAGGAACTTAGTACAAACAAGGATGTGGGACTCTGCAGAGCGGTATCCCAGGTGCCATCTGCTCTGGTGAATTTAGAATGGAATAGCATAGCATAGCATAGCATAGCATGGCATGGCATGGCATGGCATGGCATGGAATGGAATAGAATAGAATAGAATAGAATAGAATAGAATAGAATAGAATAGAATAGAATAGAATAGGACCAGGTTGGAAAAGACCTTCGAGATCATCAAGTCCAACCCATCACCCAACACCATATAAGGCACAGATTGTTCAGTCTGTTTTAGCAGGAGGGGGAAAGGTAGAGACCATATTTCAATCTCCTATTGTCAACCCCATCTTTGGCAGCAAAGCCTGAGTGTGGGGCTTGTACCCATCTTGTTTAACATCTGTGCAAGATCTCTGCAGGGAAGTGTTTACCTCTACCCTCTTTTCTCTCTTTTTGCTGTAATCCAGAAAACAAAAGCAATGAGTGGCTGATTTGCCCCTTGTGAACTCAAGGAGATTAGGCCCCAAGCTTCTGAATATTCCAGTTATTGCAGATTAACATCCAGATCCCATATTGGGATCTCCAGCCCAGAAATGTCAGCAAGACTGTGCAGTGCTTGAACAAGGTGGAAAAAAATCCTTAATATTGGCTTTAATATTCAGAGCGCTCCTGAGGTAGCCCTCCTGTCCTCTGCTCCATGCCTTTTCTTTTCAGGCTTTTTCTTTATCCAGCAGAGAAGAAGTCCAGCCCTTGTGCTACAAATCACCTGGCAAAGATCCTGCTTCTGTGCTGTGGAAAAAAAGTGCTGCCCTGGACGGTAAAGGGAATGGTCCTTAAAGGCAGCACGTAGATTTATGGAGTCTGACAGCAGGAATAAGATGCGTTGGCAATCTTTTATGGGTGGTCATTAGAAAAAAGCCCTTATTTATCAAATCTGAGACAATGGTCATGTAATGGGCTTTTCAGATTCAAGGTGAATCAAAGGAAAATTGTGTCCAGGAGGACAGAGACGCTCAGCCAGCACCACTACGGCGCGGCCACATGACATACCCAGCGGCAGGCACGGGGCTGTGAGTACAGCTGCCTGCAGACTCTGCCAAGGAGCCAGATGATGCTGGAAGAATATCTTTCACAGCCCTGGATATGGCTATTCTTGGCTTGCTCTCTGGCTGCGGGAGCTGGAGCTCCTCGCTGGGCAGATAAACAGAGAGACTAATAAAGGAGATGAGGAGCTGTTGATTGTTCGAGCAAATTGGAGACGAGCTGCTAAGCAGAGGAGCGTGGCAATGCCTGTGAAAAAAATCACCTAGTGGCTGACACTTGATCCAGGATGAAAGTGCACGTGTACCACTTAGAATAAAACTCTCCTCTCCCTGCAAGCACTGCCTCTCCCCAAATGATTAAATCCTGTGCATAATTACCAGAATGTGAAAAAAAAACCCAACCCAACCCATCTACCTCTTTCAGACACTGATTTACCCCCCCCCCCCTTCTTTTTCTAATTCCCATAATTGGCAAGCCAGTGCACATGGGGGAAAAAAAGGGGAGAAAGCTTTGATTCTACTTTTTTTTCTTCATTCCACGCTGAAAACGTGCAAGCCCTGTGTGGGTTAGGTCCTTTAGATATTTTAAAAGATTGAAACAACTTCAAAGGAGACATTCTGTTCTATCAGGTTCAGTGTATTTTAATGTGAGTGAGTCTTCTTCTTCTTCTTCTTCTTTTTCCTTTTTTTTTTTTTTCAAGAAAAGAGATTCATTCTCTTGAGGAAATAAAACCTCCTGAAAGATTCAGGATAGTTTTTTTTCATTGTGTTTAAAGACTCAGCACAGGATTTCAGGCATGCTGAAGCTGGTAAATGGCCTAAATTCGGCTTATCGGTGTTAGCTGCTCTGTGGTTTAGAATAGAATAGAATAGAATAGAATAGAATAGAATAGAATAGAATAGAATAGAATAGGAGAGGCTGAGGGAGCTGGGGTTGCTTAGCCTGGAGAAGAGGAGACTCAGGGGTGACCTTATTGCTCTCTACAACTACCTGAAGGGAGGTTGTAGACAGGCAGAGGTTGGTCTCTTCCCCCAGCCAGTACCAGAACAAGAGGACACAGTCTCAGGCTGCACCAGGGCAGGTTTAGGCTGGATGTTAGGAAGAAGTTCTATACAGAGAGAGTGATAGCCTATTGGAATGGGCTGCCCATGGAGGTGGTGGAGTCACCTTCATTGGAGGTGTTCAGGAGGAGACTTGATGGGGTGCTTGGTGCCATGGTTTAGTTGTTTAGGTGGGTTGGATTGCTTGATAGGTTGGACGCGATGACCTTGAAGGTCTCTTTCAACCTGGTGTATTGTATTGTATTGTATTATAGAATAGAATAGAATAGAATAGAATAGAATAGAATAGAATAGAATAGCATAGCATAGCATAGCATAGCATAGCATAGAATAGAATAGAATAGAATAGAATAGAATAGAATAGAATAGAATAAACCAGGTTGGAAGAGACCTTTGAGATCATCTGGACGTGATGATCTTGAAGGTCTCTTCCAACCTGGTTTATTCTATTCTATTCTAAATAAGGTTGGACTTGATGATCTCTGAGGTCTTTTCCAACCTGGTTGATTCTGTGATTCTGGTCTTAAAACCTATCATCCAACACCATCTAATCAACTAAACCGTGGCACCAAGCACCCCATCAAGTCTCCTCCTAAACGCCTCCAGTGATGGTGACTCCACCACCTCCACGGGCAGCACATTCCAATGGCCAATCACTCTTTCTATGAAGAATTTCTTCCTAACATCCAGTCTAAACCTCCCCTGCCACAGCTTGAGACTGTGTCCTCTTGTTCTGCTGCTGGTTGCCTGGGAGAAGAGACCAGCCCCTGCCTGTCTACAACCTCCCTTTGGGTAGTTGTAGAGAGCAATAAGATCTCCCCTGAACCTCCTCTTCTCCAGGTTAGTTGCTGGTTATGTAAGTCAAAAATTTTCTATCAACAGGCTACTGTTTTTTTTCTGGAAATGAGAAGGCAGAAGTGTTTGGCAAGCATGTTTTTATTTACCTGCTCTGAATGCCAGCATGTTGTGGATGAACAGGGTGCAGAGTGCCAGCCCTTCAGTTCAAAGGCACGAGGGACTTCTCCTAAAGAGGGTTTTCTGAATTCCCTGCGTGTGGCCCAGAATATGATGGATTGTGAGAAGACAGAGCTATTCTCTTTCCAATGCAGGTGTCTCTTTGAGCTGCCTCTCCAGCTCTGCCTGGTGGACTAAGTGCATCTATCATGAGAAGCATACTTTAAATACAAAATAGAAACATGTGCTGAGCAAAAGAGAAGGAGGAGATTCAACAGCAGGATGAAACATCTTTGGAGGAGGGTCACTGTGACAGCTTGAAGCAGTGGTGTGGGGAGTAAGCAAGTTGTGAAATGCAGATGGGGATGGGGGCAGGCAGTGCGCTGCAGAGGTTCAAAGCAAAGGCAATGCACAGTATGGCTCCAATGGCCCCACAGCTTGTGGTCCTCATGGGACTGCCCTTCCAGGATCACCCACAAGAGCTGGTGTAGGTGTCAAAGGAATTCTCCAGACTCTGAGGAACTTAGTACAAATGAGGATGTGGGACTCTGCAGAGAGGTATCCTAGGTGCTACCTGCTCTGGTGAATTTAGAATGGAATAGCATAGCATAGCACAGCATGGAATGGAAAGGAATAGAATAGAATAGAATAGAATAGAATAGAATAGAATAGAATAGAATAGAATAGAATAGAATAGAATAGAATAGGACCAGGTTGGAAAAGACCTTCGAGATCATCAAGTCCAACCCATCACCCAACACCATGTAAGGCACAGATCGTTCAGTCTGTTTTAGCAGGAGGGGGAAAGGTAGAGACCATATTTCAATCTCCTATTGTCCACCCCATCTTTGGCAGCAAAGCCTGAGTGTGGGGCTTGTACCCATCTTGTTTAACATCTGTGTAAGATCTCTGCAGGGAAGTGTCTGCCTCTACCCTCTTTTCTCTCTTTTTTTGCTGTAATCCAGATAACAAAAGCAATGAGTGGCTGATTTGCCCCTTGTGAACTCAAGGAGATTAGGCCCCAAGCTTCTGAATATTCCAGTTATTGCAGATTAACATCCAGATCCCATATTGGGATCTCCAGCCCAGAAATGTCAGCAAGACTGTGCAATGCTTGAAAAAGGTGGAAAACCTTCCCCTTCACCTGCTTCAGACTCCACATGCTCTAGCTGTAATAGTTTAACCAAGAAGAAAGCCTGGAGAAAGGCTCTTTGCCAGGTCCTCCCAGTTTGTGGAGACCAAGAGCACAGGGCAGAGTGCTGCTCCAGAAGCTTCCTCTGTCCCATCCATCATGACTGGAAAGATGGGGAGGAGGGTTTGGGTTTTTTGAAGGTGTTCCTAAGTACAGCTGTCTAGGAGATGCAGGATGGTGGATGGGGTGACTGTTCTGGGTGTCCTCCCTTGGACAAGCTGGCTCAGGAGGTTAGCCTGATGGGATCAACACAGCCACAGGACAGAGCATTCTGTCTTGTTAGATCCTGTCATTGCTAACAGTGGCTAAACATGTTTTCATGTATAACATAATACATCTGTCCTCCGTTATACACACTCCTGTAGCTGAAATAAGGTCATGTTGCTGGTGTATATTAATCACTCTGAAAATTCCCTCTGTATTTGATGCCCCCTTGTCCTTCAGATCATTGACAGGGGTAGTTTGTTTTTTTACCACTGGGGTGATTTTAAGCTAGAGTGGTCCTGGAAAACATCTTGATGAAGCAAAGTAAAGAAGGGGAAAAAAGCAGCAGTCTCTTAGCTTCTGCAGTGCTCATATGTGTCTTGTGATTTCTGCTTGAAAAGTCTTAATGGTGCACAGCAATGAGCATAGTACATATGCTTGATAAAACAGATGCTAGGCATGTTTCCTTAAATAGAAGTTTTGCTAATTCAACTCACTGTTTGCTCTCTGTTTGCTCTGGGTGTCCAGTCTGCAACTCCCCTGCTAAAGAACTTGGCCCAGAAATATGACCAGGGGATTTAGCTTCCCCTCAATAAAATCCCCCAGAGGAAGGCCCCTATTTTGGGTGAATGATCTCAAAGTGACTATAGATAGCCTCAGGCCATAGTTTTCACTTAAAGGGATTTAAATGGCTTCATTCACACATGGATCGATGCAGCAAATGAAAGTTAACATTTCATGTGGCAAAAATGCCTCCTTTTGATGCTTACTCCTCAGCAGAGACATCCAAGTAGTACCAAATCTACCCTGTTCTTTCCTGGACACCAGGTTATCACAGTATCACCAAGGTTGGAAGAGACCTCGAAGATCATCAAGTCCAACCTGTCACCACAGACCCCATGACTAGACCATGGCACCAAGTGCCACGTCCAATCCCCTCTTGAACACCTCCAGGGATGGTGACTCCACCACCTCCCCGGGGAGCACATTCCAATGGCTAATGACTCTCTCAGTGAAGAACTTCCTCCTCACCTCGAGCCTAAACTTCCCTTGGTGCAGCTTGAGACTGTGTCCTCTTGTTCTGGTGCTGGTTGCTAGAGAGAAGACACCAACCCCCTTCCTGACTACAACCACCTTTCAGGTAGTTGTAGAGAGCAATGAGGTCGCCCCTGAGACTCCTCCTCTCCAGGCTAAACAACCCCAGCTCCCTCAGTCTCTCCTCATAGGGCTTGTGCTCAAGGCCTCTCCCCAGCCTTGTTGCCCTTCTCTGGACATGTTCAAGTGTCTCGATGTCCTTCCTAAACTGAGGGGCCCAGAACTGGACACAGGACTCAAAGTGTGGCCTAACCAATGCAGAGTACAGCGGCACAATGACTTCCCTGCTCCTGCTGGCCACACTATTCCTAATGCAGGCCAGGATGCCGTTGGCCTTCTTGGCCACCTGGGCACACTGCTGGCTCATGTTTAGGCGGCTGTCAATCAGCACCCCCAGGTCCCTCTCTGTTTGGCAGCTCTCCAGCCACTCCGACCCCAGCCTGTAGCTCTGCATGGGGTTGCTGTGGCCAAAGTGCAGCACCCAGCACTTGGACTTGTTGAATGTTATCCCACAAGAAGGTAGATTGGCAATTCTGGGGAAGGAGACACTGAGTTATCTGCATGAAAATTTACAGCTCATTCTGTTCTGGAAGTGATGTGATATATAAAATATGTAAAACGATTTAAAAAGTCAGATAAATAACGGTGTGTGCTCTCATTATTCACCCTCATGTTTAATTTAGCAACATCCTTCTTTTGTTGTAATGAATGTGACACTGCTACAGAATTTCCAGCCTGGGGCACTGGAGTGCACCCAAGCCAGAGGCAGGATCTGGAGGAAGTTCTCAAATCCAAATGCTTTTGCTGGCCGTTTTTCACTTGCCCCACACAGAGCTCTTAAACATAGCTATGGGCTTGACTTCTCAGAGGGGTGTCCAAGGCATGGAGGGCTGACCAGTCCTGTGAGCTAGGAATGGGTGGTGGAGGACTGCACAGTGTCTGAAATCCTTCCAAACTGTAGTCCTGAGGTACCCAACACCTGGTGGTAGTGAGGAGTAATTCTTACCTCACAGCAGGGCCATTTCAAATATTAATTAGAATAGAATAGAATAGAATAGAATAGAATAGAATAGAATAGAATAGGATAGTGTAAAGGTCCAATGTCTCGATCCTGAGAGGGAAAGAGATTCAGGTTTTTAATGAATATTCCTGTGTTGTGAAATTAGAGGCACAAACGAGGCCAAAATATCAACAGCTAGACTATTTATTACATAAATACAGTGGATGGACATAAATAAAGTGGATAGATCAGAAGGGGATAGAGAGAAAATAGAGAGAGAGAAGAGAGAAAAGGAAAGGAATTATATTACCACACCCCTCACCACCCCCCAAGACAGTTTGAGTCTGTGGAGGAAAGGTAAACGGTGCTGCAGGAGATGTTGGGTCTGTAGAGGAACGGTGCTGAGGCTTGGCTGTAGAAGGGATGTGGTCCTCTGAGCAGCTTCTTCAGCTCCATGAGTTGCAGCAGGCGGAAACTTAGGGCACGGAGAGAGGGTTTACAGAGTCCAAGATCCGTTGCGTTGGCTCCATGATGTTTCCAGCGTGTGGTGCTGCATTTTGCTTCTCCAGTTTTCTTCTCCGTTTTTCTTCTCCCAAAGCCAGTAGTTGCTCCAGTCTTTTATACAGTTTTTTAGTCCTCAGGCAAGTGTCCAGGCATTGTTCCCCAGGATATCGTTCTGGGAAATCATCCTTAGGTAAGTGTCCAGGTATCTTCCCAGGAAATCTTTTTGTGTACTCAAGTGAGTTTGGGCAGCCGTCTGGATGGAGGGGGGAGGAGGCCTCCACCTCCTCCTGCTCCATCTACCTACCCACACACCCTTTACACATCAGGGAATCCATTGTCCTTTCCGGGGATATCTGATGGCTGGAAATGATCTTGTCCTGAAGGCGTGATGGCTGGGCCCTTGGACCATTGTTGTAGGCCAGCTGCAGTCCCGTGAGCAATGTTATCTTTGCACCTTCCAAGAGTCCTTCCAGTGGCTCTGCCCAACGCACATCAGCTATTGTGTGGGCAAGCAGCAAGTGATTTTATCTTTGTTGAGTCACACCAGGAGAGACAATCTTTAGACTCTCACAGATAGGATAGGATAGGATGGAATAGAATAGGATAGGATAGGATAGGATAGGATGGAATAGGATAGGATAGGATAGGATAGGATAGAATTAAGCAAGTTGGAAGAGACCTTTGAGATCGAGTCCAACCTATCATCTAACACCATCTAATCAAGCAAACCATAGCACTGAGCACCCCATCCAGTCTCTTCCTAAATGCCTCCAATGACGGTGACTCCACCACCTCCCTGGGTAGCTCATTCCAATAGCCAATCACTCTTTCTATGAAGAACTTCTTCCTAACATCCAGCTTAAACCTCCCCTGGTGCAGCTTGAGACTGTGTCCTCTTGTTCTGGGGCTGGTTGCCTGGCAGAAGAGACCAACCCCCACCTGGATACAACCTCCCTTCAGCAAGCTGTAGAAAGTAAGATGGTCTCCTCTGAGCCTGCTCTTCTTCAGGCTAAGCAACCCCAGGTCTCTCAGCCTTTCCTCACAGGGCTGTGCTCCAAACCCCTCCCCAGCTTTGTTGCCCTTCTCTGGACACCTTCCAGCAACTCAACATCTTTCCTAAACTGAGAGGCCCTGAACTGGACCCAGGACTCAAGGTGTGGCCTAACCAGTGCTGAGTCCAGGGGCACAATGACCTCCCTGCTCCTTCTGCCCACACTGTTCCTGATACAGCCAGGATGCCTGTGCTGCATTGAATTTTTCATAAAGGATCATATAATCATTGAATGCTTTGGATTGGAAGGGACCTTTAAAGGTCATGTAGCCCAACCCTCCCACAGTGAGCAGAGATGAGCAAGCTCATTCATGTTGCTGCAAGAGCATCTGGACCAGGCTGAAGATGTATCCTGCTGTGGATGTGAGAGACTAAAGCTTGTCTCTCCTGGTGTGACTCAACAAAGATAAAATCACTTGCTGCTTGCCCAGACAATAGCTGATGTGCGTTGGGCAGCCACTGGA
>JAAWVA010000268.1:0-24734 GCA_015227895.2 Colaptes auratus
GCCGCCGCCGCTCGCTGCTGCTGGCCGCTTCCTGCCGCTGCTGGCGGCGTCGCTGTGGGGTTGGTGTTTGTCTGCGGCCGGGGAGGCGCCGGCGCTGTGAGGCTGGTGCCAGCGGCAGGCAGGAAATGGTGCGGGAGGAAGGGAGTCAGATATATGAGGTCTTAACTCTGAGCAGCAGGGGAAGGGCTTTAAGCCAAGCTCTTAAGTCAGCTGCAGCAGAAAGGTGCAGCTGGAGAGCCGAGCTGGGGGATGCTGACTCTGCTCACCCCAAGGATGTTTCTGACGCTGCCCTGAATTGATGTCCAGGTTTCTGCTTTGAGCTGGCAGCAGCTCGGCAGGGGCTGACTGCTCGAGGCAAGATTTGGCTCCTGGTGTCTTCTGCTTGGCTCTCTGCAGTTCCCTGGTTGCTCATCTGTTTGGTGGAGAGCTTGGAGTTAGCTCAGCAAAGCCCCGGGGGGTTGTGGCTGTGAGATATAGTTATGGTGCTGGTGGTGTTCTGTGGTTCTTGGCTGAAGGAGATGCTGAGTGTTGATCCCTCTCATAGAGGGGTTGGAAGGGACCTCTGGAGATCACCAAATCCAACCCCTGCCAGAGCAGCGTTACCCAGGGCAGGGCGCACAGGAGCGCATCCAGGGAGGGATTCTGCCTCTCTGCTCTGCTCAGCCCCCACCTGCAGCACTGCCTCCAGCTCTGGGGGTCCCCAGCACAAGAAGGACCTGGAGCTGGTGGAGAGGGTGCAGAGGAGGTCACAGAGATGATCAGAGGCTGGAGAACATGCCTTGTGGGCCAGGCTGAGAGAGTTGGAGCTGTTCAGCCTGGAGAAGAGAAGGCTCCAGAGAGACCTCAGAGCAGTTTTGCAGTACCTGAAGGGTCTCCAGGAGAGCTGGGGAGGCACTTTGGACAAGGGCTGGGAGGGACAGGCTGAGGAACAATGGCTTTGAGCTGGGAGAGGAGAGACTGAGACTGGAGAGGAGGAAGAAATTGTTGAGAGTGAGGCAGGGGAGACTCTGGCACAGGCTGCCCAGGGAGGCTGTGGCTGACCCCTGCCTGGAGGTGTTCAAGGCCAGGCTGGATGAGGCCTTGAGCAAGCTGTGCTGGTGGGAGGTGTCCCTGCCCATGGCAGGGGCTTGGAGCTGGATGATCTTTGAGGTCCCTTCCAACCCAACCCATTCTGAGTCTGTGCCTTGTGCTGCAGCCATGTGCTGGTTTGCTGCGGTGGCTGCAGTGGATTTGCTTTGTGGTTTATTGACTGAACATCTTCTGAGAGTGGTTGGTTTCTTTGTTAACCCAAAAGTGAAGCCCAGGAGTCGAAGGTTCAATGACTCAGTGTTTTGTAAGAGTAATAAACACTATGGGATGGGAAGGCAGAGAGTCAACTTGTTGTGCCTGATGGTTTTAAGTGAAGAAAATGAGAATTCTGTTTCAGGGGGGGTCAAGTGTAGGCCACTGTTGTGTTTTATTGTTCTGTCTTGGTAGAAATCAATCAATCAATCAATCAACTGCTTCTCTCTGGGATCTCTGCTTTCATAGCTTGCTGAATGCCATTTCCATTGTTGATGAGAAAGCCTTTGACAGAGCCATCCAAGCTCTTTAGCTGAAGGAATAAAGACCCCTGAGGGTGAAGGCAAATGTCACCTGGCTGACAGTTCCCTCTCTGGATCTCACAGAATTTTAGCTTGCTTATTTTTTTTGTCCTGAGGAAAGCTGACTGCTTGACTTTGATCACAGAACCCTGGAGTTGTATTGATTGGAAGAGATGTTTCAGATCATGCAGTCCAAGCCTTAACTCATCCCTGCTAAGACACCACCAAACCATGGCCCTCAGCACCACATCTCCACAGCTTTGAAACCCCTTCAGGGATGGAGACTCCACCACTGCCCTGGGCAGCCTGGGCCAGGCCTGGACAACCCTTCTGGGGAAGAAGTTGTTCCTTGTGGCCAACCTGAACTTTCTCTGGGGCAACTTGAGGCCATTTCCTGTTGTCCTATACTATGGCAGCTTCTGTGGTAATGTCAAGGAAGATATCTCCTATTCTGCCACTTACATTTTAACCCCTGAGATTATCATCAAGTTCTGCTCAGGGATCTGCCTCATGCACGCCTTGGGCCCTAGAGTAGACTAGACTAGACTAGACTAGAATTAACCAGGTTGGAAAAGACCTTTGAGATCATCAAGTCCAACCTATCCCCCAGCACCATCTGATCAACTCAGTTTAAGAAGGACAATGAGACTCTTGAACGTGTCCAGAGAAGGGAGAAATGTGGAGGAGTCCCCATCCATGGAGGTGGTCAAGCCAGGTGTGGCCATGGCACTTGGGGCCATGGTTTGGTGGCCATGGTGGGGTTGGGTTGATGTTGGCCTGGATGATTTTGGAGGCCTTTTGCAACCCAAACAATTCTGTGGTTGTAAAAGAGGCAGATTCAGAGGGGAGAGAAGGAGAAATGTTTGATGCTTGAGTGTGCCAGGCTGCCCAGAGAGCTGGGAGCTGCCCCATGGCTGGCACCAGTGCAGGTCAGGTTGTCTGGGGCTGTGAGCAACCTGCTCTGGTTGGGGATGTCCCTGCTGAGTGCAGTGGGTTGGACTGGATGATCTTAGAAGGTCCTTTCCCATCCAAACTGCTCTGTGATTCTATGATCCTTCCTTCCTCTTCTATGGACATTTGAGTAACTATTTGAACACAAGCTCTCCATGTGGCATCTGAACCTTTGCAGCTGTCCAGTCCATCTTCTATTAGCCCTGCAAGAGCCTTTTATTTTTTTTCCCCCAAGTAAAAGAATTCTATTTTCCAGAAAACTGGAATTTGGGAGCTTCTTGCTTTTCTTGCATGGGATATGAAGATAAAAGTTTAGGCTGGAGGTGAGGAGAAAGTTCTTCCCAGAAGGAGTAATTGGCCTTGGGATGTGCTGCCCAGGGAGGTGGTGGAGTCCCCATCCCTGGAGGTGTTCAGGAGGGGCTTGGATGTGGCATTGGAGCCATGGTTTGGTTGTCAGGAGGTGTTAGGTATCAGGTACTAGGTTGGACTTGATGATCTCTGAGATGAATAGAATAGAATTCACCAGGTTGGAAAAGACCTTTGAGATCAAGTCCAACCTATCACCCAGCCCCCTCTGATCAACTCATATTAAGAAGGACATTGAGACTCTTGAACGTGTCCAGAGAAGGGTAACAAAGCTGGGGAGGGTCTTGAGCACAGCCCTGGGAGGAGAGGCTGAGGGAGCTGGGGGTGCTGAGCCTGAGAAGAGGAGGCTCAGGGGAGACCTTCTTACTCTCTCCAACTCCCTGCAGGGAGGTTGGAGCCAGGGGGGGTTGGGCTCTTCTCCCAGGCAAGCAGCCCCAGAACAAGAGGACACAGTCTCAAGCTGTGCCAGGGGAAGTTTAGGCTGGAGGGGAGGAGAAAGTTCTTCCCAGCCAGAGAGATTGGCCCTGGGGCTGTGCTGCCCAGGGAGGTGCTGGAATCCCCATCCCTGGAGGTGTTCAGAGGGGTTTGGATGTGGCACTTGGAGCCATGGTTTAGTTGTCAGGAGGTGTTGGGTGACAGCTTGGACTTGATGATCTCTGAGATCTTTTCCAGCCTTGGTGTGCTTTTCCAGCCTTGCAGTGCTGACAACCTGAGTGGGTTGGGTTTTAGACAAGCTGCCTTTTTGTAAAAGGAGGTTTCTTCCTCAGCCTCATTATTAAGATAGTGCGTATTACATATATAAAAAAGAGTGTGTCCAGCAGATCCAAGGAGGTTCTCCTCGCCCTCTACTCTGCCCTGGTGAGACCTCATCTTGAGCACTGCCTTCAGTTTTGGGCTCCCCAGTTCAGGAGGGACAGGGATCTGCTGGGGAGGGTCCAGCGGAGGGCAGTGAGGATGATTAGGGGACTGAGCACTGCCTGGTGAGGAGAGGCTGAGGGACCTGGGGCTGTTTAGTCTGGAGAGGAGAAGACTTAGAGGGGATTTAATAAATGCTTATAAATATCTGAGGGCTGGGGGTCAGGAGGGAGGGGACAGGCTCTGCTCACTCGCTCCCTGTGAAGGACAAGGAGCAATGGATGTAAGCTGCAGCACTGGATCCTCAGCACCAGGGGGATCCTCTTTACTGTGAGGGTCACAGAGCCCTGGAGCAGGCTGCCCAGAGAGGTTGTGGAGTCTCCTTCTCTGGAGCCTTTCAAGGCCCATTTGGAGGTGTTCCTGTGTGACCTGAGCTCTGGCAAGGGGCTTGGACGCAATGATCTCTTTGGGTCCCTTCCAACCCCTGACATCCTGGGATCCTGTGAAAAGGTCCTGCTTGTAGCACAGTGGCAAATCCATCTTATCTAAGTCCATCATGAGGAACATCAGCAGTGGCTCAAGATAGGACTGAGGAGTGGAGTTGAGCACTGGAAACCATCATTGCTGCTGAAGAAAACCCTCCTGCAACTGCATCCTCTTGCTCCTCTTTCATTTTCTTGCAGCCTTGCTCTGATCTGCTCCCCCTCCTGTTGCCCTGAAGGTTAGAGGTGTCCCCTTGCTTTGACAGGTGGAGGAGCGTTGCCTCTTTGGGGGTTTCTTCTGCCCTTTGCTGCCTCTGTGCAGTGCTAGGCAGTTTGGGTGAAGGTAAGTGTGTGCCCTGCTTGCTCTCTACCAGTGGTAGTGGTTGAGCAGTTCTTGGTTTGTGGGACTTGCTGACAGTTTCCTTTTTGGATTTGCCTTCAGAATGCTCATTCTGAGAAGCTGCCACTGGGGAACTTGGTCACTTACTAAAGAAACATTGAAGACATTCGAAGCATTTAACAGAGAATCCAAGAGCTCAGTGCTGATCTTCTTAGTTCTTCGTTGGCAGTAGCCTTAGGAAGTGAAGTGGCTCCAGAAGTGACTATTTTCTGCTTTATTTCAGTTCAGACATACAAATAACTCTTCATTGCTCTTTGTTTAAGCAAAACTACTCCTGTAAGATCGTTTCCTTTCAGTTCTGGTCCTTCTCAGCTCTCATTTCTATCTCCAAATCACCCCAGCTCCATTTTCCTCCTAAACCCTCTGATGGCAGCTTCCCCTGGGAGCCATGGGGTCTAGTGGCTCACTTTTTCCTTCTGAAAACAAAAAGGAGTGCAGAATTTCGTCCCCACTGCACTGAGCAATCACCTGAGCTTCTGCTTTTTCACACAAAAAAACCCCTAGAGACATCTTAGCAAAGTGCTGCACCTGGGAGCTGATTCTGAGCTTACAGGGAGGAAAGCTCTGCCTAAAACCTTTGTGGTTTAGATGTGGTTGTTTATGGTGACCACCAAGGGGAATGTGACCCCTGAGACTGTAGCAGGAGCTGTCCAACTCTGACTGTGAAGAGCATCCTTGTGACTTCTGCTTGCTGGGACTTGCCTTGCCTGACTTCTTGAGCAGCTACAATGATGGGACTCATGAATGGTGTCTCCCAGTCACTGTGTTCCAAGCTGAGTTGGAAGCCCAAACTGCCAGAAAAAACTTGCCAGTGTTCCAAAACTCCTTGACAGTAACAGAACCCAGGGCTGATGTCATCTGGACTGGGAAATAATCTCCAGTCCATGTTCTCCATACCTTTATTGATGTAGAGAATCATAGCACAGAGCTAGAATAATCTTGGTGACTGAAATGGGAGCTGGCAGCCTTTAAATCATTCTGGATCTGATACCAAGACCGTGAAACCTCCTTCCAGGTGATGTGAGCTCTTCTTTGCTAGTGAGGGAAGCTCTCTTCTGATCAGACATGTCTCAACACACCGTGGTGCTCCTGCAGTGCTTTGGACATTAGATTGTTGTTCTGAGAGGCCAAGGGCTCTTTGGAGAGCTCACAATGGGGCAAACTCACCTGAGATGGGAAAGACTTTTCTGTCCTGCAATGGACTTGAAAACTCCTTGTGTCTGAAGCAGTCTTGGCCAACTTTTGCTTTGTTGATTTGAGATCTTCACCTGCACAAAACCCCCACATCTGCATTTGCTCTCAGGTTTCACTGGTGCTGTTTCCATGTCTTCTTCCTTGGGTTCAAACCTTTTCCTACCTAGGTTTCAACTCTTTCTCTCCTAAATATTTCTACCTTGAGAGCGTTTGAGGTTGGTCTTTCCACCCCTTTGAACATGACCACCTTTGTAGCCTCTGTCTGCCCAAACACTGAGTTGGGCAGGTGAAATTGTAGACTATGAGTTGGTCACCCTCCCCCCCTGTTCCTTCAGGTGTGCTGCATCTTCATTTCTTTTTGCTCTTTCTGTGTGTCTGAAGTAATTCCTACTTCTATGCAGTTAATCCAACGGTGTTCTCCTAACCCTTTCCTGAAGTCCAGACTTCATGGCACTGAGGGCTGGGGGAGCAAATAAACAACCTGTGGCTTGTCCCTAAGGTATGAGTTGGTTACCCTCCATCCTATTCCTCCAAGTGTTCTACATCCTCATTTCTTTTTGTTCTTTCTATGTCTCTGAAGTAACTCCTGCTCCAAACCTGCCATGCAGCTAATCCAACTGTATTGTCCTAACTTTGAGCAGCCTGCTCGAGTGTGAGGTGTCCCTGCCCATGGCAGAGGGGTTGGAACTGGATGACCCTTGAGGTCCTTCCAATCCTAACTGTTCTATGATTCTATGAACCCTCATGGCCCTGAGTAGGGTTGGGAGAGCAAATAAACAACCCATGGCTTGTCTCTGAGATCTGGTGATGGTTTTCAGAGTGAAAGGAGGGTAATGGGAGGTGTTCCCTTGGGTCTTTTAACTTAGATCTGAGAAAGATGCCATTTCTCCCTGCACTTCGTTACCAGCTTGTCAGTGGTGTTGGGAAATACTCATCCCAAATGCAGCCTTAAGTAGCTCAGGGTGGGTTTTTTTTGTTGTCTTGAAGGCATTTTTCAGTCCTCAACCTGCATGGCAGCTCTGGGTGTGAGGTGCAGGCCAATTGCTGAGCTGTGCTGTTGCTCACTTGCTGCTCTCTTCTCATTGTTCTTTTTCTTTCCCCTTTTCTTTGTTTTGTTAAGCATTGCAGGCTGTGTGTACCGAGTAGTTCAGACGACTGGACCCGATGGGAAAAACCTTCTGAACTTACTTCCACTCTCTAAAGCTCCTGGAAACTTTGTGCCAGTAGCTCAGCCTCCAGCCATGGCGAATCGCTCTAAACCAAACGTTCCTAGCCCGCTCCATCTTCCCTTTAACGCGCAGCTTGCCAACCCTACCGCGCCTTCCTCTGTTAGGATCCCTGTTTGCCAGTCTCCCAGTCCTGGAAAGGTTGTTCTTCCAAGGACCTTAGACCAAGAGGAGGGCGTTAGGGCAGGTTCTGAAAGAGAAAGCTCCGTTCCAAACGCGGCTGCCAGCGCCCCGAGCGGCTGCGTTTCGGAGGAGGCTGTGTCCGTAACCAGCTCCTCGGAGCAGACCAACACCGCCTACATGTTTGTGAACTCCCAAAACCTCCCTGTGACCATGAAGTCGCCGGTGCTGCCTTCTGGCCACCACCTTCAGATACCAGCTGATGCAGAGGTGAAATCTGTCCCAGCTTCTTCTTTACCGCCTTCAATACAGCAGAAGATCCTTGCGTCCGCGACTGGCAGCGCCCCGGGAGGAGGCGACAGGGGCAAGACGCCCACCGTCATTTATGTCTCGCCGGTCAACACGGTCAAAACCATGGTCCCCAAGAGCATGCACAGCATCAGCCCCAAACATACTCCTCAAGTGTCCCAGAGGCTCCTGATGACCTCGAAGCAGAAGGAGAAGAGTTGTTGCCCCGAGGCGGTGCCGTCCGACGGGCAGCAGTGCCAGCAGGCGCCGATGAAGTGGATCGTGCAGGAGAACCCCCACGTGGCGCCGCCGTACCTGATCCCCGTCAAGTCCGCCAACAATGTGGCTTCCAAGATCTTGAAGACTTTGCTAGGCATGAAGAACCTCGAAGTGAATGCTGCCAACATTTTGCCTCTTTGCTCTAGTGGAAGCCAAACGAAAATCACCACCTTTAAGGAGAACGCCCTGGTGATGTGCAACGGGAAGGTTTATCTGCTGACTAAAAGAGGCTCTGATGTGCTGTCAGCCCAAGCTGAGAAGCAAGCAGCTCCCTCTGCTGATGCTTCACTGAGAAAGGAGGCCCAGAAGGTAATTGATTCGACTGAAGTCAATAAAATCACTGAGGAAGTGGTGAGCCTCTTGTTGTCCAAAGGCAAGCTGCTGCCTCAGAAGGATCCAAACTCGTGTCCAAACTCCAAAGCTTCTTCGCCGATTGACTTAACGGAGGACTTAAATTCTCCCCCTGCACTCGTGGTGGTCCCCAGTGCTAACCAGCCGAATTCCACTGCAAACCAAAGAAGCAGCTTGCCTGCCACTGAGAACATCTCAAGTGGAGTCACCTCTGTCCCAGCTGTAGGGACACAGGAAAATGTCTGCCAGAATGGCAAAGCCAGGAGTCCTTCCCCCAAAGCAGCAAGTGCTGTTTTACCTCAGTCTGGGGCTTTCAGTGAAGACTGTCAAAAGGTAACTGTCTCCAATAAACCTTCCCACCTCAGCCTCTGCTGCCTTGTTTTCTGCTCCTGCTTCTTCTAGCTCAGTCAAGTGGCTGTTAATAAGGTCACAGGTATTCCCTAACCCGAATATGCAGCTCTAAAGTTTCCTTCTGCTCAGTAAATGATCTTTCCTTTCCAACGAGATTGCTGTATGCAGGTGAGAAAATGCCTAAGGCAAGAAAGAGGCAGGGAAAAGAGGAAGCTTTCTCTCCTCCCAAGGGAAGTTGTCAGCAGCAACTGAAACTTGAGGAAAGCTGTTTGTTGTGTGAGCTCCTGGAGCTGTCTGCTCTCTAATGTTGTGGATGCCATGTTCTGACAGCACTGCTGTTGACTCTGTTGTAGGTGTGATGGAAGGTAGAGAAGTTTGCAGCTCCACCAGAGGAAAATGTGGTGTAAGAGCAGAGTTTGGCAGCCAGAGTCAGAGTCTGCTATCTCAGCCAGCCAAGAACAGGAGCTGCGTTTCCTTCCTTTCATGCCATCACGGGGAGGGATCCACCTCCTCTGAGCCATGGTTTCCTGTCAGACAGAACAAACTCTCAAGGTCTTTAATTGCTTTGCTCCTTCAGGCTGTTCCTGCATAGTCTTTTAAGATCAGAACCTCTAAATTATGTAAAAAAGCCTCAAATCCCACAAACTCTACCCAGGAAGGACTGGAGGCCAAGCTTGCAGTTGCTCAAGACCAGAATGAATTTTCCTCTGGCTAAATCATTCTGAAGCTAGTTTGTACTCCCTTGAGTTGACCAAGCAGAAGAACAGTGTGAGCTCAGCATATTTGTGCAAATTCTAGAGGCTCTAGGACCTCATTTTGGTTGTTCCTCACCTGAAAATTGGTTACAAAAAGGACTTTTTACTGCTGTATCTGACTCGGTGCTCTGTGGTGCCAAGTGGTAGCATCTCATTTGCTTTAACCTCTGTGAAAAAGAGCAAACCAAACTTTTGCTGCTTTTCATTTGCTGCTTTTAGGCCCTGAATTTGCAAGCCCCATAGGCTGCCAGACTTGCTGCTGTGAAGATGAGAAACAGCTCAGGTTCCAAAGTGGTCAGAGAGGGGAAGTGGCTGATGGTGCTGTGTTAGGATTTTCACTCACAGTGCATTCAGCTGTCTGAAGGGGTCAGTGTGTGGTGGGTTGAAGTTTCCCCCAGCATTAGCTTCTAAGCCAGACCTTTCTGCTCAAAATCTGCAGCTAAATTTTGAAGGCATAGCCTAAAACTACCACACTCAGTTAGAAGCAAATGAAGCTGTATTTCCAAGCCAAAACTACTCTCTACAATGGAATGCAATGAATAGGTACAAAATCTGCAGGAGTTACAATATTATACAGGTATTTCAATTAGCAAACAACACAGAAACCCCCCTGGTCAGAAGGTCAGCAAAGCTGCTCCTCTGCCCTCCTCCCCAACCTCCCAGATCCCCCTGTACTGAGAGAGGAGTTGAGAGAAAGCAGTGTTAAGCTTATCTCAAGGCCAGCCAGAAACAGCACGTTATCTCCCAGGCAGAGTAAAACAGCCAAGAGAGAAAGGAATGGGAATGGAAGTGAAATGTGAAGAGTTGTTGTGATACAGCTTCTCTTATCCCAGACTTTCATCCAATGAATTTGTTTAGAGTAATCTTTTGTTTTCCTTTTTGCACCCAATAGTGGTTTATTTATATTTTTCTGCTTTTCTGCTCAAAATCTGCAGCTAAATTTTAAAGGCATAGCCTAAAACTGCCACACAGTGGAAGGACACTCTCTGATCTGCCAGCATCTGCCTTTGTCACTTGGGAGTTTTAGAACAGAAGATACTAAACAGCAAGAGGTTGCTCAGGGATGTGGTTGAGGCCACATCCCTGGAGACATTCAAGATCAGACTTGATGTGAGTCTGGGCAGCCTAGTTGGAGATGTCCCTGCTGACTGCACAGGGCTTGGCCAAGGTGACCTTTGAGGCTCCCTTCCAACCCAGTGCAGTCTGTGAATCTGATTCCCCTCTTGCTGCTTTGCCTCTGTGGTGGGTTGGCTGGACTGGGAATCTTCTGGATGTTTCTCCATGTGCTTGGGGAAATAACTTAAACTAATTTCAGAGCTATGACACCCTGGCTATATTTTCTCCAGATGGGCTTACCTGACTAAACAAATGTTCACCTGTCTTTCTAGGAAGTAGGTTTTGAGATGTCTGTAGAGAGAGAGTGAGAGAGACTGACTGATGGCTCTCTCACTGCTTCTGTATTTCAGATCCAGTGTGAAAAGATGAATTCACCAAGAAAAGTCACTCAATCCAAACAGCAAGAGAAGCCACATTGGAAACAATACTGGGAGCTAAGGAAAAAATTTGCTCTGTTTAAGGAGGAGAGAGTGTACCTTAGGAGAATACCTCTGCCTCCCTCCTGTAATAAACCAGAAGAAGATTGTTCCAGTAACAGCTCAGAAATGAGAATTGACTCTTGCAGTTCATCAGCAGTAGATGTGGAAAACCTAACCCAACAGCAGGAGTTTGCTAAAGAGGAAAAGGTACCTTGAAGTTTTTCAGTGCTATACAGCTGGTGTGTAGTCACTAGAGTTTGGAGCCTGAGTTTGGATCCTCCCACCTCTGGATGCCAGCAGGAGAAGTCAGTCACTGTTATGGCCCCTGGGAGAGTTCTTGCTGTAAACCACAACAGAGTCCTGTGGATTTCAGCCCCACTTGGGTACCGTCTGAGAGTTTTTATCTACTTTTCTTGCTTCTGCTGGAGAGAGTTGGGAGAACAAATGGTTTGGAGAAGTTTGGAACCTCTCAGGGTGGCTGAACAGTGAAAGGGCTGTTGTGATTGGAGTGAAGCCCAATCTCTGTGTTCTGATTTATGTGCAGCCTTCTGCAAACAGTTGTGGTCAGCCAGTGGTGCCAGTGCAGACCGAGAGAAGAATTTCTTCTGAGTTTGAAATCAGCCAAGTGCCATTGTTTCAAGGCACTTCACCCATGGCTGGGTGTGGCTTCCAAAGACTGCTGTCCACTTAGCCATGTGTTTTAGTAGAACAGACTTCCCTCTGTACCTGTCTAATGATAGAGTGGCTTGGGTTGGAAAGGACCTTCAAGGACATCCAGTTCCAACCCCCTGCCATGGGCGGGGACACCTCCCACCAGCACAGCTTGCTCCAGGACTCATCCAGCCTGGCCTTCAGCACCTCCAGGCAGGGGACAGCCACAACCTCCCTGGGCAATCTGTGCCATTGTCTCCCCACCCTCACTCTAAACTTCTTCCTCATCTCCACTCTGTCTCCCCTCTCCCAGCTCAAAGCCATTGTCCCTTGTCCTGGCACTCCCAGCCCTTGTCCAAAGTCCCTTCCCAGCTCTCCTGGAGCCCCTCCAGGTACTGAAAGGCTGCTCTGAGGTCACCCTGGAGCCTTCTCTTCTGTAGGCTGAACAGCCCCAACTCTACAGTACAAATATCTTTATCAACCTAGTCCTTTGTCATTGGCCAGGATCTTGCTGGGTGCTTCTGGAAAGGTTCCCTTGATATAAGGAGTTTAATGCCTTCAAGGGATTTTATGCATCCAAAGTAGTTTTGTTCAGCCATGGTGCTTCAGATTCTCTTTTGTATAATTCTACTCTGCCCAGTCCAAGGCTTTCTCAGGTTTTAATCATTCTGAGTTTGTAACTGAATAATTCTGAGCTTAATAATTCTGAATTAGAGCCCTGCTTGGAGCAGATCTCCTGGGGGCTCTTAGTGAAGCACATGAACGTGAGATAACCACAGCTGGGAGAGGTGCAGGCTTGTAGTGGACACCAAGGTTTGAGCTTTTTGGAGATGAAAGCATGAAGAGTTCCTCCACATTTTGAATTTTCCCATCAGGTTTGAAAGGACTTTTTGTGTGTCATGCAGTGGAGTTAAATCCCTTAAGCAGCACCAGGAGGTGGTAGGTGCATAGGAGAGGCAGAAGGGGGCAGTGTGACTGAGAAAGACAGTTGTGAACTGGGAATCTTTGCTAGATTCAGTGGTGTCCTGTGATAGGACAAGGGGCAGTGGATACAAACTGGAAAAGAGGAAGTTCCACCTCAACATTAAGAGAAACTTCTTTCCTGTGAGGCTGCTGGAGGCCTGGAGCAGGCTGCCCAGAGAGGTTGTGGGGTCTCCTTCTGTGGAGATATTCAGGGCCTGCCTGGATGTGTTCCTCTGTGACCTGCCCTGGCTGATCCTGCTCTGGCAGTGGGGTTGGACTGGATGATCTCCAGAGGTGCCTTCCAATCCCTATCATTCTGTGATCCTATCAATAGCTCCAGGCATTGGAATGTGCTGCCCGGGGAGGTGGTGGAGTCACCAACTCTGGATGTGTTTGAAGGTGTGGTTGTGGTGCTTGGGGCTATGGTTTAGGGGTGAACCTTGTAAAGTAGGGTTCTGGGTTGGACTTGGTGATCCTGAGGGTCTTTGCCAACCTGAATATTTCTGTGATTCTGTGAGAAGCACTGAACACAGAAATGTGGTTGCTCAGATTGCTAAAAGAGACATCTCCCATTGTGTGATTCTAAGAAGCTTGCCACAAATAACTTGCCCTCAGTTTGATGTGAAAATGTAGCAGGATGCAGGGTTTAACAGCAGTGTGTTTTGTTTCCTGGCTGTACAGATAGATGTGGAGCTGGAGGAAGAGTTGAGTAGGAAAAGAAAAATCAGATCCTCACCAGTGTCAGAAGGTGGAAAGCGGAGAAGATCTTCAGGCAAAACAAGCACAAGCCCAAATTCCAGTTCAGAAACCACCAACTCAGTTTCCAGTGTACCGAACCTAAGTGTTCCACCTCCACCAGCCCTACCCCAGCAAAGTCTTTCCACAGCCCCTGTGGCCCCATCTCCAGGTGGCAGAGACTCAGAGCAAGACCCTGACGCTCCGCACGGTGACAGCACAGACTCGCACGGCCTGGTGGTGGTGTCTAGTGAGAGCAGTAGCTCCGTTCTGGAAGGTTCTTTCCAGGATGATGATTTCCCTTGGACTCCTCCAGACTTGGATGAAACGATCAGGGATGAGAAAATCAAACGCCTGAAGCAGCTGCTGAGGGAACGGGAAGCGGCGCTCGAGGAGATGCGCCGCAAGATGCAGCAGAGCTGAAACGACGAAGCCGGTGGGCGTCAGCGCCCTGCTTGTCTTCATTTCGTGACTTCCAGAAGGAATTTCTTCTTTAAGGGAAGTTTGAACATAGGAACATGGAATATTTCTGGGAGCTGGAGGATCTTCCCGAGTGTTGCAGAACATTTGTGGGTAGGAAAGTGCAGGGTTTGCCTTAAACGCCAGAAATAAACCGACTTGGACCAGCAAATTCTGCTTCTGGGACATGGTATTTACCAAGGAAGGCAGAGGGGCTTTGGTGGTGGTGTATTCCCTATCTTTTGACTTGTCAGTCCTAGGAAATAGCCTTCCCCCACTTGGGAGTTCCAGGGCCTGTCTCTTAGGAACAGAATGTAACCTGCAAACCCCACTGTGGCCACGTCCGTTTGCGTTTCCCTCGCGTGCCGGCGAACTGCTGAGGGCGCTCGGCTGTCGTTAAAGCTCAGCGGTCGGTGTCCTTGTCAGAAGAATTAGACTTTAGGCAGTAGTAATGCAGCTATTTATCCAGCCCAGATGGGAAGCTGGCAGCAGTTTGAAACCCTCCTGCTGCCAGTTTAGATTCGTGTCTCCTACCATTCTTGTGAGCCTTTATAAGGCCTTAGCTAGCTTTTGTGCAATGTCCCAGGTTGGCTGTGGGGTTATCATTAATTTTTTTTGGGGGGAAGGTATTTTTAGTTGAACTTTTTTAACCAGAACTGTTGAAGCAAAAAGAGAGGTAGTGTTTCTTTAGGCAGAGGTGGAGCTCTGCTAATCCTTGATGAATCTCTGTCTAATTAATTTGTGCAGTCATTCTTCGAAGCTGTCTCTCGCTACCTTCGTTTGATGCTACCTTCAGTTTGGCCTTGGAGGAGAGGTTGGATGCAGCCTCAGACTGTCTTTGCCATCAGAGTTTTGATATGTTCTGATGTTTTTCTTTTCCCAATGTTTGTGGGGTTTTGCCCCCCAGATCTTTAACCCCTGTAGTGTATTTTTCCAGCAGGTTCTGTCTCGTGTTGTGCCCTCCGTGTCGCTGAGCTCTGTAAGGTTCTTCCTTTTGAGTCTTTCTTGTTGCAGTCATTGAAAAAGGTAAAAAAAACAAAGAGGTTTGCCAGCAGGATTTGTCTTTGGGGTTTTTTGCTGCTTGTCCATTTGTGGATCTGTTCAGTGTCCCTGTAGAGCTCCATTGCTGATTTCTGTATTCATTTTTCTGTGACTGGGTGAAATTTTCCTTTGCAAGGTTGTTCTCTGTTACCGTGTGGATGCTTGGTGTACGTCCAGGGGTTTGGTGAAGGATGTTGAAGTGGAGAAGTGTCTTTGGAGATCATCCCTGCATCATCTCTGGCTTCCTTCTTAATATGTTTCATGACAACATGAAAACCCCAAGTAGATTAGAGGGGCAGGACAGCCAAAATAGGAAGGGGAGAAGTGAAGAAAATAATGGTCCCAGCTCTGAAGAGCTTGAGATAGACCAAATGTAGGAGAAGATAACTCCAGACGCATTGGAGGGGGAGGAAATAGGGCAGTGATCATCCTCCTGTACTGGGCACTGTGCACCTTGAAGCCTGCCTGGGTTCAGTTCTGGGCTCCTCACTCCAAGAAGGACATTGAGGAGCTGCAGCAGGTTCAGAGAAGGGTAACAAAGCTGGGGGAGGGTCTGGAGAACAGGGCTGGGGAGGAGCAGCTGAGGGAACTGAGGTTTTTCAGTCTGGAGAAGAGGAGGCTGAGAGGAGACCTCATTGCTCTCTACAGCTCCCTGAAAGGGGGCTGGAGTGAGGTGAGGAGTAGTGTCTTCTCACAAGGAACCTGAGAGCCCTGGGGCTGTTTAGTCTGGAGAAGAGAAGGCTGAGAGGAGACCTGATCAACGTCTGTGAATATCTGAGAGGTAGGTGTCAAGAAGAAGGGGCCAGGCACTTTCTGTTGGGGCTCAGTGATAGCACAAGGAACAATGGTGCAAGCTGGAACCCAGGAAGTTCCACTTCAACGTGAGGAAACTCAGTGATCTCCAGAGGTCTCTTCCAAGCCCTAACATTCTATGAGTCTGTGAACAAGTGATAGGACAAGGAAATGGCCTCAGGTTGCCCCAGAGGAAATTTAGGTTGGCCAAGAGGAACAATTTCTTCCCCTCGAGGGTTGCCAAGGCCTGGCCCAGGCTGCCCAGGGCAGTGGTGGAGTCCCCATCCCTGGAGGGGTTTCAGAGCCTTGGAGCTGTGGTGCTGAGGGACTTGGTTTAGAGTTGACCTGGCAGTGCTGGGTTAAACTTGGTGATATTAAAGATCTTTTCCAACCAAACTGCTGCTGTGGCTCCTTCATTCTAAGGAAGGTGTGATGGGACTGAGCTCTTTCCTGGCTGTTCACTCCATAAGAGGTAAGTGCCTGTGACAGAACAACCAAATCAGGGTGACCTTGCCATGGGCAGCCCTGGCTTCACTGCGCATGGAGAGAGGCTTCTGGGGCAGAAAGCCCAGAGTTCAGCGTTGAGAAAGAGACCCCACACGAAAGGCTGAGAGCAGAGAGAAGGATGTGGATGGATTTGGCATCCTGCCCAACATCACCTTGCACCCCAGTGTCAGCCAGGAGCCTGTGCAAGAGAGGAGCACCAGGAGAAAGGGCTCTGTTGGCTGGACCTGTGTCCTCTACCCTGACCAGAGGAGTTGCTCGTGGAGCTGATGTCCATGGCTGGGGTGTGTCCTTCACTGGTAAGTACACAGCAAAGAGGAGAATTGCTGGGAGATGATTTTTGGAGCAGCCAGCGATGTCCACAAGGAAAACAGCTCTCCACAGCCTTGGCTGTGCTTGTTCCACAACACATGGAAGAAGCCCAGGGGTTGGCAAGGCCAGCTGTGGATGTGGAAGGAGCCCAGGTGTGGCCAAGGCCAGCTGTGGATGTGGAAGAAGCCCAGGTGTGGCCAAGGCCAGCCATGGATGTGGAAGGAGCCGAAGTGTGGCCAAGGCCAGCTGTGGATGTGGAAGGAGCCCAGGGGTGGGCAAGGCCAGCTGTGGATGTGGAAGGAGCCCAGGTGTGGCCAAGGCCAGCTGTGGATGTGGAAGGAGCCCAGGTGTGGCCAAGGCCAGCTGTGGATGTGGAAGAAGCCCAGGTGTGGCCAAGGCCAGCCATGGATGTGGAAGGAGCCGAAGTGTGGCCAAGGCCAGCTGTGGATGTGGAAGGAGCCCAGGGGTGGGCAAGGCCAGCTGTGGATGTGGAAGGAGCCCAGGTGTGGCCAAGGCCAGCTGTGGATGTGGAAGGAGCCCAGGTGTGGCCAAGGCCAGCTGTGGATGTGGAAGGAGCCCAGGTGTGGCCAAGGCCAGCCGTGGATGTGGAAGGAGCCGAAGTGTGGCCAAGGCCAGCTGTGGATGTGGAAGAAGCCCAGGTGTGGCCAGCTGTGGATGTGGAAGAAGCCAGGGGTGGCCAAGGCCAGCTGTGGATGTGGAAGGAGCCGAAGTGTGGCCAAGGCCAGCTGTGGATGTGGAAGAAGCCCAGGGGTGGCCAAGGCCAGCCGTGGATGTGGAAGGAGCCCAGGGGTGGCCAAGGCCAGCCGTGGATGTGGAAGGAGCCCAGGGGTGGCCAAGGCCAGCTGTGGATGTGGAAGGAGCCCAGGGGTGGCCAAGGCCAGCTGTGGATGTGGAAGGAGCCCAGGGGTGGCCAAGGCCAGCCGTGGATGTGGAAGGAGCCCAGGTGTGATGGTTTGTCAGACTGTTCATGATGCAGCCCAGGATGCCATTTGCCTTGTTGGCCACCTGGGGACACTGCTGGCTCATGTTCAGCCTACTATCAACCTGAACCCCCAGGTCCCTTTCTGCCTGGCTGCTCTCAGCCCCTCTGACCCCAGCAGAAGTAAATTGAGCAATCTTGCCCCATGTTGGGCGCCAATTATGTTGTGTGATGTGATGGTTTGGTCCAGCAGCATTAACAGAAGCTCAGCTCCCTCAGTCAGGGAAGCAAATGGGAGCTCTAT
Organism: Colaptes auratus; assembly: GCA_015227895.2. NCBI lineage: Eukaryota > Metazoa > Chordata > Aves > Piciformes > Picidae > Colaptes > Colaptes auratus. The sequence goes on from JAAWVA010000268.1 coordinate 17,438, forward strand.
TTAGAAGCAAAACTGCACTCTGCAATGGACTGCAATGAAGAGCTACAGGTCTGCAGTATCTACAATATTATGCAGGTACTGACAATCAGAAAACAGCACAGAAACCCCCCTGGACCTCTAGTGGGATCCCCAGAAGGAGCAGGGGCAACTGCTCTGCTTTCCCCCTAACCTCCTGTGAGAGACTAAAAGCTTGTCTCTCCTGATGGGCCTCAACAAAGAGAAAATCAACCACCGAGGCCACCTTGGGGAATATGCATAAGACAAGATGATCTCCACCCATCAAGCACCCCGGGAAGGGAGGATGGTGAGACAAGGGATTCACCACCTGGCCCCTGATTTCCTGAGGGACAACGCTTGGACACATAGCTAAGGACTAAAAAACTGTATAAAAGACTTGAGCAACTACTGGCTCAGCAGAAGAAACACATGGAGGCAAAAACAGAGAGATGGGGGCAAAAACAGAGAGATGGGGGCAAAAACAGAGAGATGGGGGCAAAAACAGAGAGATGGGGGCAAAAACAGATGGAGGCAAACAGATGGAGGACAATGCTGCTGAGAACAGGAATATTCAAAAGAACTGAGTCTCTTTCCCTCTCTGGACCGAGACACCTCCCCCCCCCCCTACCCCTTTTCATCTAATGAGAGGAAAAAGAGGAAGAAGTTGGAGAGCTCAGTGAGTCTTATCTGCAAGGTCAGCTGGTAGCCATCAATCCTCCCAGGGAAGCAGAGCAGAAAGCAGCCTCCACAGCCAGAAGAGAGAGAAAGGAATGAAGTGCACTGTGAGGCTGCTGGAGTGCATCCCACATATCTGACCGATGAAATTCGTTCAGGACAATCTCTTGTGTTCCTTTGTGCACCCAGCTGTGGATTTGTTTATACTTCTTCAGTCTTCTGCTTGAAAATCTCCAGCTGATTTTTAAAGGCATAGCCTGAAACTGTCACAACAAGTGTGGCCAAGGCCAGCCGTGGATGTGGAAGGAGCCCAGGGGTGGCCAAGGCCAGCCGCGGATGTGGAAGGAGCCCAGGGGTGGCCAAGGCCAGCCGCGGATGTGGAAGGAGCCCAGGGGTGGCCAAGGCCAGCCGCGGATGTGGAAGGAGCCCAGGGGTGGCCAAGGCCAGCCGCGGATGTGGAAGGAGCCCAGGGGTGGCCAGGGCCAGCCGCGGACGCAGAAGGAGCCCAGGGGTGGCCAAGGCCAGCCGCGGATGCGGAAGGAGCCCAGGGGTGGCCAAGGCCAGCCGCGGATGTGGAAGGAGCCCAGGGGTGGCCAAGGCCAGCTGTGGATGTGGAAGGAGCCCAGGGGTGGCCAACCCCAGCTGTAGATGTGAGCGGCAGTGATGAGGAATCATTTTGTGTGACCTGGAAATGTTCCTCAGGTGACTGTGGCTGTGCTGGGCTGACCTGGCCTGTCCAAGCACCTTCCCAACTGCTCAGTCCCTGCCCTGCAGGGTTGAGCAAACACAGGATGGCCAAGATGGAGCTGGATTGAGATGGAGACAGTTGAGCAGGTGAAGCAGGAGCTGCTTGCAGGCAAAGTGAGATGAAAGCTTCAGTCACCAGGTCCTATCTGCAGGCAGATCTTGAGCCCTTTTCTGAGCTGTAACCATGAAGGTCTCTGCATCCTCCTCCTCCTCCCATGAAGCTTTCATTTGCTGAGCATGACCTCCTGTGGTGTGGAGTGTCCCTGGGACTGGTTTGAAGCAGCTGTTCCGGTGACGCTCAGCTTCTTGTCCATCCTCTGCTTGGGGGGGATGCAGAGGAAGAGGAAACCTTGAGGCACTGTGGTCAAAACAGTGGTGTGGGATCAGTACCATCCCTGCCAAACCCAAGCTGCAGCAGTGCCTGGGATGCTACCAGGAAAATCAGCTCCAAGCAGCCAGAGCCTTGGGACAGGGGAGAGGAGACAGAGACAGCTTCTGTCTTGTGTCTGCTGTGTGCTGCTCTTCCAACAGGCATCTCAAGGCTGAGAGCCCGGAGGCTGCTGAGTCAGTAGAAGACTGAGAAGAGATCTTTATTGATGTTCACAAATATCTGAAGGGCAAGCAGGGTCCAGGCTCTACTCAGTGGTGTTCTGTGACAGGACAAGAGGCATTGGACACAGACTGGAACCCAGGAGGTTCCACCTCAACATGAAGAAAATCTTCCTTGGTGGAGCCTTGGAGCAGGCTGCCCAGAGGGGTTGTGGAGTCTCCTGCTCTGGAAACTTTCAAGCCCCACCTGGATGTGCTCTGTGTGCCCTGCCCTGGGTGACCCTGCTCTGGCAGGGGCATTGGACTGGATGATCTCTGGAGGTCCCTTCCAATCCCTTCCATTTCATGATTCTATGATCCCTCAACTCTGCTGTCTTCTGAACAAAGTCTTTCCTCTGTTTTTGACCAACCTCCAAAGAAATGAACAAACCCAAGCTCAGCTGCTGCTCTCCTTTCTCTGGACTGTAAAACTCTGAGCTGGGTTAGGAACTGGCTGGAGGCTGAGCCCAGAGAGTGTGGTGAATGGTGCCACAGCCAGCTGGCAGCCAGGCACCAGTGGTGTGCCCCAGGGAGCAGGGCTGGGCCCCAGCCTCTTTAACATCTTCATTGATGATCTGGATGAGGGCATTGAGACAGTCAGCAGCAAATGCGCAGATGACACCACGCTGGGAGCAGATGTTGGTCAGTCAGAGGGCTGAAGGGCTCTGCAGAGGGACCTTGCCAGGCTGGGCAGATGGGCAGAGGCCAACAGGATGGCATTCAACAAGTCCAAGTGCCAGGGGCTGCACATTGGCCACAGCAACCCCAGGCAGAGCTACAGGCTGGGGGCAGAGTGGCTGAGAGCTGCCAAACAGGGACCTGGGGGTGCTGATTGACAGCCACCTGAACATGAGCCAGCAGTGTGCCCAGGGCCAAGGGCATCCTGGCCTGCATTAGGAATGGTGTGGCCAGCAGGAGCAGGGAGGTCATTGTGCCCCTGTGCTCAGCACTGCTGAGGCCACAGCTTGAGTCCTGTGTCCAGTTCTGAGCCCCTCAGTTTAGGAAGGACATTGAGAGACTTGAAGGTGTCCAGAGAAGGGCAACAAGGCTGGGGAGAGGCCTTGAGCACAGCCCTGGGAGGAGAGGCTGAGGGAGCTGGGGTTGCTGAGCCTGGAGAAGAGGAGGCTCAGGGCAGACCTCATTGCCACTGAAAGGTGGGCTGTAGCCAGGAAGGGGTTGGTCTCTTCTCTAGCAACCAGCACCAGGACAAGAGGACACAGCTTGAGCTGCACCAGGGGAGGTTTAGGCTGGAGGCGAGGAGAAAGTTCTTCACTGAGAGAGTCATTGGCCCTTGGGCTGTGCTGCCCGGGGAGGTGGTGGAGTCACTGTCCCTGGAGGTGTTCAAGAGGGGATTGGACGTGGCCCTTGGTGCCAGGGTCTAGTCATGAGGTCTGTGGAGACAGGTTGGACTCGATGATCTTTGAGGTCTCTTCCAGCCTTGGTGATTCTGTGAGACTGTGGTTTCTAGGTGAGACATTCTATGCCAGACCACCTTCACCCTCCCAGATGGTCTCCCACCCTAGCAAAGGGCTCTGTAAGCCTGAGCTCTCTCCAGCTTGAACATTTAGAGAGGAATCCTCATTGTGAGGTTTGGGAGAGATGTCACCAGGAGGATTTGGTGGACAAAAAAGGAAAGGAGCCATGGCCTTGGGACCTACTGATGGAAAGCACCTGGAGCAGTCCAGACAGACAAAGCCAAAGCAGCTTTGGGAGAGAAAGAGCTGCCTGGCTTGGAACAACATCAGGGCAACATTGAAGGCATCACTGAGAGCCAAGAGAAGCTCTTGTGGGAAAGTTGCAGCAGTTGCCACCATCAGCCTCAGCTGGAGCCTTGGAGAGATCCCTGTGCAGAACCAAAGGAGCTTCCAACAGCCAAGGCTCCTGCAGGTGGGACCTGCTCTTCATCCAGACATCATCTGTGCCACAGGCTTTGTTTTCCTGCACCCTGAGCACCTCTGAAGAGTTTCTCTGTGACAGAAAGAGAAGTCTTGAGGGACACTGGGTGCAGCCCCACGAGTGAAAGCTGTTGGCAGCCAGCAGTGGTGGCTGAAGGCAGAAGACTTTGCAGTTGCTCTCCATGCTTGCTGAGCACACAGCAAGGGGAGAGCTGTGGATTTGGGCTGTGAATTCAAATTGTTACTTCCAAGCAAATGTTCAGGAAGGGTCAGTGGAAGACCCTCAGGAGGTTCTGGGTCTGAAGAGGGAAGGTGGCAGCAGGTGCTGGCCAAAACAGATTGGGAAGCAAAGGTGACACTGGGCCAGCTGCCCACATCAGCCTCACCTCATGCCTTGGAGTTCTGGCCAGAATCATCCAAGTCAAGGATGTTCCTTTTCAAGGCCAACCCAGCACATCAGCAGCACATCTGCACAGGGACACAAACCTCCACAGGGGCCTGTCCCAGCCAGGAGTACAATCACAGAATGGTTATGATGGAAAACATGCTGGAGATCATTGCACACACAGCACTGCCAGGTCCACCACTGCACAATGTCTGCAAGGCTTTGAAATCCCTCCTTGGATGGTGACTCAGCCATACAGGAGCAGTGTGTCTAATTCTGGTGCCCCCAAGGCAAGAAGGAAGTCAGACTGCTGGGGAGAGTCCACAGGAGGCCATGAAGATGATCAGAAGCTGGAGAAACTTCCCTTTGGGAACTGGCTGGGAGAGTTGGGGCTGTTGAGCCTGGAGAAGAGAAGGCTCCAGGGAGACCTCTGAGCAGCTTCCAGTACCTGAAGAAGCTCCAGGAGAGCTGGGGAGGGACTTTGGACAAGGTCTGGGAGTGCCAGGCTGAGGAACAATGGCTTTGAGCTGGGAGAGGGAAGATTGAGGGTCCAAGTGTCCAAGGCAGTCTGAGAGCTGAAGCTGCACATCGCTGATAAGATGTTCATTCACTCCTGGGCATGGCTACCCCTGCAACCAGCTGCTGGCTTGCCAGGAAGAAGCTGGACATGATGAACGTGTCCAGAGAAGAGCAATGAGGCTGTGGGGGGGGTCTGGAGCACAGCCCTGGCAGGAGAGGCTGAGGGAGCTGGGGTTGCTCAGCCTGCAGAAGAGGAGGCTCAGGGGAGATCTTCTTGCTCCCTGATGGGAGGTTGGATCCAGCTGGGGGTTGGGCTCTTCTCCCAGGCCCCAAGCACCAGAACAAGAGGACACAGTCTCAAGCTCTGCCAGGGGAGGGTTAGGCTGGAGGTGAGGAAGAAGTTCTTCATAGAATGGCCCTTGGGCTGTGCTGCCCAGGGAGGTGCTGGAGTCCCCATCCCTGGAGGTGTTTAGGAAGAGATTGGATGTGGTACTTGGTGCCATGGTTGAGCTGATCAGATGGTGCTGGGTGCTAGGTTGGACTTGATGATCTCAAAGGTCTTTTCCAACCTGGGTAATTCTCTTCTGTTTTTCAGGATTAGGGAAGGCAAATCTGAAGCCACTTTGGATGCTGTGGCATTTGCTGTGTTCTGCTGTGAGTGTGCTGCTTTACAAGTGCATTATCAGTCTTATGTTTGCTAAGCTGGGGAGATAGCTGATGTACAAACTGTGCCTTTGGTTGAAGTACAGAATTCAGCTGTTATGGGATGGATCTGGGGGGATTTTCTGGCTTAAGAGATGTGGAACTGTGACAGCAACGCTTCCCCTCCACACCCCCGAGCTCAGCCTTCCAGCAGGTGAAAAGGTCATCCTCAGCAGCGGCTGGGATCCTAAAGTGATGGAGGATCTCTGAGGGCTTTTCCAACCTGGTTCATTCTGTGGCTCTGTGGCACAGTTGGGATGTATTTCCAGTGGGACTCTGCAGGATTTGGGCAGCTACAACAATTTAACTCTTTGACGCAAAGCAGGAGGAAGAGAACAGGAAGAGAAGACCCCGGGAGCGAAATGGCAGCGACCACCGTGGGGTGGAGCCTCAACAAGAAGAGTTATGCCAGAGAGGCACTTAGTTAATGACTCACAGCTGGTGGTACCCAGGCAGGCAGCGCTGCTGCTGGGTATTGGAGGCTTTGGGGCACTCTCATGTGCCAGGCAGGGCAGGATGCCGGCAGGAAGGCCACAGGGTCCCGGGGCTGGTCTGGCTCCAGCGGACGGCAGGCTGCTAACGACGCTATCGTGATGGATGCTTGCTTTGGCCTGGGTGAAGTGAGGCACAGCAAAATCCTGGTGGCAAGGGGCAGCAGGCTTGGCTCTGGCTCCTAAGCTCGTGGCTCCGCTCATAGCTTGCAGTGTGTATGCTGTGGCTGCATCCCAGGTGCTGGACCGGGCAACTCGAGGCCATGCAACTCGAGGCAGTTTCAAGGCAGACAAGGTCCATGCAGGTTCAAGCATGCAAGGCTGAGCAAGGCAAAGGCGAGGCTGAGCAAGGCTGAGCAAGGCAAAGGCAGGGCTGAGCAAGGCAGAAGCAAGGCAAAGGCAGGGCTGAGCAAGGCAGAAGCAAGGCAAAGGCAGGGCTGAGCAAGGCAAAGGCAAGGCAGAGCAAGACAAAGGCAAGGCTGAGCAAGGCAAAGGCAAGGCTGAGCAAGGTAAAGGCAAGGCAGAAGCAAGGCAAAGGCAAGGCTGAGCAAGGCAGAGCAAGGCAAAGGCAAGGCTGAGCAAGGCAGAGCAAGGCAAAGGCGAGGCAAAGGCCAGGCTGAGCAAGGCAAAGGCAAGGCATAGGCAAGGCTAGGCAAGGCTAGGCAAGGCTGGGCAAGGCTGAGCAAGGCATAGGCAAGGCTGAGCAAGGCTGAGCAAGGCAAAGGCAAGGCTGAGCAAGGCAGAAGCAAGGCTGAGCAAGGCAGGGCAAGGCAAAGGCGAGGCTGAGCAAGGCAGAAGGAAGGCTGAGCAAGGCTGAGCAAGGCAAAGGCAAGGCTGAGCAAGGCTGAGCAAGGCAAAGGCAAGGCTGAGCAAGGCAGAAGCAAGGCAAGGGCAAGCCTGAGCAAGGCAAAGGCAAGACTGAGCAAGGCTGGGCAAGGCAAAGGCGAGGCTGAGCAAGGCAGAAGGAAGGCTGAGCAAGGCTGAGCAAGGCAAAGGCAAGGCAAAGGCTACTGGAAATCAGCCTGTGTATAAATCTTGCCTGAGACTGATCAGACCAATAGGGGCATTGAATCCAGCAGATGTTTACCCCAGGGAAGGGGCTGTGCCAGGCTGTGGCCAGCACAGATGCCCTTAGCACAGCCACAGGGTCTGCACCAGACACCCATGCTCCTGTCCCCTTGCTTGGTGTTCCTGTGTTACTCTGGCTCTCTGCAGGAAGCAGGGGGCAGAGGGGGACCTTGTCTAGACACCTTAGTGTCTGCCTGGGTTTGTGCTGGGGCAGTGTGGCCCTACCATGA
>JAAWVA010000269.1:0-24731 GCA_015227895.2 Colaptes auratus
TCCCAGCCTCCCTCCCTCTGGACCGGAGGAGATGTGGGGGATGCGGTTGTCACCAGCTTCCCGTGAGTCTGAGCTGCTGGCTCTGTGATGAGCTGTCCCAAAGCCCTGGTGATCCTGGCTCTTCCTCAGTCTCCTCTGGTGGCCCAGACATGAAAACAGAAGAGAGATGAGAGCTGGGACTCCCAGGCACCATTGTGTTTTGATTGGGATGGTTATCTATTCAGGTCTCTCCTTTGCATGTTTCCCCCTATGAGAAAGACTTTATAATGTTGGGGTTTGCTTCTTTCCAACATCCTTCCCCACCACACACATGCATATGCACCAGTGTTTTCTAGCAAATAGGAAGCCTGGGTTCAGCTATCCTGGTAACCCACCTGCTCTGCACACAGCTAAGTCACCTGAGCTATATTAACCCAGGTGTCAGTCACCCAATCCAAATTAGCAGTGAAGCTGCAATAAAGCCACACCGAGGTCCAAGCAAGTGACGCCCTGTTGACAAACTACTCCTCCTCTGTGCTTGCTTGCACAGTCAGTGAAAAGCCCTGGCCCCAGGCCAAAATAATAACTCAACATGAACAGGAGACCATTCCCCCACCTGCCTCAGGGTGGTGGAAACATGGAGTCTGCACAGGACCTCAGAGCTGGCAGCTTGCCTGGCCTGGGAAGCTCTGAAAAGCAGAGAAGGGACAGAAGCCACGTGGGGTTTTCCTCTGCTGTGCCCACCTCGGGCACACCATGCCGAGCAGTGTCTGACTCCACCCTGACTTGCTTAGCCCCAGGCATTCCTCATAGCGGGTGTCCTCCATTTCTGTGTGAGGAGGATGAGGATGAGCTTTTTCCAGCCCTCAGTGCAGTGGAACTTAAGGGTGTTGGGACCCATTTCTCCCTGTTACAATAATAGCTTTTGTCCATAGGAAAAATGGTGGAACACTTTTTTTTTTTTAGCTGATCCAAACCAGTTCCTGGCTCTTAGGATGCATTACAAAGTGGGAATCACTGCACTTGCAAATAAAGCAGGCATCTGCCTTAAAAACACCCTAGGAAATGACATTTGAAGCTGTTACTTAGGTTGCAAAGTAAAACATTAAGCAAGCAGGAGAAGCAGGCTTCAACTTTGCCCAGTGCTAAGACAACCCCCCCCTTTTCCTCAAAGTTTCTTAATCCATGCCATGAGATTACCCTTATCTCTGGGGCACACGGTGAAGATAAGGTATTTGTGAAGTGATCAGGTATTATACTGATGTGTCACCAACTACAGACCACGATGAGAAAGGCAGCTGTGGGTCTGAGTCAGCATCGTCTCTTCCTGCACCCTGACTCTTCGTCCTTCCCGCACTGCTCTTGGCAGCCATGGCAGGGAATGGCCCAGCAGCAGCTGACCAAGGAACAGACCACAGGGCTTGGGACTGCCAACAAAATCCAGCTTGTCCAGCCAGGGACCAGGGCTCTGCCAATCAACACACATCTCCTACGGCAGCTCCCTGTCCCAGCCGCTTCATCCTCTGCCCCACCGGCGGGGCCACTCGACCTGACCCTCTTACAAAACAGAATCACAGAACTGTTGAGGTTGGAAGATATCTTTGAGATCACCAAGTCCAACTGCTCACCTAGGGCTCACAAAATAATAACCAGACCCCCCTGAAAATAAAATAATCCCCAATATACTGGTTTTGGGTGGGGAGGCCAAGGAAGGAGGGTTCCTAGTAAATTAAGTCTTTAATGGGGTTCGCTTCCTGGCTCTCCTGCTGTGGGTGCAGACATCACAGGGGTGGAAGCTGCTGCAGCTCTCCAGAGGAGTGATGTGCAGCGTGAGGCAGGGGTCAGGCTGGGATAGCTGAGCGGCACGACATGCAGAGAGGACCAAGAGAAGCAACCACCACGTCCCTCAGCAGCTGAGCCTTGTTTGCCCTGAGCACCAAGTGAGACGAGAGCTCGTGGAGAGCCAGCACGCAGCCCCCGCAGACGGCACCATCACCGACACGCAACAGAGGATCTGAATTCACATTGCACAAGCATGACCAATGCTGGCCTTTCGTAACTTTCAAGAGTTTCCTCAAGAGTTCCACCAAATAAAGAGTGCTTTTGAGGGGGCCTTTTTAGATATAAAAATTAACTGCCTTTTGCCTTTTTCTCCCCCTTTTCATTGCTTTAAGTTGCTCACGTTTCCTGCGGCATCGAGAGGCACGTGCGTTATATGAAGAACTAAATTCCTTCCACCTCTAACAAAACAAGATTGCCCATAAATGTGAAGCTTTAAATGCATCGATGCAAGAGCCTTGCAACACCTAGCAAACACTTATGGCAGCTTGCTGTTCATTTTCACAAACACCGCCAGCCTCTCCCATCCCCATCTGTTTGTTATGTGGGCACCGATTATCAGCTCAGTTCTGTAGTCACTAAAAGGTACAGAGAGGAGCAGCAATTCAGTCATGGCTTAAAATGTTTGAGTCTAATCAAAAAAAGGAAGAGAGAGAGCAGCAGCCTTGTGGTGGGTTGAAAATTCCACACACACCCCCCAGCATAAAATTGCCAGAGCAGCTCAGTGGAAGCGAATTAATCTGTCTTTGCAAGCAAAACTACAATCTAAACATGAAATGCAATGAATGTGGGCAAAATAGACAACATTTACATGTATGTACAATTTATAAACAGCACAAGAACCCCCCTGGACGAACCAGGAGGCTCCTAATAGCTTCCCCACTCCCTGCTCCCTTCTCTACATCCCTGTACACAGGACAAGAGAAAGAGCAGAGAGTTGCTGTTCCTTACTTAACCCCAACAAGAAGGCATTCATGATCAGCAAAGCCAGAAGTTAGCATCTACCAGAGTGAGGAAGCTGAAAAGAGCAAGAGTTCGTTGATACAAACACACTTTCTTAGTAGTCTGTCCAATGGGATTATTTAGACCTTATCATTATTTAGACCTTATAATTATTTAGACCTTATCATTATTTAGACCTTACCATTATTTTCCCTTTTACACCCAATGGCAATTTATTTGCTTTCTATCACTTTCTGTTCAAGATCTGTGGACAATTTCCCAGGCACAGCCTGAAACTACCACAAGCCTCCTGTTTTGTAGCCTTCACCTCTACCACGGGATGGGTCAAGGGGAGATCGCCTCGTTTCCACCGCTCCCCTTTGAACCACAGCCACGGTGGGCAGCCGGGGATGTGGGACCCGTGCTTTACGGGAGGCCAGCAAAGCTTTGCGCTCCAAGTGAGCTCCGAAATCATGACCGCACAGCAGAAGCCGTGGGTGGCTGAAACGGTTTGGCCTGCAGCCTCAGGCCTCGTCAGCTTGCACAAGCTGACTCCCGCCTGTCAGCTGAGCTGCCGCTGGGGCACCCGGTGCGGCCCCTGCGCCACGCCAGCACGGCTGCCAGCCAGCCACCCGCACCTCGGACACAAGCACTGCCTGCTCCACCGGGTACCTGCAGCTGCGCACAGCAAGGCTGGATTTTGTTCTGCTGAACGAGAGGGTCTAACCCTGGCATCTGAAAGTTTTTCCCAGAACAAAGACCATCCAACAAACAATAATGAAAGCTCCTCTCCATCCACTTCCTCGGGTATAGCTGCTGGATGATGAGGTTTAGCGTTGGGTTTGTGCTACACAATTGTTACCATAAACCTCCTGTTTATGTTTGGTGTTTGTGTATTTGTTTTGTCTCCCTGTGCAGATTTCAGTGCTCTTTGGAAACCCCAAACAAATCTCTGACTGGGCTGCCTGTGAATGAAGCCTTTACTCCCACAGTGTTATGAAAGCAAACACAAGCCCAGGGTCAAGTGCTTCTTTTGTCCCAGTAGTTCTTTCCCACGAGTTCAATCCTGCCATTAGCATTGATTTCCACTCCTTTAATCTGGAAATGCCTATCACAGCTCCTCAAAGCATTCCCCCCCCCCCGCCCTGAGATTTCTCTAAATATTAGCAAAGAAACCTTGGGGTCCTTACCTTTACCTCCCGTTGCCTGCAGCATCTTCAGATGATCCACTGTCATTTGCAGTATTTCCGCTTTTTCTAATTTGGCAGATCCCTTTGGAGATAAGAGACTCGCATAAGCAAAGGCTTACAAGTACTAGAAACTTTAATTTGATATACTTTCCAGCGAGCCCAAGCCTTATGGTTTCAATTTCCCCTATCATTAGGACATTCTAGGCTTAATTCTTTCGTAAGCATCTGCCTCCCCAGACTCTTGGCTGAGGGCTAATGCTGTCCCCTCCCCAGCAAAACCAGCAGCAGAATTTGGATTTATTAAAGCTCTAGTTCAGTCTAGCTCTGAAGGTAGCACAGAGGTGAGAGATTCAAGAAGTGAGAGAAACACGTTAGCTTTCTGGACTTTTATTAACAACAAACACGCAGGGAGAGCTGGCAGGACAGGTCTGCGCAGCAACCCAACACCCCGCTGTGACATCTCTTTTCTGCTTTAACCAGTAGGTGTCCCTGTGGACACACACCCAGAAGTCTCCCTTTTTATCGCTTGTTAATATTCCGCATCCCATTGGACTTCTGAATATGCCGTTCTCATTCTCCACTGAAAAAAAAACAGCCACGCAGTATTTTCAGTTAGCAACAAGTCTAGTTTGCAGGGCCAGAGAACCACAGAACCACAGAATCACATGTGGATTGGAAAAGACTTTTTAAGATCATCAACCCTGCTCTAACTCTGCCAAGCCTGGTGCTAAACCACGTCCCTCAGCACCACATCTCTGCGTGAAGCTGAATACTGTGAAAAAGAAAGAGTTTAGCTCCCCTCTCAGTAAAATACTTTTCTGTTACTGAGGTGGCTCACATAGCTACAATAGGTGCTGGGAAAGCATGAAATACAACTCCAAAGGTAGCATGAACACACTCATCTCTAAGTAAACTACTTTGCATGGTATCACTCCCTTCAGTATCTGAGCACAGCCAGACCACTGAGTTCACCATGCAAATGTTGCTCCACTGCAACAGCTCACCCTTCAGCATTAGTTAAAACCAGGGCTGCACAAGCTGCATGCAGGGGTGGATGGCATCCTGCAAGCCTAGTTATCACCTGGGCCACCTCACTGCCACTGGCCAGCTTTGCCCAGGTGATGCTGAGACCCTGCCCCACAGCCCCCTCACACCATCGCCAACCGCTGCGAGGGACTCTGGAGAGCAGAGCTGGGAGGGAGGGAGAGAGGCGGAAGCGAAACTAAACCTCCAAGTTGGAAACTTCAGTGAGCTGAATGTCAAGGAGCTGGAAGAGGACCGATGACTTTGTCCTTGGCACACTGCAGGAAAATGGTGGGGGCTTTCCGAGCGGCATGCAGCACGCGCTCCGTTGTACGCCAACACGTTTCTTTCAATCCCCTTACAGCTTTCAGCACTTCTCCTCGTACAAAGGTCGGTGTGCCTATGATTTTTTGGGCTGATTCCCCCCATTTTGCATGCAACTGCACCCCGTCGTTTTCGCAGGCTTCATCTTTTCCACAGCCACGGTACAAGCTGTCTCAGTGAGAGTGACTAATAGCTAAAAACTGCATGGCGCTGGGTAGTTTCCAGCAGGCTCTGTAGGATTTGTTTTATAATGTTTGTGGTTTGCGAGAAGTAAACAACAAAAAGGGACAAACAACTGTTGTCCCTTGCCCCTGTTTATCTAGCTGAAAATATCCCTGCCACTCCATTTTGCCAGAACCTACAGAAAGGCATAGTTGCAACCACCAGTTATGAACAGCGTATCGCAGGTGGCACAAGTCCTGCTCTCGCCGTTTACCTTTTGACTTTTCTTTTTTAGCCAGCTTTTTGTTCAGACCAGGGGCATCAACAGGCCTGATTTGCTGCAGTGTCTGCCATGCAGCACCTCACAATCCTGCTCTTAAATCTTACTTTCTGGGGTTTGTTTTACTGTTACAAGAAGTTAAGTTCTTTCTTCTCAGTTAAGTTGCTCCCATTCGAAATGCAGCGTCCGTTGCACCATCCACGGGTCTTCAGATGCCTCCAGTCAAACAAGAGCAAGGCTAAATATCCAATCAAAGCCCCCAGAACAAAAATCAAGATGTGGAAAGTAAAAAAAATAAAATCATTGAATTTGAATGGCATAAACAAAATGGCCTTTGTACAGGACAGGCTGTACTCCAGGCTTTTGGTCTATCAGTTCACAACCAAAAGCACCTCGACCAAAGTTAGCTGGATCCTTCCAGCCTCCCCACTGAATACTTCTCTCACCAAAAGTCTTTGCACACATCCCTGCCTTCACCAGCTCACATGACATGGGCCTAGTCCCCCTCCTAATGCCCTGCTTGTAAAGAGTCATTTTAAAACATGGATAATCCAGACTGCCTGCTCCCTCTTTAGGAAACCGGATTGATTAGTAACTGAAATGACAGATTAAAAATTAAAAGGCTCCTTAAAGCAGAGGTGAAGGAAATGGTATTTAAAGACGTAGCCAGAAGGCTAACTGACACACAGGTTTGAGGGGAACTGTGTTGGGTTTGGGTGTTTGTTGTTGGGGTGGGTTTTTTTTTTAATAAATATGGAGTAAAGCACATTTTTTTTACCAAAACCACTGCTGGAATTTGTCGAAAGAACAGAGGCAACATGAACACAGTTACCCTTAAGGGAGAAACGAGTCAAAGAATGGAAATGGGGGTTTTTTTCAGCCTTATAATGAATTATGTTTCTAAGAGTTTCACCACAAGAAAGCATTTTATTGAAATGCCTGCTTTGTGCCAGATCAGGACACATACAGGATTACTTTAATGAGTTTTACAAGAGGGCTAACGTTGCCAGATGAGATACAGAAGGAAAAGGAAAAAAGAAAAAAAGGAAAGGAAAAAAAAAAAAGAAAGGAGAGGGGAAAAGGAAAAAAAAAAAGAAAATTGAAAGGAAAGGGGGAAAGAAAAGAAATAATAGAGAAAAAATAATGAAAGGCAATGGGAAAAGGAAAGAAAAAGCAAAGAATAAAGAAAAGAGAAAGAAAAAAGGAAAGAAAAAGAGAAAAAAGAAAAAAGAGAAAAGGGAAAGAAAAAAGAGAAAAAGGAAAACAAAAGAAAAAAGAAAGGAAAAGGAAAAAAGGAAAGAAGAAAGAAAATAGAAAAAAGGAAAGGAAATAGAAAAAAGGAAAGAAAATAGAAAAAAGGAAAGAAAAAAGAAAAAAGGAAAGAAAAAAGGAAAAAGGAAAGAAAAAAGAAAAAAGGAAAGAAAAAAGAAAAAGGAAAGAAAAAAAGAAAAGGAAGAAAAAAGAGAAAGGAAAAAAAGAGAGAAAGGAAAGAAAAAGAGAAAGGAAAGAAAGAGAGAAAGGAAAGAAAAAAGAGAGAAAGGAAAGAAAAAAGAGAGAAAGAAAAGAACAAAAGAAGAAAGGAAAAGGAAAAAATGAAAGAAGAAGAAAGGAAAGAAAAAAAGGAAAGAAAAAGGAAAAAGGTAAGAAAAAGGAAAAAGGAAAACAGGAATGGAAAAAAAAGGAAAGAAAAGGAAAAAAGGAAAGAAAACAGAGGAAAAGGAAAAAGGAACAAAAAAAGGAAAAAACAAAGGGAAAAAGCAAAAAGGGAAAAAGGAAAGAAAAAAAGAGGAAAGGAAAAAAGAAAAAAGGAAAGAAAGAATAAGAAAGAAAGAAAGAAAGAAAGAAAGAAAGAAAGAAAGAAAGAAAGAAAGAAAGAAAGAAAGAAAGAGAAAAAAAAGAAAGAAGGAAGGAAGGAAAGAAAAAGGAAAAAGGGAAAGAAAAAAAAGGAAGAAAAAAGATAAAGGAAAAAGAAGATAAAAAGGGCTTACTTGTTTTTCAAAAGCAGTTGGCACAAGCCTCCTCAGCTCTGATAAACTGTTATTTATACGATCTCGGCGCCTCTTCTCTATAATCTGGTCCCAAAACAAAAACAAAGCACATGAGGTTTATAAGAAAAAAAAAGTTGAAGGGCAAAAATCACCACACGCAAGCCGAGTGTCACAGGGGAAGAGAAGGAGGCACAACCTACCCCTCTTCTTTTCTTTCTGGCCATGATCTGAGATGTTGTCGTTGGGGAGCTCGAGCGAATGACAGAACTGTTACTTTGCCTGTGAGACAATAAAAGTATGTCAGGTGTTGCACAACTTGACGCTGCTCTTTGAAGACACCTCAGGCCACCATATTAAGTATGCATAGTCCCTTTCACGCTGTTCTCAGTGCTTGGAAGGTGTGCTTTGCGCTGCACAGTGTTTCCAAAGAGACAGAAACCCTTCGTTTCTCACTGACCCAGCACATCTTTGGAACTGACAGAATGTCCCTTGGCTATAAAGGCCTTTTCTGGAGACAGCTCATGGCCCAGCTGAATTGATTGCATTTTCGTGGCACATAAAGCCCTACCTACTACCAAACACAGGCTAAAGAAAATCCAAAGCCACATGAACCATAGAATTGTCTAGGTTGGGAAAGAGCTTTAAGATCCAACCATTACCCCAGCACTGCCAGGTCTCTCAGCACCGCGTCGACAAGTCTTTTAAATCCCTCCCTGGGGACTTCACTGCTTTCCTGGGCTGCCTGTTCCAGGGCCTGATAACCCTTTTGGGGAAGACATTTTTCCTTATGTCCAACCTAAATCTCCCCTCCATCTCCGTATGATAACAGCAGTACACATATCTCATACCACAACCTCTGTTTGCCCACTGTGTTTTGACATCAGTGCCCATCATTGCAAGAGTCAACAGATGCTCAAGCCCAGAGCCAGCTGCCCAGCCCAGGTCTGTGGGGCTGTCCTGCACCAGGAGCAGAATTCAAGACTTACTTTTAAAACTACACTACCCAGGAGTAAGAAAAGGCTTTTCTTTCAGCATGAGCAAGCAAAAAAATCCTGTAGCTTTCAATACTCATTTAGCCACTGAAGCGGACTGGATGGAGCTCCAGTGCATGTGCCTCTAAATTAGCAAGGGCACCTCTGACCACCAGCTGGGAATCCAGGAGCCCCCCAGCCGGTTCTCCAGCGGCCACCAAGGCTAACCCCCGGCTTGCTCCGGGGATTTGCAGAAGTCACCACTCAATCGCTGTTCATCTCTGCTCTCTGCTCATCACTCATTTCCCGCTGGCACCCAATGCCTTACATTGCCCGGCCTACTGCAGAGCTACTTTGGGAAAGATCTGATTGAAAATGGCCATTTAAGCAAAGCTAACGAGCTGCAGCTCGTAATGTCGAGGGACAGGCAGCTAAACCGTGGGGTGAATTCCTGGGGGGTATCAACAAGCTGCTCGTTGACCTGGAGGGGGACAAACCTTCATCCTGCTTCTCACTCCGAGGCTGCCCACCCCAGTCGGGATTCCCCCGACTCTGCCCCACCCTGGGGCACATCCCGACTCGGCAACCCCGGGGATCGGGGGGTGCTCCACTTACCCGGAGTAGTTGTTCTCGCTCCCCACGTCTATCGTCTCGTCCATGTCGCTGTCTGAGGTAGTTTCCTCGCAAGGCCGCTTCATTGTGGGCACAGGACGCGGCGCAGCTTAGGGCCGTAGTATGGGCAGAGATAAATAAATCCGGGGGGGGTAAAGGGGGGTAGGGAAGAAGGGTACCTCCGGCACGGCTCGGCTGGGCTCCGCACCGCCAGCAGAGCGAACCGTCTCTGAAGCGCTTTCCCACGCCGCGGCACAGCCTCAAGCCCGCCGGCCCGCCCCCGGCCAGCCGCGCCCCGCCCCGCCGGGGGTGACGGGCGCGGGGGGGGGGCTGCCCACCGCGGAGGAGCGGGCGGCAGCACCGCGGGGGTCCGGCCGCTCTCGAGCCGCGGCAGGCGGGGAGTGGAGCGGGGCAGATGCCCCCGGTGTGGGGCTCCGGGACATCCTCCAGGGGAAACAAGCAGCATCTGGTTCCTGGCCCTCCCATGTCGTCGCCGATCGAGGAGTGTGAGAAGGCGGCCCCGATGTCCCAGACGGTGTTTAGGGGGGGATCTTCTAGCCCCTGGCCCCTAAGCCCCGAGTCTGATCAGCACCCCCGTGCCATCCTGCAAAGCTCTCGGTGGTGGTGGCAGCCCCGGCCGCCGCTCCCTGGGTGCCGCTGTGTGTCGTGTACAGCACAGGAACGCGGCTTTGAGGCTGTGTAAACCCCAGGGAGGGTATAAAGCCTGAGAAGGGCATAAATCCTGGGAAGAGTATAAATCCCCGGGAAGGTACAAATCCCAGCCCAGCCGGGCGAGCGTCCCCGCCCGCCCCGTCCCGCTGGGGCTCCGAGGCGCAGCGGGCACCGGCAGGGGTGATAGCCAAGCACGGCAGTAATCCGGGCTGGAAAGGACTCGGAGAAAGCGTAGCGGCTCGGTTACCGGAGGATCTGTAGAAGGCGGGTTTTATTTTGCTTTGGTTTGGGTTTTCCCCCTCGCCCCTCCGTCTCTCTGCTGTTCTATAATTCCGGATTCCTGTCAAAGCACAGTCGGGCTGGGGCGTTCTCCGCAGGAATTTAAATCTCCCACCTTCGATGGTTGTCCCGCTCTGCCTATCCCCTCTGCCACCTTCCTAGGAGCCATTTTTCTGCCACCCCCGCTGCCAGGACGCTGTCTGAGAGTGGCCGCGGGCGGCGGGCGCGCTGCGGAGCCTGCAGCAGGCCTGGCACCGCCGTGTCACCCTGCCCGAGGTGTCCAGGTACAGCTGGGCAGGGGCAGTTCCCCCCGTGTCGCCAGCACCTGCCAGAAAGAGGCTGCTGGAAGCAATTACCGGGAAATCGCCGCAAAACGCCCAAGTGACGGGAGGTGTCCCCGTCGCACCGCCGTGGCCGCCGGGCACTTGCCTCTTCGGGTTTCCAGCCCGAGAGAAGGGAGAACGGCGGGTCGGAGAGGGAGAAAAGAGCCGGAGGGGCTCCGGCTGTGCTTTCGGGGGAGGGTGCAAGCCCGGCGGGCCGAGCGGACACCTCCGAGGGGCGGCTGCACCGGCAATGCCGGACCCGCTACTGCCCGCGGAGGGGTCTGCCCCTGCCGGCTCTTACCGAGCAGTCGATGGGGCTGGGGACTCGGCTCTCCATTAGCTTGGGTCCGTTGGAAGGTGCAGGTGCTTTGAAGCTCGTTTGAGGTTCTGTGTGCTGGAAAGGGCCTTTGCGAAAGAGAAAGCGGCGCCAGCGCTTCCCGCTCCCTCCCCCCCACTTCTTTCCCCCCCCCGCTAATACCCTCGGTCTCTGCAATTACATTTGGTGACACGTCGGGTGTTGGCTCTTTCATGTGGCTGTTGCTGCTGTGTAAAGGAACAGCGGGATTTCATGCCTCATTGCCCTACCGGGGCATCCTTTTCATGCTGCCCGTGTGCGCGGCTTCGCGGCTGCTCAGGCACAAGGGAAGCGAAGCGCCAGCGGGAAAGGCAAAGGCAGCTCCGGGGAACGTTCCCCACAATGGTCCCTTTGATGGGATCTGACGAAAAAAACCCACCCACAACAACAAAAAATCGTCCCCAAACCACCGCCACCACCGGGGAAGAAAAAATCATCTAAACACAAATAAACAAGAAAGAAAAAGCACCCGACAACATAAAACACCACCAATCGAACAACTGAAAAAATCCAACCCAGAAGTGTATTGGGACCGTTGGGGAGAAATGGAATAGCAGGAGCAGCCTCCGGCTAGTGCGAGGAGTCCCTGTCCATGGCAGGGGGGTAGGAACCAGATGATCTTTAAGGTCCCTTCCAACCTTCTATGAATCTGTGATTCCCGTGCCCGGCTGCAATTTGAAGCACAAGCGCTTTGGAAATCTGGGAGCAGCCTCAGCAGTTTTACTGCTCGGCGTGGGGCTTTCTAGATTTAACAAACAAAAAGCTCAACCCAAAACAAAAAAGTCCCCTCCGTAGCTTGTGATGTAAAGGCACGGACTGGGGGCACCTGTGAAGGCCAGACCCGTTGCCGGCCGGGCAGCGATGTTCTGCCGCAGCCACCGCCTGTCAGAGCGGTAGGGGACATTCGGTAGCTCTGAGTTTAAAATCCCTGTCACCTTGCACGGGCTACAGCTGCTCTAGATACTCCTGCAAAGTCTTCCGAAACTGGGCGACGGGCTGGAGGGTGGGGATGTGACTCTCCCCCGACACCGGTGCGGTTCCGAGCTGTCCCGGCGTTCTGCGCTGAACTATTGCATGTCACGCGTCGCTACTGCTAGATTTGTCGTTTCTTCTCACTCTGGAGATAGTTCCTGCTGCCCTACGTGTTTTGTTTTGTTTTAAAATTTATTTCTCCCCTGTCCCCCCCCCGGAGAACAAGTCTTTCTTGCTCTTCTCCTACAGAAACCTGAGCTAGCCCACGTTTATCTCCCCGAGCAGAGCTCACGTCCGCGTTGTTTTTCGCGGATCCGGCTACCAAATCCTCTTGGCAGCCTTGCTGAGGTCCCTCCTCCGGGAATCTCCCAACGTTACAGGCAATTGCTGTTCTCATTTTCCCCAGATTAATTTATTTTTCTTTTCCCGCTTAGATCTACTTGCTCTCTGGGGGAGGGACGTGCTTTCCCGGGACGCAGCTGGGAAGGCACAGCCTTGCTAGGTCCCCGCTGCAGGTGCCGAGACTCGGGGGGCTCCACGGCTCCGATGGACCGGGCAGGGGCTGCGCCGGGCCCGGGGGACGGCCGTGGAGGGATGAAACCTCCGGTTGTGCCTCAAACCGGGGTGGAAATACGTCGTGTGACTGGCGAGTTCTTTTCTGTAGTGGCCCCTTCTGCTGCAGCGGGCTCGGAGCCGCGCTGACGGAGCGCAGCTGAAGACCGGGCAAACCACCGTTCTCCTTTCTCGGGGTCTTTTCCCTTCAGAAGAATAAAGCCCGAGCCTCCCTCCTTTGCCACCCGCCTGAAAGCTACTGGGGCAGCCCCGGCCTCAGCGCCCCAGCGGCAGAGAAGGAGCCGGCGATTTGCTGCCCGGAGCCCCGGGAAGAGCAGCCCCTCTCTGGCGAGCAGCAGCTCGTCGGAGGTTCCTGGGGACGGCGTGGGGAGGTCAGGCAGATCCCCCTTCTTTCTCGCTCCCCTCCCGACCCCCCCGCCCCCCCTCCTCCGCCCCTGATTTGTTTGGGGTTTTGTTGTTTCTGGTTTTCCCTTCGTGAAAACCGTCGTGCGGACGCAAGCTCCCGCGGCCTGGAGGCGGCCGTGGGACGCCGGGTGCCGTAGAGAAGTGAAGCTCGTCTTCCCCGCACCCCTCTCGAAAATGAATCTGCCATTTCCCCTAGACTTATATGCTCATTATATGCAGCTGTGAGACGTCTAAAACTAAACAGTTAAGAGTTTTAAAGAACATTTGAAACATGAGCGTAGCCCCCTGAAGGAGCTGAAGTTTTGCCTCTCTTAAGGGGACTAAAGATTGCCCCCTTTCTGTTTCTTTACTGGTCGTAGTAGGCAACCAGACTTTTCGTCTAAGAGCTGTGCTTTGCTTTATACTTCTGCTTTTTACTGTACATGTTTCATACCTTACCCTCTCCCTCTTGAACAAAACGTTTGCATCCCATTTCCTTCACCCAGTAAGCAGCCTCTTAGGGATAACTTTTCCAGTACTCTGAAGTTAATTTCTCTAGGAGCTGTAGAGGAGGACAATCCACATTCGTGGGCTGCAAACAAAAACATCGTATGTTTTTTTTCTTGCTGGACTCATCATTAACTGCCAGGAAAGGCTGAAAAACCAGAGGAAAGCTCTTGAGTTGTTCTTTTGTTTTCTCTGATGCGATTACGGCTAAAGGTTAACATGATTTCTGGCTAAGTTCACAGCAAGGCAGGGCTGACAGGCGGGAGAAGGAGTAGAGCATCGAGGAAACCAGGATTGAAAGGCTGAAGAAAGAGCAGAGAGTTGAGGAAGCCACACGTGGGGAAGCCAAAGGAAACAATGCTCAAAAAAAGAAAGGTGGAGAGCCCTTAAAATAGGTGGCTTTGCCTGGACAGTGGCTGCACACAGGTGGAAGTGAGTGTGGCATTTCACACATTTTTGCACCGTGGGGAAGTATTTGATTATCACTTAGGCTTTAGGACTCTTATCAATGAGTGAGAGTAGGGCCTGATCCACAGGTTGTTGCCGTGGGACTACAACCACCATGTAGATGCTAACAGAACTGCACTGCCCTGAGGTGCATGTATCACTCCAGTAGGTCACTCCATCTTACCTCCAGTTTGGGAAGTATAAAAATCATGGAGACTTACTGTAAGAAACTACAATTTCAAGCTGAATATGATTGAAAAAAATATAGTAGTAAGGTGGGGCGATGCAGTGGGTATTTACAGCCCTTCCTCAGTCTCTCAGTGTTCAGAATTGAGCTACACCTCTGCAAATCTGACCTCAGGGAAGTA
Organism: Colaptes auratus; assembly: GCA_015227895.2. Classification (NCBI taxonomy): domain Eukaryota; kingdom Metazoa; phylum Chordata; class Aves; order Piciformes; family Picidae; genus Colaptes; species Colaptes auratus. The sequence continues at coordinate 14,191 of JAAWVA010000269.1, forward strand.
GTGAAGCTGACTGGAGGGTTTTAAGGCTGACTCCTGAAAACATAACTCTGTGGTCCCTGTGTTGTGTCACGCTGCTTCTCTGCTCTTGGTGCCTACAGAGGTCAATGAACGCACCCTGCTGGGTCAAGTGCTTCCTCCTGGTCTCTAGTCAGAAGGTGCTGCGTGTTTGTCCGGTCATCCCATTAAATGCATGAAATGCTGTCCCTGAGAGCTGTCACTACGTTCTAGGTGACAGGGAGAGACAGGAATACCTCCTCTGGCTCCTGCAGGATTAAGGACCCAGGGCTGTGCTGTCTGGTGATAAGGAGGAGCGGCACCCCAAGGAAGGGCTGGAAAGGACAAACACTGATGCCAAAGAGCCTCATCCTTAACTCTACACCTTGTCACTCTTCCTACGTGATCTTGTGCACTAAGGACAATTAATTCATTAACAAAAGGCATTACATTTAAAGTGTGAACTGTATTGAACCTCAGTTTGCATGCTCTCATTCACTGCAGAACTAGCTGCAATTTGCTTTAAATTAAATCACTTTCAGACTAAACCAACACAGAACAGAATAAAAGCAACTTCAGCTTTGAATGGATGCCTGCATAGAATTGTTTGTGGTTTAACCAATCCACTCTAAAAATTAACTCTATTAATTTTCCTGGGCATTTCCATCTAGCCTGGCTTGTTCTTTTTTCCCCCCTCTGCTTTAGTCTCCTATCAGTGAAATGGAAATAGAAATTGCCTGCAAACAGCTTGAAGTTGTTGGAGGGAAGGGGCTTGGTAACTGCAGCATTTCACCTGGTATTCAATGTGTATGTTCTGAAAAAGCTGGGTCTTGGTTTCCTTCTTGCCTTGTATTATTTCTCAAGGACTGTGCCCAGCTGTCAGTGACCCCCAGGAGATGTGGCAGCGGAGAATTAGGGCCTCGCTGTGCATTTTCAACTTCCACTGAACATCTCCTTGGCTTTGGCTCTGTGTTTTCTACAAAGACTATGGGCCAAGGTTTCAGGACTCTCTAACTTTAGTCATCTTAATGAACAGCTTCAATGGTGCTAATGGGAACTAGGGCACTTTCTTTAATACTGGAAATCAGGCCACTTAATTGCCTCACAAAAAAAAAACAACCCACCATACAGAACCTGGCCTCAGAGTTTTCTGCACAACACAGATTATGAACTTTAATCTCTTTTGGAGGAAGCTCTGTTAAAAGCCAGAGAGCTGCAGCAAGAATAAAATCTCTGTGTTTTAATGGAAACAGGGCACTTGTTAAAATGAGCACATCAGCACAGCTTTGTCATTGAAACTCTCTTTTTTTCCCCCTGTTTTAAATACATTTTCACAGTGGTGAAGCATGGTTCAGCTTGCTGGCAACTGTGGTAAGGCTGGAGAAACATTTCAAAACTGGGGACCTCGATTTCCCCCCCCCTTTTTTAAATCAAAACTTGGGAAGTTTTGGACTAAATTATGTCTCTCTTTTCCAATTCTTTCTTCCTAGTCAGCTTTCCTTCCACCCCCCCTCCCCAATTCTTTCTTGAATGTTTTCACTCTAAATGAGGCTTTATTGTGCTTTTTTGCTTGCCAAAAACTGGAGAATTGTCATTATTTGAGTTTTTTTGTCAGTTGTCTTTTAAAAGAAAACCCAAGATGCTTTCCAGAGAGTTAGGAAGGAACCAATTTTCAAGGAGCGTAGAGGAAACTGCAGTGGCATGAACGGAGTTTTCTTCGTGAGAGGAAATAGTGTGTCATCTCCAGGCTTGAAATCTGGGGGTTAATAATGAAGACCATCACCTAAGGCTCTAAAAATAAGTCCTCCTATGTATAAACTATAAAAATGAAGAAATCTCAGCTATTTTGGCTAGATCCATGGCACTTTAATGAACTCCCTCACTAACACCAGGCATCGCTGGCAGCTGGAAGTGACCATGAGACTGAAGATCCCAGCAAGCTGGTGAGCAAAAGGACACATTTGCTCAACATCCATTTGTCAGTGGAAGAAGTTATGATCCCTGGATAAAGAAAAATCATCAAATTATTGGCAACACCTCCCGAATGTCTGTGATAAAACACTGAGGGTCAAGAGTGAATAGCCAGCCGATAAGATTTGGCCCCAAATTAAGGAGGGAAAAAAGCCCCAGCCAAGAGTCTTTAACCACAGGAGGGCTGGATCAGGTTCTTAAGCCAAAGGCAGAAACTGCTTCTCCCTAAACTGAAAGTTCTAAATGCTGCCATGGATTTGTGTCCATGCAGAGGGAATCTAAACTGCAGATTGTTTTTGTCAATCACTCTCATTTTCCAAAGCAGAGAAATTGCCTCTGTCTTGGTTGTGCTCAGCCTTGTGTCTTCTGGCTGCCTGTGCTGTGATTCTTTAGTTGATACCACGACTGATCCTGCTGAGCTTAGTCAGGAAAACCTGCGTTGACTGAATGTGGCTTTTGCTTCAATAAGGAAGGAGCTCTCTGCAGGAGCTGGGTCTAATTCCAGTTTCCCTCTAAAGAAAAGGATACTGTCCAAGTAGTTCTGATTTATGGAGATAAACATTTTTCTCTCCTTCAAAATGCTAGATTACTGTGGTAGTATTTTAGTGTCAAATCTTTCTGACTAGTTTCATTTTTCCTCTGTGTCTTGTTTTTTTGTTGTTTACACAGAGCTGACAATAAATATTGCACATTGCAGGGAAATGAGATCAGACTTTCTCTTCAAGAGGAAAGCTCTGCAGGTCTGAGGGGATGTGTCAGATTAATTGTCAGCGACTTAAGAAGTGTTCACTGCTCTCTGTGCTGCAAGAGGTGAAAAAATCTGTGCAGGCTGAGGGCTTTCCAAAGTGCTAACTGCTTTCTTTTGCTCAGTAAGTTGTTTGCTTGTGCTTCATTTCTGATGGCAGATGTTAACCAAAGAGCGTTTACAGTTGCTGTGAGAGAGCTCTTTGCTTTTGGTGCTTGCTTCTTGCTTCTTGCAATCAGCAGCAGAGCTTTCCTTTTACAATCACTCTCTCTGTGTAGAACTTCTTCCTAACATCCAGCCTAAACCTGCCCTGGCGCAGCCTGAGACTGTGTCCTCTTGTTCTGGTACTGGCTGCCTGGGAGAAGAGACCAACCTCTGCCTGGCTACAACCTCCCTTCAGGGAGTTGTAGAGAGCAAGAAGGTCTCCCCTGAGCCTCCTCTTCTCCAGGCTAAGCAACCCCAGCTCCCTCAGCCTCTCCTCATAGGGCTTGTCTTCCAAACCCCTCACCAACTTTGTTGCCCTTCTCTGGACACCTTCCAGCAAGTCAACCTCCTTCCTAAACTGAGGGGCCCAGAACTGGACACAGGACTCGAGGACTCACAGGACTCAAGGTGCGGCCTAACCAGTGCAGTGTACAGGGGCAGAATGACCTCCCTGCTCCTGCTGGCCACACTCTTCCTGATGCAGGCCAGGATGCCGTTGGCCTTCTTGGCTGCCTGGGCACACTGCAGGCTCATGTTCAGCCTACAATCAACCAGCACCCCCAGGTCCCTCTCTTCCTTTCCAGACTTGAGCTGTTGCTGTTTTGGGCTCCACTGCAGGGCCTGAGGTGGCTGGCACCGCTTCTCTGGAGCCACAGCAAGTGGACACTTCCACCACCAAAAGATCATGAGGTCCCAGGATGGTTTTCTCCTGGTGTTAAGGGTAAGGCAGACACTGTGATTTATGTCTCTTCCCTTCAGCCCCTGCTTTAGTTGCTGTTATGTTGGTTTTGACCATGGAGAGCTTTTTTAACTGAAGATTTTATCTTTTTTCTCTCAGCCAAATCTCAGGCTTCTGAAATGTTCTCTTCTTTCAGGCCATCACTCCTGCTTGGCAAGCTGCCCTCCCTGGCTTTCTGCAAGCCCCACTCCGTAGTTTTCCCCCCCACTTTTATTGTCCTACTTTATTTTCTACTGCTCTCCATGAGACACGCTCAGGTCTCCACCTCTGCTGCCTTCTTTTATGCCACCTCCATCTCTGGGAACAGCCTGGGGATGTCTCAGGAACTGCAGCTCACAGAATTCAATTTCTAGCACTGACTTCTTCCCAGTCTCAGAAGTGGCTTTTTTGTTGTTGTTGATAGACTCTCCCTCTTCCCACGTCCCTCTCCTATCTGTGGCCTTTACACAACCAGCATTGAACTTGTCTGTCTTCCTAAAGCTCTCATCTCCTCTGCTTCCTTGGCCAAGGCTGAAGGCATCAGTTCTTCCAGTTTGGGTGATAAAGGTTTACAGTGCTGGTGCCTTCTCTGCCCTCTTGTTTGCTTAGATGTGAAGGCTGTCTCCAAGTGCAGCTATCAGGTCTTCCTACAAGAGCACAGCATAATCTGACTTTTCTGCTAGACAGACTAAACTTGGGTTAGGCTTCTGCCTGGCTTCCCAAGCACACCTCCTATGCTTCTGGACTGTTAGAAAAGCTCTTCAGTTCCTCCTTCTGTTTTATAGCTCTGGCCACATCACTCCTGTCACTCCTTCTGGCTCACTCATTCCTACTCTGCCTGAAATACTCTGTCTTCACCTTCCTGACCCTTCTCCAACCCTCCCACACCCCTGCCTTTTCCCTTACCATATTCTCTCCTGCTTTCTGGTCAAGCCAGGCTGATCTGCTTTCCCCTTTCTGTGCATGCTGAGTCTCCAAAGCATTTTCCAGACATGCTCAGGGTTAGCAGTGGTGGCACAGGACTCCCAAGCTAGGTCATACAACAGTAGCAATGCTAATTTACCTTTATGCTCTTTCTGGGTCTAAGCACAGGTGCTGCAAACCTCAGGTACCCTCAGGGCTACCAGGCATGTCCTTGTGCCTAACGTGCCATAGTGCTCTCCCCAGCCTTGGAGCCCTTGCTGGCTGGGAGCCCCTCACCAGGTACTTTGGCACACAGGATTTTTCTGGTGGGGTGGCATGCCAGAGCAGCGACACATGGCCTCCATCACCCATCCATCCCTGTGGGAGATTCAGGTTCCTGCAATCAGGGGGGGATTTTTCTTCTCTGATAGGGGAATTCCAGGCCCAGCTGCAGCCCGATGGCTCTGTCAGGGAGGAGGGAGGCGAGAGGGATGAGGTCCAGAAACCTCCCTGCTGCTGGTGGGGAGGGGTGTCCAAAGTGGGCATGTGGGGCTGGGAAGGGTGAAGGGAGGTAGAACATTTCCCCTGGGAGAGGAGAGCATTTCCTCAGGCAGAGTCTGTGCTGAGAGAATGTGCTGGGCAAACCTTTCTGCTGAGAGGGAGCCAGGCAGCAAGGAGAGCCGGGGAAGGTCTCCTTGCTGGTGTTAAGGAGAGGGGATTGTCATGCAGAGCAGTGTCCTGCTGGAGGCAGTTGCCAAGTACCTCTCTTTCTCAAATAGATCAGTGGAGTCTCCTTCTCTGGAGACTTTCCAACCCACCTGGGCACATTCCTGTGCATCCTGATCTAGGTGATCCTGCTCTACCAGGGGGGCTGGACTAGATGATCCCCAGAGGTCCCTTCCGAACCCCCAGCATTCGGTGATTCTATGACCTCTGTGACAGTACCCCCACAATGGATGTGTGTAGCTCCTGTGCTCTGCTTCCAAAGCCAGGCACGCTGCAGGGCTCAGGGGTTTGGAGCCCAGTTTCCTTTCATTTGGAAGTGAGACTTCCAAATCTGTGGTATCCAGAAGTCCTTGTGCTCTCCAAGTCCATGGGGTCATCTGAAGTCCATCCCCTGTGTTATTAACTAACCAATATCTCATTTGCTCTGTACAGCAAAACATACAATAGCACAAGTTAGAGGTATTTAGATGCTCAGGATCACTGTTCCAAGCAGAATTTCTCCAGGAGTCTTAACACCTGCTCATTCAAATTATCTCAGGTGAAGCAACTGCTATAGAGACAGACAGCTGACAGATCAGATGCAGGGAGAAGATGCCACCAATCTTTATGGTCTAGAGAGAAGAACCAGGGGGGAATTGTTTGGGCCATTGATTTCTCCTGTATTGATCTTAAATGAGAAGTCAGCAGACTGCTGGAGCAATGCTGAAGGGAGCACAAAAGATAATTTAGAAGACCTGGCAGTGAGGACATGGGCATGACATTGGAGCCCCGGAGCAGGCTGCACAGAGAGGCTGTGGAGTCACCTCCACTGCAGACTTTCAAAACCTGCCTGGCTGTGCTCCTGTGTAACCTGGTCTAGGCAAACCTGTGTTAGCAGGGGGGATGGGACTAGAGGTTTAGGCTGGAGGTTAGGAAGAAATTCTACACAGAGAGAGTGATTGCCCATTGGAATGGGCTGCCCGGGGAGGTGGTGGAGTCACCATCACTGGAGGTGTTTAGGAGGAGACTGGATGGGGTGCTTGGTGCCATGGTCTAGTTGATTAGATGGTGTTGGATGATAGGTTGGACTTGATGATCTTGAAGGTCTCTTCCAACCTGGTCTATTCTATTCTATTCTATTCTATTCTATTCTATTCTATTCTATTCTATTCTATTCTATTCTATTCTATTCTATTCCATCCCATCCCATCCCATCCCATCCCATCCCATCCTATTCTATTCTATTCTATTCTATTCTATTCTATTCTATTCTATTCTATTCCATTCCATTCCATTCCATTCCATTCCATTCCATTCCATTCCATTCCAGCCCCATAGCATAGCCCAGTTGCTAATCACTTCATTAACCAGTCATTAAATTGATAACCTAGATATCTGCCCCTCATTACACAGTGAGTCAGCTTTTGTGTATGGTAGCAACTGATCTCAAAATATGTCCCTTGTATTTGTTAGCAGATGGAGTGCTCTTCCTAGGCTTGCAAGCCCCAGACTTTGTGGCTCCCACATCGAAATGGAAATTGCTCCAATGGCCAAGCTGCAAAACTGCAGTTCAAAGGGTGGAACGCTTGCAGACGGTTCCAGTAACAGTAAATGCAAATTTTACTCTGGCCACTTGGTGTCATCCCGTCAGAGTCAGCCTCTTGTTCTAGACTTGGGGTTAGTGTTTACAAAATCACATTTAATCTTCCCTAGCTGAGACCTGAGGGGCCAATACGAGCTCTCATTCTCGCCATGGGAGCTCCTCGGGGACGGCATTGCAGGGTCACCAGAAGTCCACCAGCCTTGACAACTGTGTTGCCTTGGAAAGGCTGCTTTGGGCAGACTTAAGCATGCAGCTCGAGGCTTTTTGTCCTGTCTGCAAAGTGATTTGGCTGCCAGTGCTGCTGGAGAGCAGGCAAGGTGGCTACATCCTGCTTGCTAGGATCAAGTGCAAAGGTCCAGTGTCCAGCAGACAGCACTATTAAGTGGCACAAGAGGAGTTTCATAGTTTCATAGTTTCAGTTAGGGTTGGAAGAGACCACAAGGATCATCTAGTTCCAACCCCCCTGTCACAGAGGTCACAGAATCACCGAATGCTGGGGGTTGGAAGGGACCTCTGGAGATCATCTAGTCCAGCCCCCCTGGTAGAGCAGGATCACCTAGATCAGGTTGCACAGGAATGTGCCCAGGTGGGTTTGGAGAAGGAGACTCCACTGATCTATTTGAGAAAGAGAGGTACTTGGCAACTGCCTCCAGCAGGACACTTGCTCTGCATGACAATCCCCTCTCCTTAACACCAGCAAGGAGACCTTCCCCGGCTCTCCTTGCTGCCTGGCTCCCTCTCAGCAGAAAGGTTTGCCCAGCACATTCTCTCAGCACAGCCTCTGCCTGAGGAAATGCCCTCCTCTCCCAGGGGAAATGAGTTTAAAGGTGGTTTGGATGTGGTGCTTGTGGTATGGTTTAGGGTTGACCCTCGTAGAGTAGGGTTAATGGTTGGACTTGGTGATCCCAAGGGGCTTTTCCAACCTGAATGATTCTGTGATGTCTGGTGTCAGCTCAGGCCAGTTCTTTACTCACAGAATCACCAGGTTGGAAGAGACCTCAAAGCTCATCAAGTCCAACCTGGCACCACAGACCTCATGACTAAACCATGGCACCAAGCACCCCATCCAATCCCCTCCTGAACACCTCCAGGGATGGGGACTCCACCACCTCCCTGGGCAGCACATTCCAATGGCTAACAGCTCTTTCAGTGAAGATCTTTCTCCTCACCTCCAGCCTAAACTTCCCCTGGTGCAGCTTGAGCTCTGCCTGTCTGCTGGCAAGAGGAAACTACTCACCCCTCAAATGAGACAAACAACTCCAGGCCTCTGGGGGAAGCACAGTTTTCAAGAAGTCTTTGTGAGGTGAAACACTTGGAATTGTTTTCTGGTTGTTTGGGGTCTTTCTTGTTTGTTTATTTGCTTGTTGTTTCTTCTTTTGTAAAGAGCTTTCTGTGTTCTGCTCCCCAGTTGGGAGACCCCGCAGTAAGTTACACCCAGCAAATGGGTAATTGCTTGGAACTTGGAACTGAGGCTTGGAAAAATCTTATTGTGTTTAAATCTGTACCTAATGAAACATCTACCCACTCTGTGAGGAGTCAGCATGTCAAGTAGAGAGGTGGGGTGGACATTTCACAGGGACAGGAATGGAAGGCAAGGTTTTGATTTGGTTGCTTTGCTGCCACTTACCAGGAGATAGCTTCAGGGATGGTGGTGACTCCACCACCTCCCTGGGCAGCACATTCCAATGCCTAACAACTCTCTCTGGGAAGAACTTTCTCCTTACCTCCAGCCTAAACTTCCTCTGGCACAACTTGAGAGTGTGTCCTCTTGTTCTGGTGCTGCTTGCCTGGGAGAAGAGACCTCCTGGCTACAACCTCCCTTCAGGTAGTTGCAGACAGCAAGAAGGTCTCCCCTGAGCCTCCTCTTCTCCAGGCTAAGCAACCCCAGCTCCCTCAGCCTCTCCTCACAGGGCTGTGCTCCAGACCCCTCCCCGGCCTCGTTGCCCTTCTCTGGACACCTTCAAGTCTCTCAATGTCCTTCTTAAACTGAGGAGCTCAGAACTGGACACAGGACTCAAGGTGTGGCCTAACCACTGCTGAGTACAGGGGCAGAATGACTTCCCTGCTCCTGCTGGCCACACTATTCCTGATGCAGGCCAGGTTGCCATTGGCCTTCTTGGCCCCCTGGGCACACTGCTGGCTCATGTTCAGGCGACTGTCAATCAGCACCCCCAGGTCCCTCTCTGTTTGGGAGCTCTCAGCCACTCCGACCCCAGCCTGTAGCTCTGCATGAGGTGTTCAAGAGCGGATTGGACATGGCACTTGGTGCCATGGTTTAGTCATGGGGTCTGTTGGACTTGATGATCTTTGAGGTCTCTTCCAACCTTGGTGATTGATTCTGTGAAGGGTTTAAATTGTTTTGTAGATCAGAGTTTGCTGTGGTTTAAATATCTGCAGTGGCTTCAAAGTAGAGAAGGGCAGATTTAGATTGGATATCAGGAAGAAGTTCTTCATTATGAGGGTGGTGGAACACTGGAACAGGTTGCCCAGGGAGGTGGTTGAAGCTCCTTCCCTGGAGTTATTCAAGGTGAGGCTCAACGAGGCCCTGGGCAGCCTGATCTGGTTGGGGATGTCCCTGCTGACTGCGGGGAGGTTGGATTGGATGAACCTTGGAGGTTCCTTCCAGCCTGGACCATTCTATGATTCCCTTTGCTACTGACAGACTAAGGAATACAACTGGGTCTGGAATATAGGGAGAGTCTAATGCAAGAGTATAACAGGGAAAGCATAATGAAACTGGGGAAAAAGCAGAGGCAGAATCAAGTGCAATTAGTAAAATGAGTAGATGGTTGCTTATCAAAAAGAGAATGGATACATCTTGTCAGCAGTGTGCCAGCCCAGTTACTTGCAGGTCAGAGCACTGCTGGTTAGAATAGAATAGAATTAACCAGGATGGAAGAGATCTTTGAGACTGAGTCCAACCTATCATCCAACACCATCTCATCAACTAAACCATGGCACCAAGTGCCTCATCCAGGCTCTTTTTAAACACCTCCAGTGATGGTGACTCCATCACCTCCCTGGGCAGCACATTCCAATGGCCAATCTCTCTTTCTGGGAAGAATTTCTTACTGACATCCAGCCTAAACCTCCCCAGGCACAGCTGGAGACTGTGTCCTCTTGTTCTGGTGCTGGTTGCCTGGGAGAAGAGACCAACCCCAACCTGGCTACAACCTCCCTTCAGGGAGTTGACAGAAACTACCTCAGACTGCTGTTGAGCTGCAAGTACTTCCTTGGGGGAGAGATTAAATCAGCTAGATAAACCCTGCCTGTCTAGGTGCTAGCACAAAAGCCATCCATGTGTATCACAGTATCACCAAGGTTGGAAAAGACCTCGAAGATCATCGAGTCTAAATGTGGTGTATTCTTCTGCCAGGTAACTAATGGCAAGACCTCAAGTTGCACCAGGAGAGGTTTAGATTGGATATAAGGAAAAATCTCTTTGCTGCAAGAGTGTTCAGGCGTTGGAACAGGCTGCTCAGGGAGGTGGTGAAGTCACCACCGTCCCTGGAAGTGGTCCAAAACCAAGCAGATGTGTCACTTCAGGACATGGTGCAGTGGTGGTGGAGGTGTTGGATGTGATGATCTCAGGGGTCTTTTACAACCTTAATGATTCCATGCTTCTGTGATTCTTGCTCCTGCTGCCTGGAGAAGGGCTGGGTGGAAGCTGAGGGATCCAGTGAGCACTTACAAAGCTG
>JAAWVA010000270.1:0-24724 GCA_015227895.2 Colaptes auratus
CCAGCAGCAGCAAGGACAATTGTGAAGGCTGCTGCTGGAAGAAAAGCATTAGGCCTGTTGGTATAGAGGGCAAGATCAGCCTGCCAATGAATGAACAACCTTGAGAAGGATATAAACCCATGTGTTGTATGGCTTCAAGGTAAATGTTAACAGGGACTAAGAATAAACTTGCCATCATTGCCTACTGCAGGGTTTCAGTGAGGCTGGGGAGGGGTCTGGGGCACAGCCCCCTGAGCAGAGGCTGAGGGAGCTGGGGGTGCTCAGCCTGGAGCAGAGGAGGCTCAGGGGAGACCTTCTTGCTCTCTACAAGTAGCCTCAACAGGGCTCTGGGCCCCCTGATCTAGCTGAGGATGTCCCTGAGGCTTTCTGCTTCTGAGAGTGCCGCAGGCAGAGTTTGCTGCACGGAGCGCAGGCAGTGGCTCCTGGCTCCGCGCTGCTTCCCGGGACACGCGCGGTGGCACGGCAGTGGAGGAGCCCTTCCAGGCCTCCTGGAAGGAATGCTCTGCACGAGGAGCCGACCGTTCTCCTTTCAGATTGATTCAAAGGCTTTTCCCTGCAGACCTGTGTGGTGAATGCTCCTGAGAAGGCTTTCCTGGGGCCCTGCTCAGGGGCCGTGGGCAGGCCTGTGGACAGGTGAGCACAGGGAGCCAGAGCTCTGTGACTCGGTCTGCTGAGAAGCTTGGAAGATCAGAGTCCCTTCGAGCTTCCAGCTGGTGTTGCCATCTGCTCTGCACACAGACGTGTGCTGACCTGGAACAGCAGAGCAGCTTGCTTTTATTTCTTTAATTGGGTGATGACTTAAGATATTTCAGAACAGAGATCATGTACTTAAGTACAGCCAGTTGTTAGCAGGGGTGTGGAGGACCTTCTTCATCTGTAGGGATCCCTTCCCTCCCTGTCATGTGTGGGTTGAAATCCCTCCCCCCCAGCATTAGCTCTGCCAGGGCAGCTGAGTTGGAGGCCAGTGGACGCTGTATGCACAGGCAACACGACAGCCCACGGTGGAATGCAGTGGATGTGCACCGAGCATGCAGCGGTTACAATACCTGACAGTGATTACCACTGACACACGAGAGAGCTCCCCGTGAGAGACCAGGGAGCTGTCTCCCTGCCCCCCCCCCCCTGCAAACGGGAGCAAGGAGCAGTGAGCAGTAGCTGTTAGACTTAGCCAGAGCAATGCAGCCAAGGGCAAGCAGAAGCAGATGAGCATCCTAGTCAGGGAGGTGATTCTCCCCCTCTGTGAGACCCCACCTGGAGCTCTGGGTCCAGTTCTGGAGCCTCTGTTCCAGGGGGTCTGGAGGTGCTGGAAGTGTCCAGAAGGGCCAGAGGACGAGCAGAGGGCTGGAGCTGCTCTGCTTGAGGGCTGGAGGTGGCTGTGAGCAGCCTGCTGCAGTGTGAGGTGTCCCTGCCCGTGGCAGGGGGTTGGGACTGGCTGAGCCTTGAGGCCCCTTCCAGCCCTGACAATTGTATGATCCTCTCTAGAGCAACATGGCAGGAAGAGCAGCCCCCAGACTGTTTCTGCAGCTCCACTCCTGTGGCAGGTATCACTCTAATAAAATGGTTTAGACTTTCCTCTGTTTGCTCTTGCACACCCAGGAGTGATTTGTTTCCATTTTACTACTTTTCTGCTCAAGATCTGTGAAGAATTGTGAAGGCCTGGCCTAAAACTTCCTCAAGGAATGAATAAGGCTTCTTTGACTTTAAAGAGAATCCTCTTCCCCTGGGAGTGACCTTTGGGTGATCTCAAACCGCTGACGGCTGCGTGACGTCTGAGCAGCAGATCCACACTGCGTGTCGAAGGCCGGGAGGAACCTCTGGGGGTCACCTGGCCTGACCCTCCTGCTCGAGGAGCACCACCTCCAGCCCCTTGCTCCAGAATGTGTGCAGTCAGGTGATGCAGACCTCCGGGGGCTACTCCATAACCCCCTTGGACCACCTGTCCCAGGGCGAGGTGTTTGCTGATGTGTTTCGGTTTTGCCTCTGCCCAACCCCGAGTTCCCAGTTTCTCCAGTGCTGGCTCAGGGAAGCAACTCAGACAGAAACCCAGGTGACAGTACAGGGACTTGAGCAGGCTGCTTCCCAGCTGATTGAGAGCACAGCCACGGGGGAGAACGTGCCTGGGATTTTTCCACCTGCCCATCTGACGCAGGAGGAGAGAGGAACCATTTCTTTCCTGACAGCACGTCTGAGCGCTGCAAGTGGAATGGTTATTTAATGTGTTTGGAGGGGCTTTGGCAGTCTGATTCAGAGTTTGTGGAAGCTCAGAGCTGCCAGTTCTTGATGCAGAACATTTTATTACTCTCTTTTCTGGCTTCCATGAATAAGAAGACGCAGCAGACAGATCTTCAGGGCATCAGAGCATGCTGTGGTCTGCTCTCTGCTTTGTTCTCTCTCTAATAGCAGGATAAACAGAACTATTTTGAGGCCTGTCCTCTTCCATCAAGCCTCTGGGAAGGAAAGAATAGAGGGTGGAGGATGATGATTGAGCATGGAAAACTGCATGGAATTGCTCCTGGGTTTCCTTCCCATGTGGAATTTGCCCATGACTCGGTTCCTTCTCGGTTCCTTGTCAGGCCCATAGCTTCTTTTAGTTTCCTGAGTCAAGGGGGGAGCTCTTCCTCGTCCCAGGCCAGCGTGCTGTGGCTTTTGCAAGGTGTATAATCAGTGCTGAAGTGATTCTGCATCTTCTGAGTCCTTAGAAATTGCAGCCTGGACTCCACAGGGACAAAATGCCCCTTCCCCCCCACCCCCAGCTGCTTTTAGCTCATGGGCTAGGAAGGGAAGCAGGGAATGCACCTGCAAAGAAAGCAGATGTTAGTCAGGTGTGGATGGTGTGAGGGAGGAGGTGGTGGGAAGTGGGATGTGTTATTTTAGCAGGTGTGTGTTGGTGGCTGCAAAGGTCTTGTATTGACAGAAGCTCAGTAAGGGAATTTTGTTGTAGTGTCCTTGCTTCTGGCTTGCAGTGTTCCCTTCATGGTGAGGTACTCTCCTGCTGGATAGAGGCATCTCTCAAACTCATCCCCTGGAATCACAGAGGCAGAATGGTAGGGGTTAGAAGGGACCTCCAGAGACCATTGGCTCCAACCATCCTGCCAAAGCACCTGGGGCAGGCCACACAGGAACACATCCAGGCTGGCTGAAAGCCTCCAGAGAAGGAGACTCCACCACCTCTGGGCAGCCTGCTCCAGGGCTCTGGCACCCTCACAGTCAAGAAGTTTCTCGCTGAGTTGAGGTAGAACCTGCTGTGTTCCAGCTCATAGCCATTGCTCCCTGTCCCATCACTGGGTGCCACTGAAAAGAGCCTGCCCCCTTCCTCATCACAGCCACCCCTCAGGTGCTGATAGATACTGACAGCATCTCCTCGCAGCCTTCTCATCTCCAGACTAAACAGTCCCAGTTTAGAATGTCACCTGCAATCTTCTGCCTTGAAAACTCCTTTTTGTTGGAGAAACAGAGATAACTGTCCAGCATGAGAGAGAGAAAAGGTTGATAGAAAGCCAAAGGCCTTCACCAACCTATAGTTATTGCCACTCATAAAGTAAGTTCTGTGGAATCCATCAAGTATTTATTGTGGAGACGTCAAGTCTGACCAAACACTTGGATGTGCTTGCAGCTCCCCTCTCCCTCTCCCTCTCCCTCTCCTCTCCCTCTCTCCCTCTCCTCTCCCTCTCCCTCTCCCTCTCCCTCTCCCTCTCCCTCTCCCTCTCCTTTCTTCCTTCCCCTCCTCCCCTCTCCTCTCCTCTCTCCTTCTCTCTCCTCCTCTCTCCTCTGCTCAGGGAGGGGGCACAAAGTCGAGCCCATCAGAGTTCTAGTACCTGTGAGACAGGGCTGCCTTCTTCTGCAGCCATACCCACAGGAGTACCTTGTTCTAGTGCAGCTCAAGTTTGGTGCAGCAATGCAAATCATCTGAGGCATTGTAAACCCTTGAGGATCTTGGCAGTGTCTCTTGGAATACTTACTCATGAAGCTGGCATGATCCAGTCACCAAGCTATCCTTGCCCTGAATCAGTGCTTGTCCTCTTTTCCCATCCTCTCCCCACCCCCTCAGGCGTCGGATCAAACTGTTATCCTTTGCCACAGCATGTGAGCTCCAGTGAAATCCAAGAAGTGAGTTGAGTTCTGAATGATTCGTTTGTTGGAGAGCAAAGCTTAAGTACACCAGGAGTGAAATCAGCTGCAGAGGTTAGTTCAGTCTCCAGCTAGGCACTGGAAGCCTCTTTGTGTGTCAACACAGAACTGCTTTTTCTGTAACTGTTTATCGCAGAATCACAGAGGGGTAGTGGTTGGAAGGGGTCTCAAGAGGCCATCCAGTCCAGCCCTGCCCCTTCCAGCACAGGATCAGCTAGAGCAGGCCACACAGGAGTGCATCCAGGTAGGTTTTGAATGTCTCCAGAGAAGGAGACTCCACAACCTCTGTGGGCAGCCTGCTCCAGGGCTCCAGCAGCCTCACCACAAGGAAGTTTGTCCTCACCACATGGCTGTCTTTGATAGGTCTTCCCTGCCAGCTGCACCCTGGCCATACTCATGATGTGGAAACCATAATCAGATCAAACCCAGTGGTGTTTGGCTGATCAAACCCAGCAGCCTGAGGTGTGCTTTACTCAGCTGTTTATAGTTCATTATTCACAGAGGCACAGAATGCAGCAGGTTGAAAGCCACCCTGGGAGGTCACCCTGACCAACCTTGCTGCGGTCAGCAAGGGACATCCTGTGCTAGATCAGGTTGCTCAGGGCCCCATCAAATTTGATCTTGAATGTCACCCGGGGTGGGGCCTCCACCTCCTCTCTGGGCAACCTGTTCCACTATTCCCCACTCCAGTTGTGAAGAGCTTCCTCCTAGTATCCAGCCTACACCTGCCCTGCTCCGGCTTACAGCCATCGCCGCTCACCCTGTGCCCGCAGGCGCTGCCCAGCTTCCCTTTAGGCCTCTGCAGGCACTGGAAGGCTGCTCTGAGTCTCCCTGGAGCCTTCTCTTCTCCAGGCTGGACAGCCTGTTGTTTCAGCCTGCCTTTGTAGGAGAGGTGTCCAGCCCTCTGAGCATCTTTGTGGCCTTCTCTGGAGCCCCTGCAGCAAGTCCTTGCCCTTGTGTCGGGGGCTCCAGGTCGGGACACAGTACTGCAGGTGAGGCCTCACCAGAGTCGAGTGGCAGAATCCCCTCTCTGGATCCCCTGGCCTCCCTGTCCAGTTCATTTGAGTGGAGGTTGAGGCCTCATGTTTAGCCTGCAATTACCTTCATGGAAACACTGGAACAGGTTGCCTATCGAGGGAGCTGAGGCCCCTGCCCTGGAGATGGTCAAGGTCAGGCTGGACAAGGCTCTGAGCAAGCTGCTCTAGTGGAGGATGTCCCTGCTGACTGCAGAGGGGGTTGGACTGCATGAGCTTTGGAGGTCCCTTCCAACCCAGAGCATTCAGTGATTCCAGAAGCAAGTACATTGAATTGTGTGGGTAGTGGCATGCAGTGGAGGTGGTAGATGCCATGTGCTGTTGTATGCTTTCGAGCAGGTGACCTTTTGGCAGGTTTGTGAGCTGAATTGGAGAGCTTTCCACACACACATTTCAGTAAGGGACCTTATAATACAATAATACAATAAATCCAGGTTGGAAGAGACCTTCAAGATCATTGTGTCCACCTATCCCAATCCAACCACCTAAACAACAGATCATGGCACCCAGTAATCAAGTCTCCTCCTGAACCTCCAATGTGGGGACTCCACTACCTCCCTGGCAGCACATCCCAGTGGGCAATCACTCTCTCTGTATGAACTTCCTCCAACATCCAGTCTAAACCTCTTGGTGCAGCCTGAGACTGTGTCCTCTTGTTCTGGTGCTGCCTGCCTGGGAGAAGAGACAACCTCCTGCTACACCTCCCTTCAGGTATTGTGAGAGCAATAAGGTCACCCCTCAGTCTCCTCTTCTCAGCTAAGCAACCCCAGCTCCCTCAGCCTCTCCTCATAGGGCTGTGTTCCAAACCCCTCACCAACCTTGTTGCCCTTCTCTGGACACGCTCCAGCTGAAAACTAAGATGCAGCTTGGATCTCACACAGTGTTTCCAAATGAGACTGAGAGCACTGAGGCTTTTTAGTCTGGGGGAAAAAGAACTCTATGGTGGGGTCTCATCAGTGCTTAAAGGGCAGGTGTCGGGGGCATGGGGCCAGGCGTTCTTTCAGTGATGCCCAGTGGCAGGACAAGGGGTAACAGGCACAGAGTGGAGCATCAGGAGTTGCATCTCCTTTAATTTAAGGCTGCTGGAGCCCTGGGGCAGGCTGCTCAGGGAGGTGATGGAGTCTCCAGCGCTGGAGGTTTTCAAACCCCACCTGGGTGTGCTCCTGTGTGGCCCAGCCTTGGCAGGGGGGGTTGAGCTTAATCCCCAGAGGTCCCTTCCAACCTCTACCATTCTGTGACTCTGTGAATGTTGTTTTGTGTATTTATCATCACTTGTACATTATGGTTTGTGTAGTCTGTGGGAACAAAGGGAAAGCAAACTGAAGAGAGAGCTCTCTTGCAGAAGCTCTTCATTGAGGGAGACCTCATTGCTGTCTACAGCTACCTGGCAGGACCTTGTGGAGAGGCTGCTGCTGGTCTCTTCTCACAGGTGATTAGTGACAGAACAAGAGGGAATGGCCTCAAGCCTCCCTGCTTCCTAGGAAGAGAAAGAGGACTTTTCTTCTGAGAGTATGTATGGCCCCAGCCAACTGCATGGGGTGGGGTGGGGAGTGTGGGGAGTGATGCCAGTGACCCACCGTAAGGTACTTATGTAAATGTCCAAAATCAGGTGAAGGAAAGCCTTCTTTGACAGGCTGGAAGTAGGCTTGGCAAAGGCAGGATTGCATAAGGTAGCTTTGATCCAGGATTTGTCCAAAGTCTCTGCTGCTTTGCTGGTGTGAAGCACCATGCAGCTCATTTCCTTGCTTTTCAATTCAGGCCTTCCCCCCCTTCTCTTTTTGTTTCCCCTCAAAGACTCAGAAAGCATAAATAACCCAGCCCTCGGTCCAGAGGCACAGCAGTGTGGTTGTGATGTGCATGGAAAGGGGGGGAAGCTGATTTGGCAGGTAGCTCTTAAAATGACTTCAGTTCTTGTGACTTCAGTCTCTATTTAAGGTAAGGAGATCACCCAAAGCAACGTGGCCAGCAGGTCAGGGGAGCTGATTCCTGCTTCTCTACCCCGCGCTTGTGAGACCTCCCCTGGGGTACTGAGATGCTCCAAGGTGTCCAGAGAAGGGCAACGAAGCTGGGGAGGGGTCTGGAGCACAGCCCTGGGAGCAGAGGCTGAGGGAGCTGGGGTTGCTTAGCCTGGAGCAGAGGAGGCTCAGGGGAGACCTCATTGCTCTCTCCAACTCCCTGAAGGGAGGCTGTAGCCAGGTGGGGGTTGGTCTCTTCTCCCAGGCACCCAGCAGCAGAACAAGAGGACACAGTCTCAAGCTGTGCCAGGGGAGGTTTAGGCTGGAGGTGAGGAGAAGATTCTTCCCAGAGAGAATTGTTGGCCACTGGGATGTGCTGCCCAGGGAGGTGGTGGAGTCCCCATCCCTGGAGGTGTTTAGGAAGAGCCTGGCTGAGGCCCTTGGTGCCATGGGTTAGTTGATGAGATGGTGCTGGGTGATAGGGTGGACTGGATGATCTCCAAGGTCCTTTCTGATCTGGTTGATGCTGTGATTCTGTGTCTAGCTCTGGAGCCCCCAAGAGAAGGACATGGACCTGGTGGAGAGGGTCCAGCGGATGCCACCAGGGATGGTCAGAGGGCTGAAGCACCTCTCCTACATAGGCTGAGGGAGGTGGTTCTGTTCAGCCTAGAGAAGTCAAGTCTCCAGTATCTTTCTAGCAGCCTTCCAGTACCTGAAGAGGGGCCTACAATAAGCTGAGGAGGGACTTTTACAAGGGCCTGTGGTGGCAGGGTGAGGGGCAATGGTTTGAGAGTGCATCAGGGGAGCTTTGGATTGGATATTAGGCAGAAATTGGTTGCTCTGAGGTTGGTGAGGCACTGCAACAGATCTGCCCAGAGAAGTTGTAGGTGCCTTGTCCCTGAAAGTGTTTCAGACCAGGCTGGACTAGGCTTTGGCAAGCCTGGCCTAGTGGGAGGTGTCCCTGATATTGGCAAGAGGGGCTTGGAACTAGATGATCTTCAAGGTCCCTTCCAACCCAAACCATTCTGTGACTTGAATGCCTCCATGGAGGGGGCATCCACAGCCTCCCTGGGCAACCTCTGCCAGGGTCTCACCACCCTCACCATAGAGAATTTCTTCCTCATCTCCAGTCTAAACCTGCCCTTTTCCAGCTTCACCCCATTCCCCCTTGTCCTGGCACTGCAGGCCCTTGTCAGAAGGCCCTCACCAGCTGTTGTGTACTGGAAGGTTGCTCTGAGGTCTCCTCAGAGCTGCTCTCCTCCAGGCTGAGCAGCCTGAGCCTGTTGCTGTGACAAGTCTCTGCTGTGGGGCAAGAAGTCCGCTGCAGACTGCAGTCAAAGATGGTTGTGCTGGAGAGCTGCCAGGCACCAGCAGGCTGCTTGGGTGGAGGCAGATCGAACACAAGTCCCACAGGGGCGTCAGGGGGGACCTGCTGAGAAGTGCTTTTACAGCAGGAATTGACAAAGGTGGCACTCCCCCCCCCCCCCCCCCTATTCTCTGTAGCAGAATACTCCAAGCAAACTCAAGAGGACTTTGATTAATGAGCAGGCATGGGAAGTGATGAGACACTGAGACAGGCTGCCTAGGGAGGATGTGGATGCTGCCTTCCTGGAAGTGTTCCAGGTGTGCTGCTGAAGGGTGGGTTCCGAGAAGGGACACTGAAAAGGCTCTTGGCTGGGATTTTCTAAGAGCTTCTACCTCTGCAAAGTCCTCAGGAGGTGGTTCTTTGTTTAAACACCAATCCAAACCTTCACACAATACAGCTCTCTTCTGGATGCTGTCTGGTGCAGTTTGTGTAGTGCCACTTAAGAGGGTCAGCACAGGGCACAGACACCAGGTTAAAGAAGTAAACTTTCACTTAGGTCTGGAGCAGGAAAGACCAAGCAGAGTAAGAATGATACAGGGGAGGTGAAATACATCAAGGTAATGAACCTAATCATTTAGCCTCACCCCTGGAGGGTTTTAAGGCCAGGCTGGATGTGGCTCTGGGCACCCTGCTGCAGTGTGAGGTGTCCCTGCCCATGGCAGGGGGGTGGAGCTGGCTGAGCCTTGAGGCCCCTTCCAGCCCTGACAGCTCTGTGATTATCATGAGGTTAGGGACAGTGATTAAGAAAGATCCATCACAATAGTTACACATATTTGCCATTTGCATGCAGCACACACCCCCCCTGGGCAAAACCAGGGGGTTACCAAAAGCTTCCTCCTCTCCCTCCCCCCCTGTCCACAGGACAAGAGGAGAAAGAAGAAAAGCAGAGGGAAGCTTATTGGTACTCAGCCACACCAGAGAGCAAAGCCAGCAGAAGCACCAGCTAGTCTCTGCTGGAGTGAGGAGACCAAAGACTTTACACAGCTAACTTTGTGTTATTTACCAGACCAAGAGGATTATTTGCACCTTGGCACTGTTTTCCCTTCTACATCCAGTGGCAATTGATTTACATTCTACCACTTTGCTACTCCATCTGTGGAAAACTTTCCTAGGCACAGCCTCAAACTACCAGAGGCTGCTGGAACACTGCAGCAGGTTGCCCAGAGGGGTGGTTGAGGCCCATCCCTGGAGATATTCAAGGTGAGGCTGGACAGGGCTCTGGGCAGCCTGAGCTAGTTGAGGATGCTCCTGCTGACTGCATACAGGGTGGGACTGGATGATAGGGCAAGGAACAATGGATGTAAGCTGCAGCACAGGAGGTTCCAGCTCAGCCTGAGGAGGAACTTCTGCACTGTGAGGGTGGCAGAGCCCTGGAGCAGGCTGCCCAGAGAGGTTGTGGAGTCTCCTGCTCTGGAGCCTTTCCAGCCCCACCTGGATGTGTTCCTGTGTGACCTGTGCTGGGGTCTCTGCTCCTGCTCTGGCAGGGGGTTGGACCTGATGGTCTCTCTGGGTCCCTTCCAGCCCCTGACATCCTGTGGCACCTGTGACTCTTGGAGGTCCCTTCCAGCCCAGAGCACTGTGTGGGCTCTGGGTGGCTCTGTGAAGACTCAAAGAATGGTTTCACTATGTACCTCCAGTACATTTTTCCTGAACAGTCCATTCTGACATTCTCATCAATACATCAAAGGTAGCAATCAGATTTAATTGCCCAGCAAGCCTGGACATCACTCAGTCCAGTGATTGATTTTTCTTGCCAGCATTGCTTCCATAATGCATCTCTGGGGTGGCAGAAGAGAGACCTTTGTGAACAGCCACTGTGGGACGCTGGTGGCTCAGCAGTGTCCAGCTGTGGCGGCACTGCAGAGGGAGCACACATTGTTGGGGCTTGGGGCTGGGCTGGGGGGAGAAAACGTTCAGCACAATAAATCTGAGCTGGTGTTGAAACCCTGTGCTCAGCAGGGTTTCCTCAAGTTGTTTTCCTCCTTGCTGCACTTCTGAGAACTGCTTTACAAGGAGCCTTACCCCGAACTCCGTGCAGCAGACAAAGGCTGCTGGGGAAGAAGGGCGATGGCAGCGCGGGCTGAGTCACCGCCGGCTCTTTTGGGCTGTAATTGGCTCCAGAGGGGCTCTGTCGGAAGCATGCTGCACGACTGTGCTTTGCCCTGCTGAAACAGGGCTCTCCAGGAGCTCGGGGCTCTGCCTTTGGCACAGGATGGGCTTTTATTTCCATTGCTGTGGTGCTTTGGTTCTTTCTGTCCTCTCTCCCAGCCTACTGCTCTGTGAATCTGAGAGTGCCTCCCCTGTGCTGGGGCTGGTCAGCCTGGAGAAGCCTTTAGAGAGACCTCATGGTGGCCTTCCAGTACCTGAAGGGAGCTACAGGAGAGCTGGGGAGAGACTTGTAGTGATGGGGCAAGAGGGAGTGGATTGAACCTTGAGGAGGGCAAATTGAGACTGGAGGAGACCTACAAGAAAGCTGGGAAGGGACTTTTGATGAGGGCTTGTGGTAGTAGGATGAGAGAGATTGAAGCTTGAGGAGGGCAGGTATAGGCTGGAGATGAGGAAGGAATTCTTCCCAGTGAGGGTGGTGAGACCCTGGCTCAGGCTGCCCAGGGAGGCTGTGGGTGCTCCCTCCCTGGAGGTGTTCAAGCCCAGGCTGGATGAGGCCTTCAGTAACCTGCTCTAGTGGGAGGTGTCCCTGCCCTTGGCATGGGGCTTGCATCTAGAGGACCTTTAATGTCCCTTCTAAGCTAAACCATTCTATGGGGCTGTGAAGAGTCTTTGTCCAGCTGATAGGAAACATGTTCCAGGACTACAGAAAGTGCTTTCAGAAGTTCCCTGCTGTAGGTGTTTCTGGTAGCAGGTTCAGCACAGCCGAATCAGAGTGGTAGCTCCCATTCTGGGGTATAATTTACCTAGTGCCGAGAGCCAGTCCTTGCACTTCCTCTTAGATTCCTGTCTCATTTCTTCCAAGGGGGAGAGGATATCAAAAACAACCTTTTGTAGAGCCTGTCTGCCTTACCTCCTGCCTCCTTTATCTTCCACACACTAGTTGTGGTGCAGGGCAGAGCATTCCAATCTGCCTCACATTTTGGCTGCTTCCTGGGGCAGAATGGTTCTGTGATGCTTTGTCTTCTGGCTTCTCATGCCAGAGGGACGAGCAGCACAGCTTCCTTTTGGTCTCTTCTGCCAGGCAGCCAGCACCAGAACAAGAGGACACAGCCTCAAGCTGGGCCAGGGGAGGTTCAGATGTTAGGAAGAAATTCTTCCCAGCAAGAGAGATTGGCCCTTGGGATGTGCTGCCCAGGGAGGTGGTGGAGTCCCCATCCCTGGGGGTGTTCAGAAAGAGCCTGGGTAGGTTGGACTTGATGATCTCCAAGGTCTTTTCCAACCTGGTCAATTCTGTGTTCTGTATGCTTAACTGTCTAAGCCTTTTTTTCCCCTTCATCAATCACAGTCTTTTCAAACTTGTTTGTTTGTTTCCCCTTTCACTTTGCAGCTCTTAAGGCACTTCCGTAGCAAGTCACCGTCCCTGAGGTGTTGAAGAGGGGGCTGGACGGGCACTTGGTGCCATGGTTTAGTCGTGAGGCCTGTGGTGACAGGCTGGACTCCATGATCTTTGAGGTCTCTTCCAGCCTTGGAGATTCTGTGATGCTGAGCAGTCAGCTGGCCTCCAGCAGTGCCCTGGAGGGAGCTCTTTAACCTCTGTGAGCCTTTGCTTCTTGCCTGCCCTTTCCCCCCGGATCGCTCTGGTTTAGCTTGAGCATTGCTCAGCGTGGAATCTATTAGTCCCTGAACAGCTCTAGCAGCTTCTTGCCTTAAGTCTCTTCAGTCTTCTGCAGTGATTTCATGGCTGCTTTATCCTGAATTGCCTGCCACAGCATGTCTGCCTAATGAATCTGCAGTGCCAGCTGCAGTTGCAGCCCACTTCAAACTGGTTCCTCCTGTCCTGTCGACGTGGTCTCTGGAACGGGGAATTCAGCACTTGTTGAACCACTTTTAGTCCTTTTGTTCTTCCTAATCCCTTCCCAGCTCTGGCAAACTGGATCAGAAGCTGAGGTTCTGTTGGAAGTGAGCTGCTATTTTACATAATACAGAGCTGCAAATCTGAAACTCTTAGCCTTAGATGTTACTTTTTGTTGTTTTCCCCCCCATTTGCCTGCTGGCAGCTTGGTGAAGTATTGCATAAAGCACTGGCAGATCACTTCCCCAGCTGCTTCAGCACTGAGCTGCTTTATTTAGCTTCTTGCACTGGAGATGTGCTGAGGGACTGCCAAGTGTTCATGTGAAACATTTTGTTTACTCATTTGCCAATAGCATCTAAACACTTTGGAATCAACTAGGAATCAAATGGGGGCTTCTACCTTCCTGTGTTTGAGGGGCCAAAGCAATTCACCTCTGACAAGAACCAAAGAGTGGCTTAGGTTGGAAGTGACTTCAGATCACCTACTCCAAATTCCCCACCATGGGCAGGGGTGCCTCTCAGCTAGACTCAGCTGCTCGAGGCCTTACCCAACCTGGCCTTGAACATCCCCAGGGAGGAGACATCCAGAACCTCCCTGGGCAGACTATTCCAGTCTCACCACCCTTGTACTGCAGAACTTCTTCCTCAGATCCAGTCTAAACCTGCTCTTCCTCGGGCTTCAAACCATTCCCTCTCATCCTGTCTCTAAACACCCTTATGAGAAGTCCCTCTCCAGCCTTCCAGTGGGATCCCTTCAGGTACTGGAAGGCAGCTCTAAGGTTGCCCTGGAGTCTCCAGGTTGAACAGCCCCAGCTCCCTCAGCCCATCCTCACAGCAGAGGTGCTTCAGCCCCTGGATCATCTTTGTGGCCTCCTCTGGACTCACTCCAACAGTTCTGTGTCCTTCTTATGGTGGGAACACCAGAACTAGAGGCAGGATTGGAGGTGAGGTCTCAGCAGAGCAGAGTCAAGGGGCAGAATCCCCTCTGTTGCCCTGCTGGCCACACTCCTCTGGCTGCAGCCCAGCACACTGCTGCCTGCTGGGCTGCAGGAGGGCACTGCCAGCTCATGTTGAGCTTCTCATTATCCAACACCCCCAAGTCTTTTTCTGCAGGGCTACTGTCAACCCACTCCGCACCCAGCCTGGATTTGTGCCTGGGATCGTCCCGACCCAGCTGCAGGACCTTGCACTTTGACTTGTTGAACCTCATGCAGTTGGCTCTGGTCCATTTGTCAAGCCTGCCAAGATCCTTCTGGATGGCATCCCTTCCCTCAACCATGAAACATGAGTTGCTTTGTTATACTATACTGCTAATACATTTTCTGGCTCTGAGAGAACTTAGTTAGGGGGGAAAAAGTGTTTTACAGCACCAGATTCAGCAGGGCTGGAACCAGACACAAGGTGTCTGCATCAGCCTGACGCTGAGCATGGGCTGAGAAAGGGAACTCAACGAGCTCAAGCAGAGCTGGTCAACTCAGTGCTTGCCCCCTGGGTAAAGCCTGCCTCTGCACAGCACCTCTGAAGGAGGGATTTGCACTGGGAGATGTGATGCTCTGTTAGAAATCACTGGGAAGCCCTGGATGCACTCGAAGCCCTGGGGATGTCTCTCTGGAGTTCTGTCAAAAGGGAAGCTCCTCCTTGTAGCTGGTGGAAAGAAAGGGCTGCAGCGCTGAGGAGCAGGGTGCAAGCTGCAGCGCTGAGGAGCAGGGTGCAAGCTGCAGCGCTGAGGAGCAGGGTGCAGGCTGCAGCGCTGAGGAGCAGGGTGCAAGCTGCAGCGCTGAGGAGCAGGGTGCAAGCTGCAGAGCTGAGGAGCAGGGTGCAGGCTGCAGCGCTGAGGAGCAGGGTGCAAGCTGCAGCGCTGAGGAGCAGGGTGCAAGCTGCAGAGCTGAGGAGCAGGGTGCAAGCTGCAGAGCTGAGGAGCAGGGTGCAAGCTGCAGCGCTGAGGAGCAGGGTGCAAGCTGCAGCGCTGAGGAGCAGGGTGCAAGCTGCAGCGCTGAGGAGCAGGGTGCAAGCTGCAGCGCTGAGGAGCAGGGTGCAAGCTGCAGCGCTGAGGAGCAGGGTGCAGGCTGCAGCGCTGAGGAGCAGGGTGCAGGCTGCAGCGCTGAGGAGCAGGGTGCAGGCTGCAGCGCTGAGGAGCAGGGTGCAAGCTGCAGCGCTGAGGAGCAGGGTGCAAGCTGCAGCGCTGAGGAGCAGGGTGCAAGCTGCAGCGCTGAGGAGCAGGGTGCAGCTGCAGCGCTGAGGAGCAGGGTGCAAGCTGCAGCGCTGAGAGCAGGGTGCAAGCTGCAGCGCTGAGGAGCAGGTG
Organism: Colaptes auratus; assembly: GCA_015227895.2. Lineage (NCBI taxonomy): Eukaryota > Metazoa > Chordata > Aves > Piciformes > Picidae > Colaptes > Colaptes auratus. The sequence goes on from JAAWVA010000270.1 coordinate 14,747, forward strand.
CAAGCTGCAGCGCTGAGGAGCAGGGTGCAGGCTGCAGCGCTGAGGAGCAGGGTGCAGGCTGCAGCGCTGAGGAGCAGGGTGCAAGCTGCAGCGCTGAGGAGCAGGGTGCAGGCTGCAGCGCTGAGGAGCAGGGTGCAGCTGCAGCGCTGAGGAGCAGGTGCAAGCTGCAGCGCTGAGGAGCAGGGTGCAAGCTGCAGCGCTGAGGAGCAGGGTGCAAGCTGCAGCGCTGAGGAGAGGGTGCAAGCTGCAGCGCTGAGGAGCAGGGTGCAGGCTGCAGCGCTGAGGAGCAGGGTGCAGGCTGCAGCGCTGAGGAGCAGGGTGCAAGCTGCAGCGCTGAGGAGCAGGGTGCAAGCTGCAGCGCTGAGGAGCAGGGTGCAGGCTGCAGCGCTGAGGAGCAGGGTGCAAGCTGCAGTGCTGAGGAGCAGGGTGCAGGCTGCAGCGCTGAGGAGCAGGGTGCAAGCTGCAGCGCTGAGGAGCAGGGTGCAAGCTGCAGCGCTGAGGAGCAGGGTGCAAGCTGCAGAGCTGAGGAGCAGGGTGCAAGCTGCAGTGCTGAGGAGCAGGGTGCAAGCTGCAGCTCTTGGCACTGCTTTGTGTACCAGCTCAGAAGTAGCCAGATTTGGTGTCGAGTGATCTGCAGCTGAGGTGCACAAAGGCATTTGAAGACTGTTCACAGATCACATTGGGTTGGAAGGGACCCTCAAAGGTCAGCTTGGCCAACCCCCTTGCACTCAGCAGGGACATGGCCAAATGAATCAGGCTGCCCAAGGGCACATCAAGGCTGATCTTGAATGCCTCCAGGGACAGGGCCTCAAGCACATCCCTGGGCAGCCTGTTCCAGTGTTCCACCACTCTCATGGTGCAGAACTTCCTCCTGATGTCCAACCTAACTCTGCCCTGCTCCAGTTTCAAACCATTGCCCCTGCTCCTATCCCCACAGGCCCTTCTGAGCAGTCCCTCCCCAGCCTGCCTGTAGGTCCCCTTCAGATACTGAACTGCAGCTTTAAGGTCTCTCTCTCTCTAAGGTGCACCAGGGGCATTGTAAGTAGGCTGAGAGAAGAGTTTCTCTTGCAAGGGTGAACACAGCAGAGTTTATGAACCTTGGAAAATTACCATGTGCTTCAGCCTGTACATGCAGGATCTGTTGCAATCCATGTCAAAAGCTTGAAGAGCTTTCCCTCCTCTCAAGGGTGATTGTTTTGGTTCAGTGCCAGCAGGAGGGATTTGAGAATACTCCACTGAACACTCTCTGAGTTTTGCCTTTGGTTTCTTCAGCCTGGGGTCCTTGATTTCTCTTCCCACTTGAGGGTTTCGTTGTGAAATGGGTACTTGTGAAGTCACAAGTGCCCCCCCTCCCCCAAGAGAGCTCTGTGACAGAGAGGAGAAGAACCAAGGCAATTATGTCTTGGTTAGCTTGTGGCACTGCCAGCTGCACTGTGGAACTGTGAGCTGGTCTTCATAATTGTCACTTGGTTTTGTTGTCAGAGCTGGTCGGCTTTGTGAGCTCTTGTGGACTTCCAGAGGACTTCCAGAACCTGAAAGGGGTCTACAGGAAAGGCAGGAAGGGAGTTTTCACTGGGGCTTGTGGTGACAGGGCAAGGGGGGATGGATTGAAGCTTGAGGAGGGCAGATTTCAGTCAGTCACAGAATCACAGAATGGGTTGGGTTGGAAGGGACCTTAAAGATCATCCAGTTCCAACCCCCTGCCATGGGCAGGGACACCTTCCACCAGCACAGGCTGCTCAAGGTCTCATCCAGCCTGGCCTTGAGCACCTCCAGGGAGGGGGCAGCCACAACCCCCCTGAGCAACCTGTTCCATTGTCTCACCACCCTGACTTCATCCTTGAGGACCCAGCTCATTCCACCCAGACGGCAGGTGTCAGAAACTGCTGGGGAAGCTGTGAGTGGAAATTCACATTCCAGAACACGAAGATGAATCTGGGAGCTGGAATTTCCAGTGCAGAGAGGTGCAGAAATGCAGAGCCAAAGGAAGTCACTGCACTGCTGCTGTTCTTTGCTTTACTGCTGGAGAAGAGGCATCTTAGGCTGGCTGGGAGTTTCTGCTTGATTCTAATTGGAGATAGCATTTGCCTTTTCCACTGGTAATTGACTGGAAGAGGAGTTGTGACTGGAAGAAGAATCAGACCCCATGGTTAGTGTTTCCCCATTCGCTTCTTGAGGGCTAATGAGCAGTTTCATTGCCTCTGCTGATTGAATGGAAACTCACTGACCAGTATTAATTCCCTGTTGCTTTATTGGCACTAGAATCCCTCTCCTCATTTTCTTCTGTCAGTGGTGTCATAAAACCTGATTTGCTGACTGCATGAGACCAAGTGCTTGAAAACCTCTCTAGTTACTAAGCAGCTGGCTCTGTTTGTCAGGTAGCTTTGCTTCATTCCCTGCTGGAGGTGAAACCTTTGCTTTTTTCCCACTGAACCTGGCAGATGGATTAACCTCCTGTACAAGAACTTTGACTTAGCCAGGAGCTGGTTAGGGGACACGAGGAGAGTGGTGAGTCTTGACTGCTAGCAGTCTGCTAGAGCTTTAGTTCTCATTTTGGAGCTTTATTTTTCATCCTGGAACTTCATCTTCTGATCCAGAACTTTATCTTTAGATCCTAGAACTTTATCTTTAGATCCTAGAACTTTATCTTTGGATCCTAGAACTTTATCTTTGGACCCTAGAACTTTATCTTTGGACCCTGGAACTTTATCTTTGGACCCTGGGACTTTATCTTTGGACCCTAGAACTTTATCTTTGGACCCTGGAACTTTATCTTTGGACCCTGGGACTTTATCTTTAGACCCTAGAACTTTAGATCCTAGAACTTTATCTTTGGACCCTGGAACTTTATCTTTGGACCCTGGAGCTTTATCTTTGGACCCTAGAACTTTATCTTTGGATCCTAGAACTTTATCTTTGGACCCTAGAACTTTATCTTTGGACCCTAGAACTTTATCTTTGGATCCTAGAACTTTATCTTTGGACCCTAGAACTTTATCTTTGGACCCTAGAACTTTATCTTTGGACCCTGGAACTTTATCTTTGGACCCTGGAACTTTTATTTTTTGCTCCCAGAACTTTTATTCTATGATTTTGGGACTTCATTTTTTGCTCCCAGAAGTTTATTTTTTTTCACTTGCAAATCAGAGATAAACTTCTTGTCCATCCTTGGCCCACTTAGAAGCCATGGAAGAAGCTGTGAGGGAAAAGCAGGTTTGCTGCAGAGAGCAGGCTGCTTAAAACCTTTGGAAATGATAATTAGTAGTCACAAACATTTGCAATCATTAGTAACCAATTCATGTTTATAACTGCATTTAAATCATCATTAATGTTTACAAATCTGTGAAGGGTGAGATTCAGGAGGACAGAGCCAGGCTCTGCTCAGTGATGTCCAATGGTAGGCCAGGGGGCAAGGGGGGCAAGCTGGAGAAGCAGAGGTTCCATGTGAACAGAAGGAAAAACTTCTTCACTGTGAGGGTGGCAGAGCCTGGGGCAGGCTGCCCAGAGGGGCTGTGGGGTCTCCTCCTCTGGAGACTTTCCAGCCCCACCTGGATGTGTTCCTGTGTGACCTGCCCTGGGTGATGCTGCTCTGGCAGGGGGTTGGACTGGGTGAGCTTTCAAGGTCCCTTCCATCCCCTAACATTCTGTGACTCTGTAATTGGGGGAAAGAATAGAATCTAATAGAATCATCTAATAGAAGGAACCTGGGGATTGGGAAGGGTAATCTTCCCAACCCCAAAGGAGGTTCTTTACTATGGGAGTGGTGGGATGCTGGGACAGCCCACCCAGAGAAATCATGGATGCCTCATGCCTGGCAGTGTGACCTCCAGGTTGGACTTGATGGTCTCTGAGGTCTCTTCCAACCTTGGTGGCTCTGTGATACTCTAGGTGCTCCTGCTCTGGTGGGGATGTTGGACTGGATGATCTCCAGGGGCACCTTGCAACCCCTCCCCTTCTGTGACCATCATAACCAGCTGTTCTCTGTCTGCCACTCCAGCTGTGCCCAGAATCCCAGCTGTGAGAGGGGAAGCACAACATGCCCAAATCAGATTGCAGGCAAGTGGGCCAGCGTTAGGCTGCTCCTTGCTTGTGCAGGATATGGAGCTCATCACAAAGCCCACCATGCCTGACAGAAGATGGGGCTTGCAGAACTGCGACTGTCCTGTGCAGCAGTTTGTCCCACTGGGCCAGGAGCTGTTGAAGTTAACAGAAATGCAAACCAACAACTGTATGTGAAGAATGGCTGTTCCCATTACCTGGAGACAGAGCATGTTTTGCTTCTGCTGTGGCAACCAGAGCATGGGAAGGACAGTACCCCAGCAGCTTGGAGCTCTGCCACAAAGCAGAGGAGGAACTACAAGCCCACGTGAGGGTGCTGTCCTCCTGGCTGCTTGCAGCTTTCCTTGTCTTGAAATGAGGTTGACTCTTTCCCCACAGCTCTGGCCCCCACACAAAGCAGAGTGGCTCTCATGGATGCATAGAATGGTTTGGGTGGAAGGGACCTTCAAAGATACCTAGTTCCAGCTCCCTGCCATGGGCAGGGACACTTCCTCTAGCTCAGGCTGCTCAAGGCCTCTGTTGCCAGGATCTCACTCCCCTGTGACTCTGTTCCCAAGCTAGTGGATCCCTACAAGGGCTCCTGTACTACTTTGGAATGTGCAGCCCGGGGAGGTGGTGCAGTCACCATCACTGGAGTGCTTAGGAAGAGACTGGATGGAGTGCTTAGGGCCTTGGTTTAGTTGATTAGGTGGTTGGGTGATAGGTTGGACTGGATGATCTTGAAGGTCTTTTCCAACCTGGTTTATTCAGTTCATTCAATTCATCAATTCAATTCAATTCAATTCATTCAATTCAATTCAATCATCAATTCTAACCCATCTCTTACCTCATTCCAAAGAGCAGCATCTGATACTATTCCCAGCTTCAAACCATGCCATGATAAGCCTCTGAACCTGGCTCTCCTCAAAGGAGGATGTTTGCTTGGCTTGAGAGGCTCCCTTCCCTCCCTGTTCTTAGGCCTCACAGATTCACAGAATGGTTTGGCTTTGGAAGGGACCCTCAGGATCCTCTGGTTCCACCCCCCTGCCATGGGCAGGGCTGCCTTCCACTAGCCCAGGTAGCTCCAGGCCTCTGCTGTCAGGACCGCGCTCCTGTGACCAGTGACCTCTACAAGTGAGGGACCCTTCCTTAACCCCATCATATGCCACTCTCTGCCACGCTCTGTCTACTTTGCACCCGAGTTTGTTTCTTCTGCTGCTTGATGCTGAGAGCAGCAGGGTGCTGGCATTGCTTGGCTTCAGGTGCTTTGCTGTGGACCTTGCACAAGACACAGGGCTGAGCTCCTGTGTCACAGTACCCAGGGCTTCAGGGATTACTTTTCAAGTGGGAAGAAGAAAACACCAGCTTCCTGTTTTGCTTGTCCTGAAACCCTTTCCCCCTGAGCTCTGAGCATTTCTGAAACAGCCTGTCAAAGAGAAAAATGAGTTGGGTGAAGGGACTGGAAAGTGACTTCTGCTTAACCTTTGGCTTTGTAAACAACTGTTGGAGTCCAAATAGATGAAAAGAGTCTATTTTTAGGCCCTAATTTGGAGAATTGATATTTCCACATTTGCTCTGTCATAGCTGGTGGTAGCTGCTGATTGTGAAAGCCTGTAGCTGTGCTACAAATGCTTGGAGGGCTGCTGAGTGTTCTGCCCAATGCATGAAGGAGCTCTGGGCACTGCACATTTCAGTTTATAATCAGGGAGTGTAGCTGATAGCACAGACACTGAAATACTTCAAGTCTGGGCTGCTGCCTTAAAAACCAAGGGCTGTGGGCTGTTTGGTGGGATAAGCTGGAAAATAACTGATAAGGACAGTTGAAGTGCAGCAGGCTTCACGAAGCCACAGATGGTCTAAGGCAGGCTGAGTTGGGAGGTTTCAGCCAATGCTGGCCTGCCCTGGTGTGATGGAAAGAGCACTGGGGCTTGAAATGTCTGATGTGTCCAGCAGCTGCTTGGAGGCAGGCTCTCTGTCTGGAGGACACCATTGCACCTGACTCAAGGACCAGTGGCTCTTGAGTGCTTTCTGAAGGAGGCTGCAGGTAGCCCCTCGGGTGGGGAAGAGGAGTTTCTGCAAGAAGAGATGGAGAGGTAGAAAAGGAGACCTACAAGGAAGAGGGGAGGAGTTTTTACAAGGGCTTGCAGTGAGAGGATGAGAGGGATTGGGTTGAAGCTTGAGGAGGGCAGATTGAGACTGGGGATTAGGAAGAATTCTTTCCAGTGAGGGTGGGGAGACACTGAACAGGTTGCCCAGGAGGTCATGGATTCTCCCTCCCTGGAGGTGTTCAAGGCCAGGCTGGATGAGGCCTTGAGCAACCTGGGTCTAGTGGAAGATGATCAGCTCCAGGGAGGAGGCATCCATGGCACTCTGGGCAACCTATTCCAGAGTCTCAGCTCCCTCCTACTGAGGAACTTCTTCCTAAGCTCCAGTCTAGCCTGCTCTCCCTCAGCTTCAAACCATTCCCCCTGTCCTGTCTCCAGACACCCTGAGGAAAAGTCCTTCCCCAGCCTTCCTGCAGCATCCCTTCAGTATTGGAAGGCAGCTCTAAGGCCACCCCAGAGTCTTCTTTCCTCCAGGCTGCACACCCCCACCTCCCCTCAGCCTGTCCTTGTAGCAGAGCTGCTCCATCCCTTGGATCACCTCTGTGGCCTCCTCTGGGCTGCCTCCAACAGCTCTGTGTCCTCCTTACGCTGCAGCATTCGAGGTGGGGTCTCACAGGAGCAGAGTAAAGGGGATGTAGCTGTCACTATTATGACCCCTGTAATCCAAATGCCCTTACCAAATCACTGTGCTTATGGTTGTTCCTCCTGGAGGTGCTGGGAGGTGGGACAGTTTGCTGGTGCCTGCTCTCAGGATCTCTTCCCAGCCAAGGAAGAAAGGAGGACTCCTGCCCCGAACGGGCCCCTGGACTCGCACCGCTGTGTGGTTGCTTTCAGTTTAGACAATGCCCTCTCTCTCTTGCAGAGCCATGGTGTCATGGAGAGGGATATACTTTGCACTTGCACTGTTCCTGGGGAGCTTTTTCGGGAGTATCTTCATGCTGGGGGGGCCCTTTCTGCCCCTGATGTTTGTCTCCCCGTCGTGGTACCGCGCTGGATCACCGACTGCATCGTGGCCACCTGGCTGACCCTCCCAGTGGTAAGTTGCACTTTGAGCCACTTCTGGTTGGCATCCCATAATTTAGTTTGACTTAAATGCTTTTGATTTGATTTGATTTGATTTGATTTGATTTGATTGTGTATTTTTAATGTTGTTTGTTGAATGCTTTTGTCAAAACAGGCCTTAACCTTCTTGGTACCTGTGGAGACAATCATGCCAGAGCCCCAGAATGCCAGGTGGGGGGATCCCCAAGGGTCATCTGGTCCAACCTCTCTAAGTGATGGTGTGGCTGAAATGGCTGGCCCAGCACCCTGTCAAGCTGAGTCTTAAAACTGTCCAAAGCAGGGGAAGCCACTGCTTCCCTTGGAGGTGATTCTGATCCTGACTCTGCCCATGGGAAACATTTTCCTCTGGAGTGCAATGGGAATCTCCCCAGTAGTGACTTGTCCCCATCACCCCTTGTCTCTCCATGGGGCTCCTTGTGGAAAGAGACTCTGGAGGTGCTGGAAGGTGTCCAGAGGAGGGCCATGAGGATGAGCAGAGGGCTGGAGCTGCTCTGCTCTGAGGGCAGACTGAGGGAGTTGGGGCTGTGCAGTCTGGAGAGGAGAAGGCTCCCAGGAGACCTCATTGTGGCCTTCCAGGATCTGCAGGGGGCTCCAGGAAAGCTGGGGAGGGACTTTTGAGGCTGTCAGGGAGGGATAGGACTGGGGGGGATGGAGCAAAACTAGAAATGGGGAGATTCAGCTTGGATGTGAGGAAGGAGTTGTTCCCCAGAGGGTGGTGAGAGCCTGGCACAGGCTGCCCAGGGAGGTGGTAAGCCTCCTGCCTGGAGGTGTTTGCAGCCAGGTGGAGGTGGCTGTGAGCAACCTGCTGCAGTGTGAGGTGTCCCTGCCCTGGCAGGGGGATGGGGCTGGCTGAGCCTTGGGGTCCCTTCCAGCCCTGACAATTCTGTGACTCTCCATCCTCCTGCTAACCACCCTTTGTGTGCTGGTCCATGGTAATAAGGTAGGTGTTAGCTCAGTGCTGCAGTGTTGACCCTTCTCCAGGCCCTCTGTTCTTCCACAGTGAGTTTCTGTGTAAGCTCCTGACACATCTTAGTTGCACCCTTAAAAAGGCCTTTTCCTGACACCCCCATCCAGTGTCAGTCAGGTGCTGAGCAGCAGAGGTGGGTGAAGCACTGGGAAGGATTTTTCTGAACTCCAAACTTTCTCAGGGAGTGCTCTTCCAGACTCCTTTGGACTGTGTTCCAGTTATCTTGTTGGGAGAATTATTAGCTCTGTGGTGCAGTGTTCTGACCTTCACTCTTCTCTTACTTAATCTGCTTACAATGTAGTCCTTGGAGGTGAATTAGAGATAATGATTTCAGGTGAAAGAGCTGCCCCTAGAAATGAGTCTTCCTCACTTAATGCATCAGCTTTATAGCTCCAGGAGTCTGAAATCAATAGCAAAGCTCTTCCCTGAATTGTTCCTGGGGAAAGGCAGGATGAATGGGATCTGTCTCTTCATCTGTTCTCTGAAACCCAAGGGACTCACTCCTTCAGGCCTTCAAAGATAGGTTTACCTCTTTTTTCCTGCTGCACTGGTGTGCAGAAATGTGTACACTGTGGCATGGAGGATGAATCCTCTTTGTGACATACCAGATAGCTGCTGCTTCCTCTGCTTCTCTCTGGTGTGTTTTAAAGGCATGTCCTGGTGAGGGATGCCCTGGTGAGGCCACAGCTGGGATACTGTGTCCAGTTCTGGGCCCCTCAGTTAAAGGAGGACCTCAGGGCACTGCTTGAGAGAGTCCACCCAGAGCACAAAGATGCTGAGGGCAGTAAACATCTCCCTGCTGAGGACAGGCTGAGGGAGCTGGGGCTCTGTAGCTTGGAGCAGAGGAGCCTGAGGGCAGACCTCATTCATGTTGATACAGATGTGCAGGGCAGTGCAGGAGGATGGAGCCAGGCTCTGCTCAGTGATGTCCAGTGATAGGCCAGGGGCAGTGGGTGCAAGCTGGAGCAGAGGAGGCTCCATGTGAACATGAGGAGAAACTTTTTCCCTGGAGGGTGTCAGAGCCTGGAGCAGGCTGCCCAGAGGGGCTGTGGGGTCTCCTTCTCTGGAGACTTTCCAAACCCACCTGGATGTGCTCTGTGTGACCTCCCTGGGTGATGCTGCTCTGGCAGGGGGCTTGGACTGGATGAGCTTTCAAGGTCCCTTCCACCTGTGATTCTCTGAGTTGTTTCATGGTCTAAAACTTTATTCTGGTGATCATTACTAAATGTGATGAAATTAAGAGGAAAGACATAACTGCCAGCAAAGGGAGGAAAGGATTGCTTGTCCTGGTGAGAGGTGGCTGGTTACTGACAGTGTCACAACAGGACCCTTTCTCTCTTTGTCTCTGATTCTTCTGCCATGGCATGCTCCCCAGGATCAACTCCCAGGCTCCAAGAGGAGCTAGAGCTCTTCTCTAGGTCACATCATGAAATGGATGGGAAGGGGCCTCCAAAGGTCACCTAGTCCAACACCCCTGCAGGGAGCAGGGGCATCCCCACTAGCTCATGTTGTCCAGAGCCCTATAGAGCCTGACCTTGAATATCTGCAGGGATGGGGCCTCAGCTACCTCCCTGGGCAACCTGTTCCAGTGTTCCACCACCCTCATGGTAAAGAAATTGTTCCTGACATCCACTCAATCTCCTCTAATTTCAACCCCCTGCCCTTTACACATCTCTGTGCTGTGCTCAGTGTTGTGATTTCACTCTTTCTGCCATTAGGTTCTATGTGTTTTTGCAGCTGGAAGTCAAGCACAAACATCTTGACCACCTGTACCAGAGGAGAGCAAGGCAACTCCTGATGCCTTCC
>JAAWVA010000271.1:0-24704 GCA_015227895.2 Colaptes auratus
ATGCAAGAGCAGCCTTCACAGAAGCAACAAGACTGAGCTAGCCCCACAGGACTTCAAAAACCCACCCTCAAGGATCCCCAGCCCCACCACTGCTCACCAACTCACCCCACCCTCCTGCAGCACAGAGCGCCCTGGCAGCAGCAGTCACACCCAGAAGCACTCCCAGCCACAGCCATTCAGAAATGAACCAACCCTGCAGGGTTTGGGTCTAATTTTCAAAGAGGTGCTGGCAGCTGCTTCAGTGGCCAGCACAGGGACTAGTTCTGCTGCTTCTTGGTGCTGACAGTCAGCACAACACACTTGTGTGAGTCCCATAGGACCCTGTCCCAAGGGTGCCAGCTTTGGCAGGGCTGGTACCGAGGAGCAGGACAGGCCTTCAGCCCTGCACTGGCTCAGTGCATCTTTTCCTCTTACCAAAACCAGAAGCTAGAACAGTACTTTGCCTTACTGGGAATGAGGACCATGGCTCCACACATCCTCAGAGCCTCAGGTGAGAAGCACAAGACAATCTGATCTCTACTTGCTGCTCCTTGTGCATGATGTCCTAGCAAAGGTCTCACCCTTGCCCAAAGAGCTAGCTCAAGGAAGAGCTAGTGCCAACCCCACTGTGAATCCCTCCCTGCTCCAGCTCCTTGCTCCTCAGAGCAGCACAGCTTTGCACACCCACCAACATTTCAGGTGGTGTGTGGTGTGGGAGGGAAGGCAACACTGACCAAAGAGCCTTAGTGCTCATTCCACAGCTGTTGGATTTGAAAGCCCAAGGGAGCAACAGAGCTTCTGGCTGTGGATGCCACAGCCAGAGCCTGGTGAATGGAAATAAAGAGAGACGATTTTTCCTGTGCATCTTGTGAGGTCTCTGGTCTGCTCTGCACTCAAGCCAGCACACAGTGACACAGCTCTTGGAAGCAGAGTTTATGTGAGATGTAAGGGCAGGCCTTGTTTTACAAGTGAAACCCTTCAGGACTCAGCCAAGGCCAAAGTAGCAGAGTGCAAAAGGCATCTGGGTTATTGCTTCTGTTCCTCTATAATCACCCCACTTTAGGATCAGAGCCTGGTTATGGAGTGTTTTGTGAGCTAGAAAGGCAAATTCTCCCCTGACAGTAAGAGTGATGACAGCTAGAAATTCCTGACCACACACCCTCGTTCCCCTCAGGATTCAGCATTCACTCACTGAGAACCCCTCCAGGAGCATGAACTTTGCCCTACAAGTGTTTTTACTTAGGCCTGTGTCAACAGAACCCTGACATGAAATAACAGCTGGATAATGAGGCTCCAATAAAGTTATTATTATTCTGATGCCACAGTTTGGAACGTGCTAAGCTCTGGCCCTTTCAAATGATGACACCTCAAAGATTGTTCCTAGTCATGGACTAGCATGATGCTCTTCATGGGCAAATCCAGGTGGTGGAGTTTATGTGCAGTGTCATAGATGAACCACTCCAAGTATCACAGTATCACAGTATAACCAAGGTTGGAAGAGACCCCAAGGATCATCAAGTCCAACCTGTCCCAACAGACCTCACAACTAGACCATGGCACCAAGCGCCACGTCCAATCTCCCCTTGAACACCTCCAGGGACGGTGACTCCACCACCTCCCTGGGCAGCACATCCCAATGACGAATGACTCGCTCAGTGAAGAACTTCCTCCTCACCTCGAGTCTAAACCTCCCCTGGCACAGCTTGAGACTGTGTCCCCTTGTTCTGGTGCTGGTTGCCTGGGAGAAGAGACCAACCCCCTCCTGTCTACAACCACCTTTCAGGTAGTTGTAGAGGGCAATGAGGTCACCTCTGATCCTTCTCTTCTCCAGGCTAAACAATCCCAGCTCCCTCAGCCTCTCCTCACAGGGCTTGTGCTCAAGGCCTCTCACCCAGCCTTGTTGCCCTTTTCTGGACACGTTCAAGTCTCGATGTCCTTCTTAAACTGAGGGGCCCAGAACTGGACACAGTACTCAGGTGTGGCCTAACCACGCAGAGTACAGGGCAAATGACCTCCCTGCTCCTGCTGGCCACACTATTCCCAATACAGGCCAGGATGCCATTGGCCTTCTTGGCCACCTGGGCACACTGTTGGCTCATGTTTAGGTGGGTGTCAATCAGCACCCCCAGGTCCCTCTCTGTTTGCAGCTCTCCAGCCACTCTGACCCCAGCCTGTAGCTCTGCATGGGGGTTGCCGTGGCCAAGTGTGCAGCACCCCAGCACTTGGACTTATTAATGCCATCCCATTGACTCTGCCCATCTGTCCGTCAGTCGGAGGTCCCTCTGCAGAGCCTTTCTACCCTCTAACTGACTACATCTGTTCCCAACTTGGTGTCATCTGCAAACTTGCTGATGACTGACTCACCCCCTCATCCATATCATCAATGAAGATGTTAAAGAGGATGGGGCCCAGCACCGATCCCTGGGGACGCCGCTGTGACTGGCCGCCAGCCGGACGCGGCACCATTAACCACCACTAAAGTTAATCACCACTAAGTGATTGAGGCTCCAATGAGCAGGTGACTTTGGAGCCATAAACACTAAGTCCTGTAGGTACTGTGTGCAAGGGTGGGCTGCAGGAGAGGTCAGCTGGTGATTTCTTGCTGGTGGACAGATGGAATATCTGAATCCTTGATAGCATGAGCAGGAGTGAAGCTCATCAGCTCCACCTCTTACCCACAGGCACTATAGATCAGATAAGTGTCCTCTAGGTCCTTTCCTAACACACCCAGTTCTAATACTGCAGATGAAGGAAAGAAATCCCCCACCAGGCCACAGTAAAAGCATTCTTCCGGGCCAAGGGGGAAAGGCAGGGGCCAAGGGGGAAAGGCAGGGGCCAAGGGGGAAAGGCAGGGGCCAAGGGGGAAAGGCAGGGGCCAAGGGGAAAGGCAGGGGCCAAGGGGAAAGGCAGGGGCAAGGGGGAAAGGCAGGGCCAAGGGGGAAAGGCAGGGGCCAAGGGGGAAAGGCAGGGGCCAAGGGGGAAAGGCAGGGGCCAAGGGGGAAAGGCAGGGGCCAAGGGGGAAAGGCAGGGGCCAAGGGGGAAAGGCAGGGGCCAAGGGGGAAAGGCAGGGGCCAAGGGGGAAAGGCAGGGGCAAGGGGGAAAGGCAGGGGCCAAGGGGGAAAGGCAGGGGCCAAGGGGGAAAGGCAGGGGCCAAGGTTTCAGCCCTTGCACTTAGGAGGGTTCTCCCTCTGGACTGATTTGTGTGTACCTCCAGGAGGGGTAAAACCATAAAGACAGTTTGCATGTGATTAAAACTGAAGAGTGACAGCAGGGCTGGGGCCCAGGAATCTGAAAGCCTAGGGAGAAGTGAGCATGACTCCTGCACCTAACACAGCCATGACAGGTCAGTGGCCCACCTGCTCCTGTGTCATCTGCTCCCCCATCTTTTGCCATCATGCCTTGTTTTGTGGGTCCACACTGCACAAAGGTTTTAGCACACAGCTCACAAAGTCAGGAGACTTAGAATCAGAGCATCCTTTTGGCTGGAAAAGGCCTTCAAGATCATCAAGTCCAAACACTGTACAACTCTAGCATGTCCCTCAACACATCTCTGCATCTTCTACACAACTCCAGGGGTGGGGATTCAGCCACATCCCTGGAGAGACTGTTCCAGTGCTTGAGAACCTTCCCAGTGAAGAAATTCCTTCTAACAGCCAACCTAAACCTCTTGTGGTGTAGAGGGAGAAGGTCTCCCCTCAGCCTCCTTTTCTCCAGACTGAACAACCCCAGTTCCCTCAGCCACTCTTACAACCTGCTTCTCCAGACACTCCACAGAAACCTGATCCTGCTTGGTCCAGCTCCCTTTCTGTACCCTCTGAGGCAGTTACATCTGATGGTGTCTTGTGCTGCAAAGGCAGAAACAGCCAAAACCACATAGTCCAGGCTCATTCTGCAGAGGAAGCCAGCACCTGGCCTCCTGGTAGCACAAATCACCCCAGCATAAGGCAAACAAGATTAGAAACCTCTCTCAGGGAAATAAATAAGCAACCAACTGCATGTTTCAGATAATCTTTATCTTTCTTCTCTGTAAGTAAGCAAATAGTTTACAGTGCAAGTTGATTTCCACAGGACAAGGATCAGACTCCAAACACCAAGAAACAAACCAAAACAACACCCAAAAAAAAGAAATAAAGGTTTCCAGAGAAACTCACAAAGAAACAAAGCAGAAAAGAGAGGATGGAAGAGATCATGAGAACCAGCAGATCCATGGGAGGAGAGGGCCAAGCACGTGGGACAGAAGGATGCCCCTTTCCAGCTGCGAGGTGCACGTGCCACACAATCAGAGGCTGCCCCACCAAATCACATTCTTACACACTAAAGAGATTCCAAGTGAAACAGAGACCTCACCCTGTTTACATTGGAACAGAGATGAGGTCAGAACGGGAGCAGTGCTAGAAGGCAAAGTGGGTTGGAGATGGGTGGGGGAATAACTTCTCTCTAATTCACATCCTTCTTATCCTTCAGAAAACCAGCCAGGTTTTATGGCAGCTTTCTACTGGCCTGGGACTTTGGTCCACTTTCAGTGCCCAGAGGAGGAAACCGCCTGACTGACAGCCAGCAGGAGCTAGCAGGAGCCTGGAGCAGCTTGTCTCTGGCAGAGAATGGTCATGCTGCTATCACTCGAGTTTCAACCTTAGGCAAGGGTTACAAGACACACAGGACTGTGCCATACCTGTCCCCTCCCTTCATGTGTGAGAGCACTTTTCTGATCTCACTGGTTCCAAGCTGCAAACAGCTCATGGCCAGGGATCTTCCCAAGAGCCCAAAGGGCTAAGTTTTGGTGGAGAGGGAAAGGTTTTAGCTCGTGACAGGCCCCCTCACATTTCACTGTCTAAAGACCACCCAGGTCTGTGACAGCAGACCCTCCCAGCAGGACATCAAATTGGATTCAAACCCCCAGGATGTCTCCACCTAGCAATGTGCAGCCCCATGCTGCTGAGCCAAGCCAGCAACAGCAGGTTTCCCACCAACTCTCATTCTGGCTTCCCAAACTTCATGTGCTCGGACCCGTTACATTCAAGATCTGCTATCTTGGTCACTAGCAAAATGCCCTGAAGAACTGCACTTCGCTTCAGCACTCTCCACTCCCTGCTGACATGGAGATGCTTTTCCTCCTACAACTTCCAAATTCCTCCTACAACTTCCCTGAGTGCCTCCCTCAATCCCCTGCCTTAGACAGTAGTGTGCAAAAGACCCTTCTGCTCCCTGCATTACGTCAGCCTGCCAGGCAAAGACAGAAGGATATGGCTCCTTTCAGCCCCAGGTGACACTGTCCTTTCAGCCATCAGAAGACTGAAAGAATTTAACAGTCATGCCTCTTCTTGCTCTTGCTGAGCCAGTCCCTTCCTCCCTGTGTGCTCACATGGCTTAAGCAGGGCTTTCCAAAGTGATAAACACTCCACTGCAACAGCGCCCCCATGAAGGACTGGCTGCTGGGCCTGGAAGCTGAGGAAAAACTCCTCATGCCACATACCAAAGCACTGGCTGCTACAGAACTTCTTAAGCAGCTTTCCAGGAAAGGAGTAGAGAGATTGAGACAGAACTGAGACACAATGTTTTCTTTCAGCAACTTCTCCTTTTCATTTGGATGGGAAAGGTTTCCCTACCACTATACAACTGAGACACCAGGGAGATACCTGCAGCCAGGAGGGATGCCCTGGAAACTTCATGGAGCCACATGAAAAGTAAGTGCAGTTTCCAACCCCCATCTCCTGCAGGAATAGCAGCTTCCCCCTTGCACCCAGTTTACAGCTCTTCTTTTCCAGTTACATGCTGATTCTGACCAGGGCAAGGACAGGGTCAGATTGGTTTCCAAACCACATCCAGGAGCAAAAGAGTTACAGAAGAGCTAAGAACTCTGATTTCTAGTGCAACCACAACGATGGACAATCCCTTAGACATCTTTCACTCAAGGTTCAAGGTGAAGGGTGAGGGAAGAGAAGTGAGCTAGGGGGAGGGATGTCCAAGCAGGTCCCAATTAAAGCTTTAAATGACAGGGAGGTAAATGAAGTGATTGTCCTTTTGGTCTCTCAGCTGGATGTGAAATGCAGGAATAGCTGTGATGAAGCAGCACACAGCAGTCCTTAGATCCAGTGTATTTCTCTCAGTAGAGGTAAGTGCTCTCTTAGACCCGTTGAATTTCAAACAGCTTCACATCTGTGTCATACCAGATAGGGGGATCCACATTCCTGAGGGAGAAAGAGAAAAGCCACTTTACTCTGTGGCTAGGCACATGGAATTCAAAGCACAGCCAAGATTACAGGAGCTGGCTACACAGAATGCCATCAGCTTTGCAAATGAGGAAATCACTGGTTGAAAGACAATGTACCTGAAAGGGACAACAGCACTACAACATCCCACAGAGCCAGAGCTTTGCAGGAAATCTCTGCACCACCTCACAAATCACAGAATGCCAAGTTGGGAAGGACCCCAAGGATCATCTGGTCCAACCCTTCTGGGTGATAGTGTGGTTTACATAAGCTGGCACTCCTCTAGGTAGCTTTGCTATTCCCTGCTGCTGCCAGTTCCCAAACAAGCAGTACTGCCAGACCAACTCCTGCCACATCACCTGTCAAACAAAAGGGTTGGAGCAGCTGGTTTGGCCCAGGCAGTGCCACCTTTCTACCCCCTATCTACGAGGCAATCTAAAGCCAGCCAAGTGCATGCAATTCTCCCTACAGGCCCCAAAAAGAGTCTTTGGGAAAGGCCAAACCAGGCTGCACCCAGCTGGTTTACCTCAAATAAATAACTCCCCACATGTAGGTCCGGAACCACATGGCAGTGCCCGAGTTAGCCTGGTACTTGCGAATGAGGATGGGGTGAGGCACGGGGAGCAGCCCCACCAGTGTGCCATGCTGCAAGAACTTGAGGATCTCCGATTCATCAGTGAGACCCCTGCAAAAAGACAGATCAGGAAGAGCCTTAGCACATCCCACAGACACCCCCAGAACTCCTTGTGCAGCAGCTGACAACTGAAAGGCTCTCCTTCCATGGGGAGAATCACAGAATGGCAAGGGTTGGAAGGGACCTCCAGAAATCACTGAGTCCAACCCCCCTGACAAAAGAGGATCACCTAGGGGAGGCTACATGGGAATGCATCCAGACAGGTTTTGAAAGCCTCCAAAGATGGAGAAGCAAGATCTAGCCACAATTTCACTCCCCCCAAAGGTTTGCCTCTAGGAAAATGCTACCGGCTGCAAGAGGAACACAGGTTCACAGGGATAACCTCCCTGACGTGGGCAGGGACACCTTTCAACTAGACTCAGCCTCATCCAACCTGGCCTTGAACACTCCCAGGGAGAAGGCATCCACTACATCCCTGAGCAGCATATTCCAGGGTCTCACCACCCTCATAGTGAAGAACTTCTTCCTAAGATCCAGTCTAACCCTGCTCTCCCTCAGCTTCAAACCATTCCCCCTTGTCCTGTTGCTGCACACCATCATGAAAAGTCCCTCTGCAGCCTTCCTGTAGCTACTGAAAGGCAGCTCTAAGGTCCCCTCAGAGTCTTCTCTAGGCTGAACAACCCCAGCTCCCTCATCCTGTCTAAACAAAGACAGAGACAGCAATCCTGGCCACCAGGAACACATGCTCTCTCCACTGTAACAAAGAATTGAGAAGGGATCAAACAAACAAGAAGCCTGGCAAGCAAAATAACATCTCCTCTGCTGAGCCCCCAATGCTTTCAGTTATACTTTACAAAGAGTCTCCTGGAGACCCTTCAAATTCAAACTGCCAGCCTCACAGAGCTCCTCTCACACTGCACAGCCCTTTCTCTCCAGAAATGTGCTTACTTGTCAATGCAGATCTTCTCCACCTGAGGGACCAGCACCTGCAAGAGCCTCATGATTGTCTGCAGGGGAAGCTTCGACTTCCAAGACATCACCTAGAAGTAGGAAAGCCCACAGGGAGATCAGTGCTCTGCAGTAGCAGCTTTTCTACAGTTATCTCCACAATGAATGGGATTTACAAAAACCATGGAGGTGGTGGATGAGCTGAGTGCACAACAGCAATGCCATCAATCCTGGAGCACCACAATTATGAGCCACTCAAGGAAACTAGTGGCAGAGTTTAAAACAGGTAAAAGACGACTTCTCTGCAGGTGATAGTAAACATCTGGAGCTCTGACCACGTGTCAAAGACATCCCTTATGAGAAATGATTCCCTAGGGAGTCTCTGCTGGCAAGGGAAGGGGGGCTGTGTGTTGTGTGACATTTCTGCCACTACTCTCCTCCTCACTACTTATTTCCTCTGTCCAGATTCCCTTACCCAGTCAGGAGTTGGGGTCCACTGCCCAATGGAGGACGCGCTGGAGAGACGCCTTCGATCCCGTCGGGGCTGCGAGGCCTCCTGTCAATGAAGATTACTTTGAAAAGACAGAAAACACAACCAAGCAAACCAAAGCAAACCACATGCAAGAGCAAGGAAAACAGCCCATTTTCTGCTCACTTTCCCCCCAGCTTTTCCAGAGCACTGCTGGAAAAGACAGCTCAGCCACCAGGCCCCCATCCACCAAAACCATTTGCTTTGACCCAGTGAGTGCAATATTTGATGTCCTTCCAGTCCTCTTTAGTTCATTTCACACCCCAGACCCTCCCTACACACCAGTGTCTGGCCTTACCCCACTCCAGGGCTCCCCATCGCTCCCAGCTGAGGGTGGGTTCCCCTCTGGAGGAGGCTGTGAAGACTCAGGCTCCAGAGAACGCATGGTCCCATCCTCTGACACCTGTGACTTCTCTGTGAGCTTGTCAATTCCTGCATTCAAAGCAGAAAAGGCTCAGGAACAAGAAGCACGAGTGAATTCAACATGCTTAAAAGCAGGGGGTTCTTCTCTACCCTCCCTACAGGTACAGCCACCTTGTGCAGCAGCTGACAACTGAAAGGCTCTCCTTCCATGGGGAGAATCACAGAATGGCAAGGGTTGGAAGGGACCTCCAGAAATCACTGAATCCAACCCCCCTGACAAAAGAGGATCACCTAGGGGAGGCTACACAGGAATGCATCCAGACAGGTTTTGAAAGCCTCCAAAGATGGAGAAGCAAGATCTAGCCACGATTTCACTCCCCCCAAAGGTTTGCCTCTAGGAAAATGCTACCTGCTGTAAGAGGAACACAGGTTCACAGGGATAACCTCCCTGACATGGGCAGGGACACTTTTCAACTAGACTCAGCCTCATCCAACCTGCCCTTGAACACTCCCAGGGAGAAGGCATCCACTACATCCCTGAGCAGCATATTCCAGGGTCTCACCACCCTCATAGTGAAGAGCTTCCTAAGATCCAGTCTAACCCTGCTCTCCCTCAGCTTCAAACCATTCCTCCTTGTCCTGTTGCTGGACACCCTCATGAAAAGTCCCTCTGCAGCCTTCCTGCAAGTACTGAAAGGTAGCTCTAAGGTCCTCCCAGAGACTTCTCCACACTGAAAAACCCCAGCTCCCTCAGCCTGTCTAAACAGAGACAGCAGCCATGGCCACCAAGAACACATGCTCTCTCCACTGTAACAAAGAATTGAGAAGGGATCAAACAAACAAGAAGCCTGGCAAGCTGGACACCCCCATGGAAAGTCCCTGGGGACAGAACGAAGCCACCAGGCCCCCATTCACCATAACCGTTTGCTCTGACCCAGCGAGTGGCAACATTTCATGCCCTTCCAGTTCCACCACGGCAACGTAGCGTCCACATGGACACCAAGTCCGAGCGAAGAGAAACTCCAGGCAGTTTACTTTGACTTGCTTGTGATCAGCTTGGGCAAACTCAGACTGGAAAGCAGCAAACCACTGACAGATGTAAACTCTTAATCTCTCCCACACCCAGTGAAAGGGTGAGTCCACCCCGTATCTCGCAGGGAAAACAAACCGCTCTCCCGTCACCGAGCTAAACTACAGCTCACCCGGAGTAGCCACCAAACTCGTCTTCAGGGTGCCTGGCTCAGCAGGGGGCAGCAGGACGTGACCCTTCCATGGAGACCCCATCCTGGGAGTTGGTGCGAGAAATGGGCTCGGGAGTCTTCTTCTTGCGCTGCAGCCCCTTCTGGATGGCCTGGGAGTCGGTGGGCAGGTTGGCCAGCTGGTGAAAGACGTTCCGCTTGCGGATAACCGCGTACACCAAGTTGGAGTTCCCTGGGAAACACGGCAACAAAACCAGCAGGGAGGTAAGACTCAAAGAGCTCTGCCCTCGAGCTGTGCTGCCACCCACAGAGGCAGCGGCACAAGAGGAAAGAGCAGAGCTTGATATCCTCTTATCCGCCACAAAGCGGTACAGGAAAGGCAGCGAAATCCTGCCTGGGTTGGAAGGCTGACAAAAGTGGCTTAGAAACTGACATTCCATCAGCTGAAAAGGATCACAGAATTGTTAGGGTTGGAAGGGACCTCAAGGATCAGCCAGTTCCAACTCCCCTGCCAGGGGCAGGGACACCTCACACTAGATCAGGTTGCTCACATCCACATCCAGCCTGTCTGCAAAAACCTCCAGGGATGAGGCTTCCACCACCTCCCTGGGCAACCTGTGCCAGTCTCTCACCACCCTCATGGGGAAGAACTTCTTCCTAACATCCAATCTGAAATCTCCCCATTTCTACTTTTATAGAAAAGGGACACTGTGAAGCACATCTTGGCACCTGTTTTGGAAGAAAAGGTTGTTAGTCAAGAGTCAACATTTCTCCACCTTCCAAAGAGTTCACAAGACAGATCAGGAGCATCCCATCCGAGGAGAAACAGGCTTGGAAGACCAGAGCCAAATTGCTGCTGTTTGCAAGGTGGCAGAGAAGAGAATGAAGCCATCTCCTAAAATACATCACAAATCACAGCCACAAAAGCTGCTTCAGCATCTGGTGACCACCGCTCACACAGCTCCAGCTACCTGCCAGAGCAGATCTGAGGCATTTTTTAAACTTTCAAGGAGATGGAAGTGGTTCTGGCCCTCATTTACACTACTGAGTTTCACAGCAACGTCCAGCCCATCATAACTTCAGCATTATACTTTCCCCTCTTCTTGCCCATCTCATCTTCTGCTCTACAGAAGGCTGAGATTATGCTGATAATTAGCTGCCATCTCATTTAGCTCTAACCCAACCTGTCTGGGTCAGGACACAACATTGATTACTTACTAACCCAACTTCTCAATCCTAGGCAAGGCTCCACACAGCTGATATCTACACTTCTCCCCTTCTCTCATCTGTTTGGACTCTCTCTGAATTTCCATCTCAGGTTCCCTTGGACTAAGCCATTGCAAACCCACTAAATACAGCAGACAGTCTCTTACCATCAAACTGGTACTGAATATGTTGTTGAAAACTTCCAGCAAGAAGAAAACAAGATGGTGGTTCTGGACAGCAGAGAACAAGAACCAGGTGGTGGAAAAAGCCTCCAGGAGATGCAGCAGCTTGTTAGCAGCCACCATGGAGAGAGACTTCAGGTAGGGAGACACTGTGGAAGACAAACATGAAAACTGGAAAGAGCCACTTAAATACACCACTAGAAATGGCTCTCTTACCACCTTCCCACCCTGCACTTCTGGGAAAGTCTCATGGCATAGCTGAGCCCAGCAGGGTTCCACAGAAGCATTTCCAAGCAGAGGTGAAATGGAGATATGCCCTAACAAAAGCAGACACTTCTGTTTCCAGGGGCTCTTCTCTCAGAGATGTTACTGGTGTGAAACTACAAATCTTCTGCAAAGCTTACACCACTGGCACCACCTGCACACTCACTAAGCCCATGGGAAGCCACTGCCACCACAGGAAGGTGGCACTCCCTGCTGGAAAGGGATAGCAGTGCCAACCATCTTCATCAGGCCTTCTGGCATATGCCACTCTGCCACCCCAGAAGCGCTCCAGGGACTCTGCCCCATCTGACTGAGCTCAGGCAATAGCCCTGCAGGCAGGTCCAAATCTGCAGCTGGCACCTCTAGCACAGACTAGGGAGGATGCATTTCCAGCAGCACTGGTCAAGGTTAGGGGGCACAGGTAGGAATGCAGGGAGAGGGAAGGAAGAGCAGCCAGAGCTGTCCCCTCTGTGCGCTGTGGTTTCACACAGTGCTCACCGTTCACGACGATGGTCAGCAGGCAGTCAAAGAGAGGCTGCAGCCGCTGGTGCCCGCTGGTTATGATCTTGTGAAAGACCTGTGGGGAGGAAGGAGGTCTTGAGCAAGGCAGCAGCTTACTGAAAGCACCTTCTCAACCAAAACCAGTGCCACCCCCACACTAATCGCTTCCTGACACCATTCCTGCCTAGGCAGGGCCCTGCACGCTGCAAATTACACAGGTGGGGAAAGCTGCCCCGGCTGCAGCCTCGCGCTCCAGGAGCACAAGGTATGCTTTGGGGATGTGATTAGGACTCCACAACGCTGCAAACAGAAACTGACTCTCAGCTCTTCCAAAACCCACAGGCAGCCTGAGACAGAGAACAAACCTCCAGGAAGTATCACAGTATCACCAGGTTGGAAGAGACCTCAAAGATCATCAAAGAAACACCTTCACCTCCACTGGATTTTGACTCTGAAACCTAATGACATCTGCTTGGAATGCCACAGAACTGAACATTTCACACCTGATTTTAGTGCAAACTTCTAACTCCAATGTTTGCCCTACTGTTCTTAGCTATTCCCTCAGCCATGGAAAGACTCAACAGCTTCACAACCAGTTCAGGCATTCCCACTCTCTGCCTTCCCACCTCTAGCTGGTATGCCTGTAGAGAAGACCTGCAGCATAATGAAAATGCAGCAGTGATCTTAAGTGAATGGAATGCAATAGGAAAACACAAAGCATCAAGAACAGTTCTGGTGGGCACATTTCCTCCTGCTCCTTCTGGTGGGAATCTCCTTTTGGAAGCTGCTGAAAGGTTCTTCTCTGGTGAACGTGCCAGAAGGGGAACCTGAGGCTGGTACAGTGAAATGCACAGCTCTTTGTAGGCAGTGCTCTGCCCTCAGCACTACAGACTGATAGATGAACAAAACCTTGCAGCAACCCAAAGCTGTGGGGTTGAGCTTGGTAGCACTGGTCTGATATGCTCCACACAGCTCTTGTTATTTGGGGCAGAGCCAGTAATGCAGTCAGATCTCCTGCCTTAGAATCACAGAATTGTTTTGGCTGGAAAAGACCTCTAAGATCAAGTCCAAATGTTAGCCTAACACTGCCCGGTCTGCTGCTAAACCATGTCCTTCAGCACCACATCTCTGCATCTTTTAAGTCCTTCCAGGGATGGTGATTCAACCTGGGCAGCCTGTTCCAAGGCTTGACAACCCTCCAGAGAAAAGGTTTTTCTCATGTCCAATCTAAACCTCCCATAGCACAACCTGAGGTCATTTCCTCTCGTCCTGTCACTTGCTACCTGGCAGAACAAACCAAAACCCACCTTGCTCCAACCTCCTTTCAGGGTAGAGAGTGAGAATGTCTCCCCTCAGCCTCTTTGTAGAATAGCATAGAATAGCATAGAATAGAATTAACCAGTTGGAAAAGACCTTGGAGATCATCAAGTCCAACCTATCACCCAACACCATCTAATCAACTAAACCATGGCACCAAGTACCCCATCCAGTCTCTTCTTAAACATCTCCAGTGATGGTGACTCCACCACCTCCCTGGGCAGCACATTCCAGTGGCCAATCTCTCTTTCTGGGAAGAATTTCTTCCTAACATCCAGCCTAAACCTCCCCTGGTGCAGCTTGAGACTGTGTCCTCTTGTTCTGGTGCTGGTTGACTGGGAGAAGAGACCAACCACCACCTGGCTACAACCTCCCTTCAGGTAGTTGTAGAGAGTAATAAGGTCTCCTCTGAGCCTCCTCTTCTCCAGGCTAAACAACCCCAGCTCCCTCAGCCTCTCCTCATAGGGCTTGTGCTACAGACCTCTCACCAGCTTTGTTGCCCTTCTCTGTGCAGGATCCCCAGTTCCCTCAGCTGCTCCTCAGAGCTTGTTCTCTACACCCTTCACCAGCTTTGTGGCCCTTCTTCGGACCTGCTCCAGCTCCTGCAATCGTGTCTGGTAGAGACCATGCACCCATCCCACTCACGCCAGTCCCAGAGTCCTTTAGACACCAGTCCAGCACCACCCAGGATCCTGCTCTTTAGGATCACCTCCTGTAGATTCCATGGTATCTCATACCTATGCACCCTGCCAGCCCTATCACCTCAGGTTAACAGCATGCACCAGTGTGTCCCACCAGCGCTTGGCCAGATCCCAGCTCCTCAGTGGGCTGGCAATCTGGAAAGGATGAGCACCTATCAGAGGAGAAGGACAATTATTTGTGGAGGTACAAAAGAGGAGTTAGGAGGGACAGAAAGAGCTGCTGGAGCTGTACTCACTATGATGAGCAGGTCTGCATGTGTCCCTGTGAAGACAGGGATGTCCATAGGCACTCGTACAGAGTAGGGCTTGTTCAGGCGGACCCCAAAGTTGCGCTCCCCACTGAGAAGCAGGAGGATGAAGACCCCAATGTGCATCAAGCCCACTCGTGCTGCAAGGGGGGAAAACACAACCAAAACCCAACAAACACATGTCAGAGTGAGGACAGTGGACTCCTGAAGTCAGAAGAGCAGTGAGGACAGAGGAGAAACGCTATGAGACTGAAAGAAAAAATGCACAGAGCAGCTCATTCTGGTAAGAGGCACCCACAGAGAGCTCCCTCCAGTGTCCTCCACAAGCACATCCATGGGCCAGGGCAGTGGCTAAAGTTTTGGACAAATCATGGTTCTCTTCATTATGTGCTTGCTGTGAACTCCTCACTGTAGCAGGGAAACTTACTCTCTCTGCTCCCTAGTGAAGGAGTTAGGCCTGATTCACAGACAAGGCTCATTTCCCCCTTTTCATGGGATCAGGGACACACGGGATCAAGGACTCAAAATGAGCTAACAGATGCTAGGGTCTCCCTCCTCTGTGTTGTGATACCAACCCTGTCCTGCTTCTAATCCATTGCAAACATGAAAACCCAGCTAACTGAACCACTCTACTCCATGCCTGCAGAAGGCCAGGAACAGGCACCCAAGATGCTATCACATCTCAGTGCCAGGGAGAAAGTCTTTCTAAACCATTCTAGCTCAAGTGCCAAGCACAGATCATCCCAGATACTGAAAACAGCCAACTTACACTGGTCTGCTCTGGCATCATTGAGAAAATACAAGATGGGGACAAGGATGTCCAGAACATCACTGCTCTTCAGCACAAAGAAGAGGAATTTCTGGAAGAAAGGGAAAGATTTCAGACAATCAAAAGCATATTTGGTTTCCTGCACCATCCTGGAGGACTCAGGCCAGCTAGCCTCAGGCTAATTACTCTCTGAAGAATGTTGTAAGGCTGGTGTGTAGAGTAGCTCTTCAACTCCAGTGTTATTTGTAGTTATTTTAACACCTGCTCCTGCATTTGCCCCAAGCTCTGACCCTCAGGAGCTGCCACCTCTCTCACAAGCTCGCTCTGGAGCCAGACCACCTCCCCAACCCACCCCACAGGGCTTGTGCTGCTGACCAGCGTACAGCAGGAATCACTGCTATCTGCCTACAGCTCTTCAGCAGGGCTTGGGCCAGCCAGGGCCACACAAGGCCCTGGGCAACATTCAAGGTGGGGTAAATCTCAGCAAGAAGCAGCTCCACACCTTGTTGAAGTCACAGAGTTTCCAGAAGAGACAAGGAGTTCCTGATGGAATTGGATCTTCTTGGCAGAGTTTGGCAGGTAGGTCTGACCAGTGGGTTTGATAACAAGCGGGCCACTCCCTTCAGGATGAACTGGAAATCCTGCCAACAGACCAGGAAAGAGACTGTGATGGGCCCAGGGCTCAGGCAGTCAGCATGAGATCAGCCAGGAAATGGCTCAGGACAGGAGCACTTTACCTCCTCTCGGTGTATTCTTGAGAGGTAATTCACAAACAGATTGTCTGGTCCAGGAGGCTGCCAAAGAAAACCAGTGAAATGTTTACTGGCAACCAACTCACACAGGAAGTCAAGGGTAGCCACTACCTCTGGGGATTATGCCTCCCACTTCAGCTTTCCTCTCTAATCCAATTTTAAACACCAGGAACAGAGCACCTCAGGCAAGAGTGAAATCAGGGGCTTTTCACTTCCGAGCTCCTGATTCAAGTCAGTGACCAAACCCTAGTGGTTTGGTCATCTACAGCTGTTTAGTGACCTCCAGGAAACAAGCAGGACTGGACCAGAGAGAGCAGCCAGCAAGGAAAGGAGTGGTCCTGAGCCCTACAGGTCATAGAATCACAGAATTATTGAGACTGGAAAAGACCTCTGAGATCATCAAGTCCACCTATGACCTAACACCACCACTCAGCTGAACCAGCCACCAAGTGTCACATTCAATCGTTTCTTAAAGACCTGCAGGGATGGTGACTCCAGCACCTCCCTGGGCAGTGCCTCCCATTGCCCAATCAGCCTTTCTGTGAGGAAGTGCTTCCTAATATCTAATCTAACCCTCCCCTGGCACAGCTTCATACCCTGCCCTCTTGTCCTGCCACTGGTTGCCTGGGAGAAGAGCCTGACCCTCACCTGACTACAACTTCCTTTTTGGTAGTTGTAGAGAGTGATAAGGTCCCCTCCAAGTCTCCTCTTCTCCAGGCTCAACGAGCCCAGCTCCCTCAGCTATGTTCAAGGCAAGCTGGTGCAAGAGAAGCACAGGAGCTCAGGAGAGCAGCAAATACAGATCCCAGCGTCACTCACATCCACATCATCCATGGCTGTTCCAGTGGTGGTGCCATCCACAGTGGGACTTGAGCTGGTGGAGCTGTCATAGTCCAGGGTGACGATCAGCACCTGGGCTGCTTCCTCCACCAGCGGCTCGCGGTAGTCAGAGAAGAGCAGGTGGTTGTAAGGATGCCATAGCCCACGGGGTCGTAGGCACACACCACGTTCAGGAGGGAGGTGAAGAGTGGCAGAGCATGTCTGGGGAGGAGAAAACATTGTCAGGAGGCAGAACAGGAAGCACCAATTGTTGCCTTGGAGAGGGACTGGCATCTCCCTCTCCAAGAGTTTGGAGTAATAGAACTCTTCTGGCTGGAAAAAAACTTTAAGATCACCGAGTCCAACCATTACCTAACTCAGCCAAGGCTGCTGCTAAATCATGCCCCTCAGCACCACATCTCTGCAGCTTTTAAACATCTCCAGGGATAAGGATTCAACCACCTCCCTGGGTAGCCTGTTCCACTGCTGGAGAACCCTTTCAATGAAGTTTCTTCTAATGTCCAACCTAAACCTCCCTTGGTGCATCCTGAGGCTGTTTCCTCTCATCCTAATCACTTAGGAGTAGAGATCAACCCCAACCTGTCTCCAACCTCCTTTCAGGGAGCTGTAGAAAGCAAGAAGGTCTCCCCTCAGCCTCCTCTGCTCCTGACTAAAGAACCCTAGTTCCCTCAGCTGCTCCTCACCAGAACTGCTCTCCCAACCCCTTTGTTGCCCTTCCCTGGCCCACTCCAGCACCTCAATATCTTTCTTGTAGTGATGGCCCCAAAACTGAAGGCAGTACTCAAGTCAACACTAAACACAATCATCTTTAACCTGTGACAGTGTTCCATGACTGAGCAGCCCAGAGAGAAGAGCTGACTCTCCAGCTCTCAGCTGGTCTCCTGGAACACAGCTATGAGGGAAAGGGAGGTGAAAAAGGCCAAGTGGCCTCCCA
Organism: Colaptes auratus; assembly: GCA_015227895.2. Taxonomy (NCBI): domain Eukaryota; kingdom Metazoa; phylum Chordata; class Aves; order Piciformes; family Picidae; genus Colaptes; species Colaptes auratus. Next base: position 17,576 of record JAAWVA010000271.1, read on the forward strand.
GAGGAATTCTCCGCAGCAATGTGAAAAAGAGGACAAGACCTCAAAGCTCTGCAGACTCTGGAAAGATAAAACTGTCAGCCTTCAGCCAGGCATCTGCTCTTCAAGACGAGCAATTGTCACCTGAGGGGCTCCACGTCCCGGAGGAGACAATGTCACTAGAGGGCAGCATTTATCCGGCACTACAAACCCTCCACCGCAGGGCCGCGCCACCATCCCCAGCAGGGAACTGGCTCTGCAGCTGGGAACCGGATCTGGAGCTGGGAACAGGATCTGCCATTTCCCAGAGGCCAGCGATCAGTCCTGCATCAAACTCAGTGAGCACCACGCTCAGCCCCTCCTTTAGATGCTGAGGAACAACTCTGACTAAGCAGAGATTCTAACGAAGCACATGCAAGACAGGGACAAAGAAAAGGACAAGAGCCCCTCCTTGATCCCTCATTACCAACACACTCCATGGAAGAGATTTGAAGGTATTTCTCCCCCTAGTACCCAGGCCCCCACCCCTCACCTGTTCTCTGTAGAGCAGAAGAACTGTACCCAGGGGTTGGTGTTGCTGCTGTCTGAGGAGGAGGCAGATACATGGCCTCAGAGAAACAGGTCAGCAGCAGCTTCAGCAGCTCTGTCCTGAAAGGTGGAAAGAAGAAACTAAAGTCTGGAGCTATTCAGGAGTAAGCTAGACACAGGAGGCACAATCACCACAACAAGACCTGAGGAAGCCTCAGCCTCATCTAGAAAGCCCTCCCTATATGGGCTAAGCCCATTTCATCTCATAAGCCATGTGGCTGGCACAAAGCTCAGCAGAACTGCTGCCTTATGAAAAACAATACAGAGCAGAGCTCCCAGATGTTTTCAATGCAGCAATGTTCTGCCACCTCCTGTTGCAGATACTCTGACTCCCATATCAAAAAGTCAACTGTTTTGATTTTGGTTTTTTTTTTACCATGTTGCCAGTCCTGTTAGCTCAGAAAGAAGCAAGCAAAGAGCCCCTTGGAACTACAAATAGAGAAGGCAAGGAAGCCTATCCCCCCACCCCCCTCTCCTGAGCCTACTTTCTCTCCATTCTGCCTTTGCAGACCCTCTTACCTATTCAAGTCATGGATGTAGTTAGGCTGTGGAGAATGGGCAAAGCCCACTCCTGCCTCCCATGTACTCACAGCTGTCAATGGAGTGGATATCTTCTGCTGTGTCCTGTGGGGAGGAAGAAGAGGTTGGAGCACAGAAGAGGTTGGAGCACAGAAGGTGTTCTCCGGGCTGTTCAGTCTGGAGAAGAGAAGGCTCCGAGGTGACCTCATTGTGGCCTTCCAGTATCTCCAGTATCTGAAGGGGCCTACAAGAAGGCTGGGGAGGGACTTTTCAGGCTATCAGGGAGTGATAGACTAGGGGAATGGAATGAAGCTGGAGGTGGGGAGATTCAGGCTAGATGTGAGGAGGAAGTTCTTCACTGTGAGGGTGGTGAGGCCCTGGAATGGTTTGTCAGGAGGTGGTTGAGGCCTCTCCCCTTGAGATGTTTAAGACCAGGCTGGATGAGACTCTGGCCAGCCTGATCTAGTGTAGAGTGTCCCTGCCCATGGCAGGGGGTTGGAACTAGATGATCCTTGTGGTCCCTTCCAACCTAACTGAAACTATGAAATTATAAGGTAGAAGCAAGAGTTGACAGCACTTGTGGCACCCAGGGCAGTTCAGCTGTTCTCTTTAAGCAGCAGCAAAGAAAACAGCAGGGAAGCATCCAAACACTCATCCCACCTAGGGAGCATCTCTAACAGAGGGCCTCTCACTTCAGCTGGTACTGAATATCATCCATGCAGAATGAGGCCCTTCCACTAGCATGCTAAGGTGCAATGCTAGCCAACTCCACCAGGAAGGGTCACCACTGCCAAAGGATCCAAACCACATTCTGTCCTCACTACTTGATTCATCACCATCTCCTCTCCCTTCCTCCACACCTCCTGAAACAAAGCCCAGGACAGGGCTTTCTTCTGCAGGTGCAGAGCACCCCACAGGAGGTCAGTCTTGCTTGACACTCTGACCCTCTTTCAGAGAACATCACATTGACTGTACCCACATAATGGTGACTCACAGTGGCAGCATCCAAAGGGCAGGAGAAACAGCAAATTAAGCCTCATTTAAAATAAAAGCAGATATGGCTGTGACATGCCTTTTTTTTTTTCAGAGGGTAAAGCAAGAGGTGACTGCAAAAACATGATTTCTCCTAGTGAGAAACCTCCCAGGCCCTTGGCAGCCGCTGGCAGGACTCCCAAACTCTTGCTCGGCAACCTGAGCCACAGCAGTTTGCCCTTCTTTGTCATGGCCAGGTAGAGTTGAAACAGCTTTGCAGACAAGGAGCCATTGAAAACCACCTGCTGACCCTCCAGGAAAGACCAGGAGCAAGGGCCCAGATGACTGCATTTGCCTCAAGTGCACTTGGTACACTTTGGCTGTCTCTTTTCTGAGGGTTAAGTAAGCAAATTCTGCTCCTTGTCTTTCTCTGCACTTGGGGAAGGCAGATGAGAGGACTGTTTCCAACCACTCTTGGTTCCCACTGCATTACCTTCCCCCAAGAAGGCACTGACTTCAGGACAGCAGGGTTTGAGGGCAGCCAAGATGCACTTAGCCACCCCAACCACGACTCCCACAAACCAGCATGTTGACAGCAGCTACTGCTGATGCAGAAGCAACTGCAGCTTCCTCCACACTCTGGCTTCTCCTGCATTGCTGCTCACTTCCTACAAAGAAGCCAGAGCTCACCTGCTGTCAAGTTCCTCTCCTCAAAACACCTTTGCTGCGGCTGTAGTGCCCAAGACCTCCCTCCACAACCTGCCAGAACAGGTTTCACAGCAAGGAATGCGGTTAATCCACAAAGCTGCTTCTATCATGTGTGACTAAGCAGGAGAATCAGGAGAGACAGCTTGTCACTAACCATCACTACAGCAGTTCCCCAGGCTTGTCATCCCAGGCTTGAAGACATCCCCAGATGTCTTCAAAGAGTTCAGCCTTGGCAACTACCTGATAAAACACAGTGCAGGCACTGTGCATGACACAGGCAGCCCTACTCTCTAGCCATAATTCAGCTGACTTCAGTAGGAGGACAAACACAGAGTATGGCTGACTCCTGGGACTCTTTTGCCCATTTTCCTCCCAGCTCTTCCCCTTTACCTAACACTGCTTCAGCAGCTTTCTACCATCTCTGCATCTCTGGGGCCACATGGGATTGAGGTGGCTCTACCCCTCTGTTTTTAACCTGCAGTCAGACCCCATCACTGGTAGGGACAGAGAGAGAGAGGAGGGAGATGGACCAAAATCTGTCATTAGCTCAGCTGGCAGGAGATGCCTGCTTCAGGGAACTCCCCTGAAGACAGTCACCATAAGGATCAGAACACATTTGTCTTTGCTGCAAGGACACAAAAGGAGAGGAGGCAGAAAGACACAATAAAGACCATCCCCCTCTCATTCAAGTCACTGCACCTGCCATCAGGCAAACAGCTGCTTCCTGCCCCAGATTGCACCAAATTGCCAGTGGAAGGAACAAGGTGCTAAAGGTCTCTGCTTTGCTGGCAACCACAGACCAACTGTTTGCCAGCACAACCACCTTTTCCTAAGGGGTGAGCTGCAGTACAGGGTAAATGTCATTCACTTCATTTGTACACAGCTGGATGTGTCTCAAACAACACACAGTGAACTCAAAATGTTGACCAGTACATGTTACTCTGGGTTGGAATCATAGAATTGTCATGGTTGGAAGGGACCTCAAACATCATCCAGTTCCAAGCCCCCTGCCATGGCCAGGGACACCTCACACTACAGCAGGTTGCTTACAGCCACATCCAGCCTGGCTGCAAACACCTCCAGGCAGGAGGCTTCCACCACTCCCTGGCCAGTCTCTCACCACCCTCCTGGGGAACAACTTCTTCCTGACATCCAATCTGAACCTACCCATTTCTTTTTTTTCCATCCCCCCCAGTCCTATCACTCCCTGACACCCTAAAAGTCCCTCCCCTCCTTTCTTGTAGCCCCCTTAAGATACTGTAAGCCACAATCAGGTCTCCTTGGAGCCTTCTCTTCTCCAGACTGAACAACCCCAACTCACTCAGTCTGTCCTCATAGGAGAGGAGCTCCAGCCCTCTGATCATCCTTGTGGCCCTTTCTGGACATGCTCCAGCACATTGAAGCTCAATGACTCCATGCTGTCCCGTCTGGAAGTTTGCAGGGCCCTGCTGGGTTTTTTTTCCAGCCCCCCCCCCCATCTATCTGCATAGGCAGAACATCTCTTGGCTCACTCACCACCGTGCTCCTCCGGTGGCTCTGCACAGTGAAGTCAGGGCAGAAGAGCAGATCTGCAACAGCAAGGAGCAGTGACTCAGCCAGAGGCCTGGCATTTTCATCATCTTCATCTCCCTGAAAATGAGAAATATGGAAGAGAGTTGTCAGCCCAGGGTAAGCAAGGAACACACAGCAACACAGTAGTGGGACACAGCAAGAGAATCAGAGACTTGTTTTGGTGGGAAAAGACCTTTAAGATCCTTGAGTTCAGCCATCTCTAACTCTACCAAGGCTGGTGTTAACCATGTCCCTCAGCACCACACCTCTGTGTCTTTTAAGCAACTCCAGGGATGGATATTCAACCTGGGTGCTTCCAGTGTTTGAGAACCCTTTCAGTGAAGCAGTTCTTTCTAATATCCAACCTAAATGTGCAGCTTGAGGCCATTTCTTCTCATGCTAGAACATGCACTCCCTGAGAACATGCAGAGAGACAAGAAATTACAAAGGAAGAAGAGGGAGAAACACACAAAACCCAACCAGGACAGGGAAGGAATTCCCCCAGGAAGGTGCTGACTAAACAGGAAGAAGCTAATGACACCAAACTGGACAAAGGCCTGGAGATGCTGGGGAAAGACAAGAGCAGCATTGGACCTTGCCATGTGGAGATGCCTGACTTACTGAAGACAAAAGGAAAGAGAATCATCCACAAAGAGGGCTTGACAGTCAAGGAGGAGGGTGATTTGGATGGTGCACAGAGACTGCAGTAGGAAGAAGCCAGCCAGCAGCCATAAGGTGTAAAACCTCTCAGAGCCCTGCAAGGGCTGCCCAGAAATGGAGGTGACAACCAAAGAGGCTGCATGCACCATGCAAGGGGCTGCCTCAGCCTGCCAGGGCAGAGTGAACATGACAGCAGAGGGGATTTTGCCATCTCCAACATTCAAAGCAATCACTGGAATCATGCATGGCTACTCTTCTGCAGCCGTTGCCACGGGAAACCTTGCCAGATCCTGCCTGTCAAGGAGCATTGTGGCTGGGAGGCCTTCCCACCACACTCCAGTGCTGGGAGGAAAAGCAGGGAGCAGGAATGGAAGGAGCTTATCTAACTTGGCCAGGCCTCTGTCAGCCTGCACACGACACAGGGCTCCTCAATCACAGCTAAGTGAGATAATGGCCTGTATGGCTCCGGGTGACAGCAGAGACACTGTCATCAAACTGCTCCTGGATGTGAGGACAGGCCCAGAGAGCACAGATGGACCAGCACAGCAAAGCTGCTGATACCTGAGCTCTCAGTCAGAGATTAATGACAGCCATTAGGGTACAAAGAGATTTCTTTTCCAAGGATGATCTTTGCTAACATCGCCTCAGCTGCCAGAAGAAGGCCCTGCAGGCTCTGGGTGCCATCACACCCAAAATGGGCAGCACACAACAAACCTACAGATCTGTACGCAACACAGGCTGCCTTACAGGAGGAAGGCACCAGGCTCCAGGAGCACTGCCATCCATCACTGTATCATGAAACAGGTGAAAAGATAAAGGCACACATACTTACTAATGATCTAGGCATATCATCATCTTCCCTTCCAGTTCCCACAGAGAAATCAGCCATCAGACAAAGCCTTTGCTCCCAGAATACATGAGCCTTCCCTAAAAACTCAGGGCTTTATTTGTCATCCTCTGCCAGGCAACTCAATCAGCCTTACAGCTGCTTCTGCACATGGGTAAGTGATGGAGCACACTGAACCACAACAGCTCCACTGACATTCAGGAGGCCAAACGGCAGGAGGGCTTCCCAAACCCAGCACATCTGCACTGCACTGCATCACATTGGGGTGATCCCACTACTCCAAGGCTCAGAAACTCTTTCTTCTAGGTACTAAACAAGGTGGAAAAAGCCCTAACAGCAGCCTAGCTGAATCAGAACACTGAGCACCCTGTGTGTTCCTTCCCAAAACAAGCTCCTCTATTCTTAAGCCTCTCCAGAACTCCCTAGCCCCTGCAGGATGAAAGGATGGAACACCACCACCCTCCCAATCACACAGATCACATAACACAGGAGGGCTAGCAAAGCCCCCCTTTCCACCACCCAGAACTTCCCCTCCAAGTACATCAGGCGAAACAGATTAGAGGTGACAGGCAGGGACAGCACAAGGTGCAGGCTTTGTACTCTACCAACTGCTGCCAACCCTTCATAACCTTCCCAAAACCACTGCAGTACCCTGAAGGCTCAGGGCAAGCCACGCTTCAGCACAGCCATGCTGACCTGATTCAGAGAGTCATAGCAGAGTGCTGCTAAAGGAACCAGCAGGCAAATGTGTATTTCTGGCCTAACTCAGCTGTGTTTGCAATGCTCTTGTGTTTGCAGGAGATCCTAAACCACTTTCACTCTGTCCTCTGAGACACAGAAGAGGACTACTGTGCCTGCTCTCCAGACAGAGAAATGTAGGGAGGTTCAGAGACTCCCCTGAGGTTATACACATCACTGACAGAGCCAGAATTGGTCCTTAACTCTTTACTCTTAATTCTTTAACCCTAGTTCTTCAGCCACTCTTGCTCAGTTGTGGGCTTCACCTATCATGCTAGGCCCCTGGTTAAACTGTACCCCTCAGCTCAGAAGCAGGGTATCAAGTTAGGATGCCAAGAGCTTCTGTGGCACCATTTGTGACACAAATGGTCAGTGGAAGTGACACCCTATTTCAGTTTGACTTGACTCTTGAATGAACATTAGGTAATGAAGTAAGGGGATTTTGGCTTAAGAAAGTCACACAGCCTTTAGTACCACTCTCACCTTCACCTTGATTCACACCTTCAGGAACACTGGAGAAGCCTTCCCTAACACACCAGTGCTCTCCTACAGCTACACAGCCAAGTGAAA
>JAAWVA010000272.1:0-24697 GCA_015227895.2 Colaptes auratus
CTGCCTCTCCAACTGATCTCCTTCTATGATCAGTGACCGTCTGGTGGACGTGGGGAGGCCTGTGGATGTAGTCTATCTGGACTTCAGCAAGGCCTTGACACCGTCCCCCACAGTACTGCTGGCTAAACTTTCAGCTCGTGGTTGGACCGCAACACTCTGTGCTGGTTAGGAACTGGCTGGAGGGCCGAGCCCAGAGAGTGGTGTGAATGGTGCCGCGTCCGGCTGGCGGCCAGTCACCCCGGCGTCCCCCAGGGATCAGTGCTGGGCCCCATCCTCTTTAACATCTTCATTGATGATCTGGATGAGGGGGTTGAGTCAGTCATCAGCAAGTTTGCAGATGACACCAAGTTGGAACAGATGTTGTCAGTTAGAGGGTAGAAAGCTCTGCAGAGGGACCTCGACCGACTGGACAGATGGCAGCATCCAATGGATGGCATTTAATAAGTCCAAGTGCCGGTGCTGCACTTTGGCCACGGCAACCCCATGCAGAGCTACAGGCTGGGGTCAGAGTGGCTGGAGAGCTGCCAAACAGAGAGGGACCTGGGGGTGCTGATTGACACCCACCTAAACATGAGCCAACAGTGTGCCCAGTGTGCCAAGAAGGCCATGGCATCCTGGCCTGTATTGGGAATAGTGTGGCCAGCAGGAGCAGGGAGGTCATTCTGCCCCTGTACTCTGCCTGTTAGGCCACACCTTGAGTACTGTGTCCATTTGGGCCCCTCAGTTTAAGAAGGACATCGAGATACTTGAACGTGTCCAGAAAAGGGCAACAAGGCTGGGGAGAGGCCTTGAGCACAAGCCTATGAGGAGAGGCTGAGGGGCTGGGATTGTTTAGCCTGGAGAAGAGAAGGATCAGAGGTGACCTCATTGCCCTCTACAACTACCTGAAGGGTGGTTGTAGACAGGAGGGGGTTGTCTCTTCTCCCAGGCAACCAGCACCAAACAAGGGGACACAGTCTCAAGCTGTGCCAGGGGAGGTTAGACTCGAGGTGAGGAGGAAGTTCTTCACTGAGCGAGTCATCGTCATTGGAATGGGCTGCCCAGGAGTGGTGGAGGAGTCGCCGTCCCTGGAGGTGTTCAAGGGGAGATTGGACGTGGCACTTGGTGCCATGGTCTAGTTGTGAGGTTCTGTTGGGACAGGTTGGACTTGATGATCTTGGGTCTCTTCCAACCTTGGTTATACTGTGATACTGTGATTGGAATGGGCTGCCTGGGGAGGTGGTGGAATCGCCATCATTGGAGGTGTTCAGGAGGAGTCTTGATAGGGTGCTTGGTGCCATGGTTTAGTTGATTAGGTGGCTTGGATTGTTGATAGGTTGGATGTGATGATCTTGAAGGTCTCTTACAACCTATTCTATTCTATTCTATCTATTCATTCTATTCTATTCTATTCTCTTCTATCACCTGTGCTCTTGTGCTGCTAGAATTGCTCTTTGGCTTGCATGAGCCATTCATTTGGTGCTTTCTCCGCTCTCTCAGTAATTTTTGATGTTGTATAGAGATCCTTTTTGCCATATAAATGACTACAGAAGGAATTCAAAAAGCAACTGTTACACAGTTTTGCTTTGGTACCAATCAGCAGTACTGAGTGTCACGTGCTATTCCATGACACTTGCTGTCTAGGGCACTCAATTTATAGTTAACTATGCTGTAGATTACCATCTACTAAGCTTACCACACTCTGATTTGTTTCCCTTCTCTTGTTTTGTCCTGATTCAGTCCCTTAAAACAGAATGTATCAAATGTTCTCAGTGGTGCAGACGGCAGACAAGCATCAGCATATTGATGGATTCTGGAGACAGTGTTTACTAATAAAGCTATTTGGTAGCTGAGTTCAATGACGTTGTAGCAGACCCTGCAGCCACTTGCAAACCATGACCAAGATAATGTTGAAGAAATGGGTTCTTGTCATGCTGAGGCACCAGCAGAACAAATACGGAGGGAATGGTGTAGATCAGCATCTATGCCTTACGACACACAGCTGGATTGTTCAGTCCTCTTGCATAGGTGGCCTTACAACTGCCTTATGACAGGAGTACAGACAGCAGTTTTATGAACCCTAAAACCCAGTTGGATGTTGCTGAATTACTAGGCAGTACGCATTTAATGTGAATGAGACACGCAATGGCACATCTGTCAAACTAGCCTGGATACACTATGTGGTGTTCAAGCTGGCTATAGAGGAGCACAGCACTAATTTCATCAGAAACTCTTCTGGAGCACACTTATGCCCTGAACTGATGCAAAATATCAGGTTTGCCTCTGTTTGTTGTCATGTGAGTTTGATATTTTTATCTAGTAGTAGATACCTCACAACTAGATCAACTGTTTGGCGAAGACAAAGCTTCAGAGGACAGTTTTGGTTCCTTGAAAATTGTGAAACTTACTGAACTTGCTGGAAACAGGATTTCATCTGCAGTCTTCAGCAATTCTCTATGTGGTTATGGGTTAGCAATCCATAGCTGGCTCTGCAGCTTCTCCTAGACCATTCTGGTGTCTCCAGTCATGCAGTACAGTTTCACAGGGGGATCTGCGTGGGTTTCTCCTAAGAAAAATCAAAGAGGAGCTCCTGCAATGCGTGACAAGGCTCAAGGAGCACACATTTCTTCAGCTAAAATAGCAGAGCTCCTTCACTGATAATGGAGACAGTGTTTCTCTGCTGAGTTTCTCATATTATTGATACTTGCCAGCTGGGTTCCATTTGATGATAAAATACCAGCACTTTAAAATCCCAGCAATGAAAGAGTTTCAAATCATGAAAATATCAGTCCTGTCACTTGAAGAAATACTTTTGTTGCCTTCTGTCACTGCTGCTACTTTCTCTTAATGACAGGAAATTTCAGCTTGATTTTGAAGTTCTCTAGTAGTAAATTCCCTGAATGAGTATTTCACTATCCAGGGCCAATGCTTTTTTTTTGCATCACTGAAGATGTGTTGAGAGGAAAATGTCCTCAGGGTGAGGTGGGAGGACTGAGCATGGATCCAAATAAGATTAAGTTCAGTTTACAGGCTCTGAGATTTCTATGTGACAGATAAACTGTTTCTGTGTCATGTCTGGTCAACACACTAGTGAAAGATCCTTGGGTACTTCAGTGATGAGGATTGAGAAAAGAGATGATGTAGATGGGGTTCTTGGGCAGGTTTTTCTCAGCTTCAGTTCTTCATGGTGCAAGTGAAAAGAGTAGACATCGAACACAGAGACTGAGAGCTGCCTGAAAAAAAGCTCTGTCTTAGTCTGTGTGTCAGCAGCATCCAGGAAATACCAGTGTGATCTCAACAGGCATCTATAGGCACTGTCCTGTGAAATCATCTGCCTCCATTGGTAGTTTTGGATACAGTTAAGAGGATTAGGCATTTCAAATAGTGATTTCTTGTTGGCTTTTTTATTGTTATTTAAGGTAAACTCATGATATGTCTTTTTCTCTTTGAGATGTGCTGCCTAAAGCCATACAAATACTGCAGCTGAATCTTATTTTCTCCATTCTCTTTCAAGCTCTGGCCTTTAAAAACGCAAGCAGAAATGATGTCTACACAAGAAGTGGCAAAGGTCTTCTGTAGTCTTCTGAGAACAGTCCTTTTTTTTTGTCTGCGTGGTATAGTCAGACAATGCATCAAGAAGGTGTAGTGGGTAAAAGAATGAGAGACATGGCTGAATGCAGGAGCCAGAAATAACCTGTTGACAGAACTTGGCCAGAAATTACCACTGTAATGAAAATTTAACTCTTGAAACATGAAGTATAGTCTCCATGGACATACACCAAAATGCTTCTGTTTGTTGTGGATGCATTAACAGAGTGAAATGATCCAATATTAGAAGCAGTGCCCGTGTAGTCTTACATAATTAACTGTATCAGTTTGGAAACAGATTTCTAGCATGGTAATGAGCCCTGTCTGGGTTCATTGTCTGCAGAGACTGCATAGTAAATAACACTTGCAAACAATTTGTTTCTCAGGACCCTAAATTCACTACTCTTCACAATGTGTATCTTCTCTTTTCTGGACTACTTACTCTCTTCTGAATGTAAGTCTTGCTCCTCACTTTTCACTGCTTTTTGAAGATTTAGAAGATGTGGCATCCTGCTACAAGGGATTTAACTGGGGAGAGATGAACACTGAGTGCTGTTTCAGATAAGGGAAGAGTGGCACTGCCAGGAAACTTGCACTGTGGTTAGACACTGGTCACCATGCTGGGTGGATAGAGCTGTGTACAGGGGGAAAATGGTCAAAATCACCTTTTCTCACCTCTTCTATGCAAGGGGGAAGTCATGGGTGAGACATCTTACTTTATCAGCTCAGTATGAAGTTGGGAGGAGAGAACAGTATAAACAGATCAGATCTAAGCTTCATTCAGCTGGCTCAGCTTCTGCCCATGAGGGAAAGGTGCTTGTCAGCTCCACGTCTCCCAAGAGACATTGTCTGCTGTGCTTCTGTGATGAGAAGATTCAGAACTAGTGTCAGTCTGGATGGTTCATTAGTTTAAATGTCTGTTTTTGGGAGGTGTGTTCTCAAGCAAGGGCTTCTAAATATAAAATAGTCTTGTGAAGTTTTCGTCTTATGAATATTCACTTGTTGAATTTGCATTTTGTTTTTTCATCTCTGAGCTTCTAGAAGCGAGCCTTACACAGAGGACAGCCCTCCCATCTGTTGGAGTAAACTCTCTGATGGAAAGCTTTTGCAAAAACAGTACCTTTTGTTTAATCTGTCCACGCTCTTTCCTCAGTTTCTTTTACAAACACCTTGAAGACCCAGCCATTGTCACATGCCAGCTGTAATAACCTAGGAAGGGAGTCTTGTGTGCACCCTTGATTGTGTTGACTTGAAGTGGCCAACTGATAATACAATGTTCCTTGAGAGACTAGGATTATTTGGTAGCTGTACTCAATGCATCAAGCCTGTGATGAACTTGGAAGAGAGCAAACATCTATGACATGCTTGTTGGGCATTTGGAGTGGATGCTTTGAAACTACAGAGAGGTGTATTTGTTAGGATGGAGGGTTATCACTGGAGCTTGTGGTGATGCCTACCATCTCTGGTTGGACATGCTTACTATGGTTCATGACCTGTTCTGAGAGCATTAGCTATTGCTTTCATATACACTGCAATCACTTGAAAAAGAATGAAATGCATAAACAAGGGGATGCATTCTTTACAACCTCCTCACAATACCCTGGATGCTTGATTGCTTCTAGGCAGAGGGTTTTGTTATACTGTTCTCATTTACTTTCCTTTTTCAGCTATGTATCAAGTTATTTCCTAATCCGGCTTCATATGGTGGCTAATGGAACAGAATTGATGCAATTGCTCCAAAAAGGGAAAAAAAAAGGCTTTTAGCCAGTAGATTCTAATTAAAGCAACCTTTATGTCTGGTTGTTTGTGGTTGGTATTTTTTTCCCCCAGAGAAGAAGAGAAAAAATCCAGGAGCCCCCTTTCTTTGTATCAGATGAATATATATGCAATAGTTTGCCAGCCTGATGGAGACAGAAGTTGAAATATGCTTGAAGCAGTTATATTCAACCATATGTAAGTGCTGGCACTACCTGGAGCTTATTTCTCCCATAAGGTGATATTTCTACCATGTAATCTTGCTGCTTCCTGCTGTAGCAGTATTAGAGAAAATGCATCAGAAAATTTGTCAAAATGGCTTTCTGTCAGAAGATTCCACTGTAGTTATGCCCATGGGAAAAAAGGCATTGATTTAGTTGAAAATTCAGAGTCCTCAGGTTTGACCAGCTTGGGCTTTATAGGGAAAAGTCCATATTCCCATTGCAGAAGCACATGCATTTAAAATCCTACCCTCAGTTTCTCCAGGAAATGGTTTCTTTGATCTTCCCTGCTTCTTCCATGTGCTTATTGCTCAAGCAGAGACGGAGGAGAAGAGCTTTCCCTAATAGAGCTCTGCTTCCAGGAAAAAAAAAAAATAAAAAAGGCAAGCCACCTGTAATCATTATTGAAAGCAACCAATTACTCTGGTTAATTGAATGTGTGGTAGCTTCTCAGTGGCTAAAGCTAGGTGCAGCCACGAAGACAGCGACAAGAGGTCAAAGCTGTTGTTGAGGAGCTGTACTGCCATTATGTGACATGGACTGCTCTTTCTGCCCACTGGCTCTAATCTGGTGCTGGAATTATCTCAAAACTTCATCCCCCTTCCAAATCCTCCTGCAGTGTCAGATTGAGAAATCAATGCTCAGAAGAACAGAGTCATCACAGATGCAGCTTCCACTCGGAGTTGCCAGCAGCATTTTTCTTTTTAAACTTCTTGCTGCACTGGTGAATCTGCTTAACAAGCCTTACCAGGTATCACATTGCCTGACCCAGCCCCAGGAGGATAGGGTGAAGGAATGAATGAGTTGCAGCTAGTACTTACTAGCCTCAAGACCTGATGAAAAGACATAGCAGATAAGCATGCAGGAGGCTCAGTATGAGAGTATCTCTGCTTTTCTTTCCTCCTGCTTTTCTTTCCTCCTGCTTTTCTTTCCTCCTGCTTTTCTTTCCTCCTGCTTTTCTTTCCTCCTGCTTTTCTTTCCTCCTGCTTTTCTTTCCTCCTGCTTTTCTTTCCTCCTGCTTTTCTTTCCTCCTGCTTTTCTTTCCTCCTGCTTTTCTTTCCTCCTGCTTTTCTTTCCTCCTGCTTTTCTTTCCTCCTGCTTTTCTTTCCTCCTGCTTTTCTTTCCTCCTGCTTTCTTTCCTCCTGCTTTTCTTTCCTCCTGCTTTTCTTTCCTCCTGCTTTCTTTCCTCCTGCTTTTCTTTCCTCCTGCTTTTCTTTCCTCCTGCTTTTCTTTCCTCCTGCTTTTCTTTCCTCCTGCTTAACTGTCCCTGTATTTCAGAACAGCTCTTCATAATTCCTGTACCTTACTGTCTTACAGGCCAAACAGCCCCTTACTCCTCACTTGGGGCATTTATTCTCTCTAATGGGGAGCCATTCCCTATCACTCTCTAGGGAACCCACGAAGTTATATCCCTGAAAATCTTTCTCATACAACCTTCTATGGTTTAAAAGAAAAAAAAAGAAAGTTAAAAATCTTTCATCTGCCTCTCCCTTTTCTCCTCGTCCCTTGCACCTGAGCTGGCTGTAGCTGTGAAGCACCAAAGCCTGTAAGTGATGCTGTTTGCCTCTGAGTCAGAGAGGCTTTTAAATCTGAGTGTAAAATGAGCCTCCTACAGCAGTAAACAGAGTGATCATATACCTCCTTTGAAGTTACCATTTAAATAACCTCCAGGGCTTTACTAATGCTGGAAGCCAGCAAGAGGAAATAATTCCCTCCTCCTTTCCCCTCCTGCTCCCTTCTGTAAAGCAGGAAAATGAAAATGAATTGGCTGGCAGAGGAGGGACACTAGTTCTCAGGCTGTTGCAGAAGAGATGAACGGCTCTCACTTGCTGCTTAGTTAATGAGTCAGCACATATTCATTCATGGACACAATTTATTAACCCATAACACTGCAGAAGATGGTGTTATCTCTATGATAAAGTAATTTTAATTTGCTGTATAATTTATAAGGTAAGGATGCTGCTGCATCAGAGGGAAGCCTGTGTCTACTCATGTGTCCGGGTCCCAGCTTGATGTTAAGGAGGGAAGAGACAGTCAAGGAAACAAAAAGGAGTTACCTTAGCAGGACTATTGGAGCTGACCTGATTACAAACCACTTTTTTGCTGGTTTCTCACTGCTGTAGGTTGTTCCTGGTGCTGCTAATTCATGAAAAGGTGATGTGTGTTTTTGGGCCTCCAGCTCTATGTCTGAATTGATGCTTGGGTTTTTTGCTGAAGGCAGAAGTGTGTGTGTGGCGTCTGACAGCACTGGAGGGGTATTCAGTGATGTGCTGGAAGGAGGTCATGCTGTGCTCAATGGGATACTGTCATTATATGCTCTTGAGATTATAGTAGGGTCTTCTCCATGGGCTGATGACAATACAGCTACCAAATATGAATGTGGTGTAGCCTGTTGAGGCCTTTGTAGTTAGTGTGTGCTGCAATGATGTAATGGGACAGCTTTCTAGTGAGACAGCAGCTTTACCCAGTATTCGAGGGATTTGCAACTGGGGAGCCTACTTGCCTTGATACTCATTGTTTGCCAGTTAGGTCAAAACCTAAATGAGTTCACTCCTTTAAGTGATTTATTAAATAGTAAGATTTATTCAAATAACTAAATAGATTTATTAGTGTAGAACATCAGCTGGAGAATGCCCTAAAGATATCTTGGCCTAAGTCTGAATCTGCCAGAGGTCAGTTTCTCCTGGATTCAAAGATGCATCTTGCATGGATTCCTGCATTTTTGAGTTCTCTTCCAACCTTGGTGATTCTGTGATTTTCAGTCTGCTTTGAATTGAGTGTTTGGGACTTATCTTCCATAAGAGGAAATATATACTTACCTGGATGTGCTGCTAGTCAGTCCTTGGCCTGACTGAAAATGTGGGGAGTTTCCAAGACAATTAGACCTGCCCTAATCATAACTTGCTCCTTATTCTAGGAATATCTGCCTCTGTACCTGTGTTGATAGGAAACTGCTGAACAATTTGATTAGGTGCTTTGAATAAGCTGTGCAATTGTGCAGTGATATTCCTGATGCATGTCTTACTTCCAGTGCTTTAAGTTATCACTGCCTGCAGTTGTAGTGCAGTAACACTTAGAGGCTTCTGTTAGAGCTGGAGCTCCCTTGTGTTAGATATTGTACAGCCATATGCTGAGGCTGTTAGACAGAATTTTTGGAAATTAGAGTTTCAAGTGTGCTTGGAACTGGCCACTTCTGCTTTCTCAGTGGGTCCTCCTGAGGGTGGAAGATTAGAGCCAGACCATCCTCTTTTCATATCCACAGCATGGGTTTCTGTTTTGTCAGATGCGTTTTGTTGCGAGCTGAATTCTTTCCCAGCTCTTTTGTTTTTGCACTTTGCCAGATTCCCTTGACCTTGTGCCAGTCAATGATGAATTGTACAAGTCCCCATCGAAAACACTGCAGAAGCCAAAGGAGTGGCAGCCTGACTGGGTAGTACATTAAGTCAAAATACTGTAAGCTTAAGACTGATGGGTATGATTCTTCTATTTCAATCTGCTCCTTCAGATTAAAAAGCTGCTAAAAGCTTCAACTTGTCTTGATGCATCTGCTGCTTCATGACCAATGAATGGCATGTCCAGGACTGGAGGCTGTGGGTAGGGAGATGATATTTTGTGATAAATGTATCTGAAGGTGTTTTATGTTCAGAAAGTGTTTTAAAAGCCTTCCACAGCAAACGACCAATCTGTTGGGAAGACTGCTGAAATAGCATCTAGCTCTCCTTTGACTTTGAGGAACTAGTCAAGTCTAAACAGACCACAGACCTCTAACATACGTAAAGTCACTTTTCTGCTTGTGCCTCTTTCTTCCCTTCCCCTCTGGTCTGCTGTCACCGTGTTCGATTTGCTTGAACTGCAGAATATCATTCTCTAATATGTTGTGTTCAGATCTCTTATTAATTCCCCAGCACTTTTTACAGTTCTGTGCCTGTGTGATTAAATTTGCAAAGCATTTATATGAAAACTATAAAATAACGGATTATTGTTATTTTTCACTTGCTCCGCGTTAAGTCTGCGGTGTCAAAGGTTCAGTGAGCCAGATTCTGTGGTGATGGGAATCGGTGGAGGTAGAGCTGATCCATTGGAATTTAACAGTAGGAGGCTATGAGGATTTCCTGCATAGACTGGAAGGCTGGAAACATGCTCGGAGACACAGCTGGTAGAGCCAGTCTGTAAAACCTTTGAAATGATGAAAAGGCATAAATATCAGGCTTCTTCCTGTCAGACGACTGTGCTCTGTCACAGCACCAGTGCTGCAAGGAGGAGCGGTGCAGAGGCTACAGAAGGCAACTCATATTTCTGGAAAGGCTGGTGGGATTTAGAACTTGTTTGAGCTCACACAAAATTTTGGGACTGAGGCCAAGCGCTATTTCCGGAATTCGAGGTTGACCCATGGCTAGGATTAAGGGCTTGAATTTGATTTGCTTTAAGTCTGAGACTGAACTCAGTTGACATCTACTGGTTGGGACTCTAGGAAACCAAAGGAAGCTTCATTGACTGACGTGAAATTTAGTTTTCAAATACTGGTAGGAAATCAAATACGCTTGAACGGTGTTTCAACAGTGAAATGAGAACCCAAACTGGTGGCGCTTAGTCTGACCTCAACACCCTCATTTTGCCTGCATTTTGGAGCCTGAGTGGGAGGGTCAGAGAAGAGAAAAATATGTCTGCAAATAGAAATTCAATTGCTTTAATATACAAACTCTTTTGCTGCAGTCTAACTGGAGCCTCTTATTAAGAATCTGATGGCACTTCTAAACAGCGCGAGCATCTCCCTTGGTGGGTGCGATCTCCAGTCATACACCAACATTGCTTTTGACATATTTATGACTCCAATAAAATCTCCCATCTGGTATATTTAAAATAAAATTGAAAATTTATCACTTTCCTTTAGTTGGTTTGTCGTTCTTCCCGAGAGAAGATAGCCAGGCTGAGATTATTGCATCGGCAGACTGTCAGCTGAGGTTAGGCTGAGGTGTGATTTAAATTTCAATACTTTCCACATTACAGCTGTCTGGGGTGGGGAAATTACAGGGAGAAAAGCAGAGAGTCTGTTGTTTTTATTCATTAGTCTCTCCTGATTTATTTTGTTTTCCTTTTGCATAGCCCTACTCGCCACGTACAGCACACGGGCAAGAAAAGAATCTCCTCATTTTTCTGGATTTCCACAATGCTTGCTCTCAGGAGGAGATGAGGCAGAACCTTGATTGTTGTCTCCCCCCCCCTTGCTCTACCATTAGAGTGGATCGTGATAGCCAGAAGAGATCCTTCTCCACATGCAGTGCAGTGCAGATTTGTAGAGCCTGTCTTAAGGAGATTGTAACTTTTGGCAGCATGGAACTGAGGGAGCTGTGTTGATTCGATTTCTTTGGTGAGGAACCAAGGAAGAGATGTGGATGGTGTTTGGTGTCACTTGGAGAGCTCTATCTAAGCATGTCTAGCTTCCATCACAGCACATTTCTGGAAGGAGCAAACACGGTGTGGCTGTACCTGGCTGTTTCCATTTTTAAACAGCTTGCTGTAGAGGGCTGAAGTGGGTCTGGAAGGTTAAGTAGCTGGGGTTGAGTCTAGTGCACAGATCAGAGGGGAGAGAAACTGGACCAGGGCTGGCTTGTGAATGAAGTGCTTCCTTACAAAATGGTATGCAAATCTTTCTGAAGTGGAAGACTCTCTGGGCCTCCTGGGGCCCAGGCATGCAGCGGTGCATTCTGCCTCAGCTTTGATTAACGCTGGAGTCACGCCTGGCTAGCTGCTCTGGCATTGCCCACTGATGCGTTTGATTAGGTGCATTTGTTTCAGTTTAGATACACAATCTACTGGCTGTAACGTTATCAGAGGTCTTGTCTGGGCAATATAGGGGAAGAAAATGCCTTTATCCTTCACCTCCTGCAACTGCTTTGTTGCTCAGATTGTGATTCAAGCTACAGTGAAAGTTGTGACTGATGTTCTGTGCTGTAGTTGTATAGGTAGTAAGGTGGAAGGGCACAGAGGTGATCAAGGTCCTGGGTGAAGGTTGCAGTGGTTTACTCCCCAGATGCTTGAATCCTGGATCCACTAGGCACAGGAAAGAATGAGAGAATTGCAAATGAATCTCCACATGGTCTCTTGGCTGGTGCAGCAGCTTGGCAGTCCTGACACAGTAGCTTTTATACAGCTATAGATTAGCTCTGGGGAATTGCATCCAGCAATGCAGGTGCTCATTCTGGGAAAAGAGTGAATTCTACACATTAAGAGCTATGGGTATTGAACCTGTGTGGGGGTAGTTGTGATCTCAGACCCACTATTCTGTGTACTGTAATGTGCTCTGAACTAGGGGGTAAGCTGGAACCTCTGTGCATTATTAAATGCAGCTTTCATTTAAGCGATGAATTAAGGAGCACATGTGAAACTCATGCACAAGCTGTGTGTTTGTGTCGTGTGTGCCTTGTTTCTGAGGTGTGCATTTTGGGCTTCTTATGTGCAGTGGGCTTTTGTTCTTCTGATACCTATTTGTGCAGGTGAACATAAGGTTAAGGATCTGCCTGTGTGCGTTTGAGCACAGTCTCAAATGCATCTTTGGGGAATACTGTGTTTGTTTGTGGTGCTATGCTCTCAGTAGTGTACATTTTGTACGCAACAGTGCATATGTTTGTGTCCTTTCATCTGATTGTTCTGGTTTCCTGTTTTCTGGGCTGAGCAGCTAAGGGTGCTTTTTGAGTGCATCAGAATATGTCCTGTCCTCTCACGGCAGTTGTACATTTGCTAATGTCAGTCATCCTAAATGGATATACAGTTGCAGTTCTTGTTTTGGTAGACCTGGCCTTTGTTACACAGAATGAATGGATGTTTGGCTTGTGTGCTCAATGTATGTGTTCTCCCTTGGTTCACATGCTCTTATTGTCGCTGGAAACTGCACATGACCTTGCTGTCTCTGCACTGCAAATAACCTGTGCCTTGCTCATGTACTGAAGCTGTGTGTTTGTGAAGGTTGGAGTTCAGCATGTGTGAACAGTGTGTAGTAGAAGCATGCTTTGTGTCTAAACACCAGTGTGCTCAGTTGTATGTTGGTGCAGCGTAAGCACATCTTTTCCTGCCTTTGCTGGCAGAGTTACACAGGTGTTGAGTATTGTTGAAATAACAGAAGAGTTGTCCACATATTTTCTAATTTTAAAACATGTCCTCCAGCTTCCAGGGTTTAAATTTCTAAGTGCCTGTCCAAGTGATATATGCCAAAACATCAGGAAGGATGGTTAAGCTGTTATGTCAGTGAAATGGAACCAAGTCATGAGTTAATGCTTTTCTGATGCCATACAAAAGGGAAAATAGTGAAGAAAAGCTACAAGTAAAGTACAAAATGAGCAAGATCAACCAAGGTGAAGTCAGGAGGTTTGCTCTTAAATTGGAGACATCTCCAACAAAAGAATTCACATGACTGTATTTCTATTTTGTGCCTTCTGTGATCATACCATCCTGTCCCAGATCTCACACCCTCTAGGGTCAGTCCCCAGGAACCAGGAAGAATGAAGTAGCCCTTCTAACCTTGTTGCTTCCTCTTGGCTGTCCTGTCAGGTGCTTTGAAGGCAAGTCAAGGCCTTCATTATCCCACCATTTCTTCTCAATGGCATTTTAAAGACCTGATACAGAGTAGGAATGATGGAAGCCTGCTGCTTTTCTCTGTAATTATCTGGTTTCCTTGTTGGGACTGAAATTATTGCCCTGCAAGAGTGCAGCGTCCCTATTACTGCATAAGAGCTAACCAAACACAAACCTGCCCAACTGCACCTAGCACCACTCCACATATTCAGACATAAAAATTGTTTTCCTTGGCTGATCAGCTGCACCATGGAGTACGTGACCCAGATGAGAGTGGTGGAGGCTGGAGGGATGGTGGTGTGTGGCTGGAGAGGCAGCAGCGTGCTGTGACAGACCTGGGGAAAGGAGAGAGAAGGAGCACAGTGAAAGGAGATGGGCAGGGAGTGGTGATGGCAAGGCTCAAATAGTGCCAAATGATAGGACAAATGCCTTGAAGGCAAGGATAGGAGGGGCACAGCATGGCTTTGGGAACAAGGAACTGTGAAGAACTTGGGAGGGCTGGAGTAGTCTCCAACCTGCAGAATCTGAGCAAAAGTGAAGCTCCATGCACAGCTCAGTGGTGGCTTATTAGTAGATTGCTAGGAGATGGTCACAGGTGGCTTATCTCCCTTTTTTCTGTGAGTGTCTCTTCTAATGGTAAAAATTGTACACTGAAACAAAAGAGTATGGTCCCTGGGCTGTCATTAACCCTCAAACAGCCCTAGCTGTGGATTGCCCAGCTGCAGGCTTTGCCTGTAGCCTTCTGTAGAAATGGGAGAACACAGCCAGGAGGAAAAAGGAACACAGAAGGAAACAAAGAATGGGTTGAAGTCAGAGGAACAAAATGATGGTTGAAGAAAGTCTCAATTATGGAGTGCTTTCTGCAGTGTTTGCTTTTTTGAACGTGTTCAAGGAGGGTGTGCAGCCATTGCCAAGGGAAACTAGTGCTAGAGATATGAGGAAACACAAAAACTGGGACAGCTGAAGCCTTTTAGCAGGTGGCAGGAGTGTGCTAGAGACGGTGTGAGACACCAGAGGGAGCTGACAGGGATTCCTGTAGGTATTGGCTGGCCAGCTGCTGTTTTGTCTTCAAATCCTGAAGAGTCAAAAAATAAGTAGCCCTGATGCTCAAGGGCTTTCCCTCTGCAGCCTGTCAGGCTCTGTCCACCTGGGCTGTAAATTTATCTCTAGGATGGATGCCGGAATGCTGGTGGATGTGCAATGTGAGAGAAAGAGGGAAGGAGTGGGAGGATTAAGCTGAAGGATCAATGCAGAAATTGACTTCCATGCTTAGGGTGCTTCCAACCCTCTGCAGTAAGGAAGGAGGCAAAGGGGATTGTGTGTAACCTCTGAGGTATGTGGGTAAAGCTTGGCTCAGCCTATGAGGGTTTCATGGAGCTCAGCTCACTCTGTAGCTGCCTGGCCTTGCTTCTTACTTCCCTGGGCAACACATACTACTTCTCTGCCCCTCTCCCTCCTTTTCCTTGTGATAGGCTTACAAATCCTGAGTTGGCTGATGTTGGAATGGCATTTTGGCCTAGCTGGAATTGTTTATAAGCACAGAGCTTTGATGCTGTCTCAAAGCCTCTGGAGAGCTGAGAAGGGCTATTTTCATGTGATGCTTTTGGAGAATGCTATGGGAAAAGGTCAAGGGACAGAGTGGGAACGAGTAGGTCACATACTCATTGGTTTAGGGCACCACGACAACATAGTTTCTTTAGGATCCCAGAGCCTGCTTTGTAAAAATAAGCCCTTCTCAGTGAGCTGCCTGGGAAAGAGCAGGAGCACGCCTCCCGCCAGTGTGTGCTCGCTGCCTTCCTCGGGGTCTGTTCTCTTGCCTTGGCAATCGCTGCTCTCAGTGTCCCTGTGAACTGGACAGATCCCTCAGACAGTGAGCAGCATTTTAAAAAGCCTCTTTACTTATTGCTTTGACCTTTGTAATACAAGGAGAAATTCTGTAGGAGCAGAGGCAGCCTTCTGCACCTGACACAGCTGGCTGTCTTTTAGTGGGGTCTGGGAGCAGCGCTGCAGAATTCCTTTGTCCATCCCTATGTCTCCATGCTGGGTCTATGGGCAAAAAAGAGCTCAGTCCTGAGCAGCTCTTTGACCTTTGGTTTTGCTTGTTGTCTTTTGTCATTGAAATTGGGGTGGGGGGAGGTGGTCTGCCAGGGATTGTCCTTTTTTTCTTTCTTCCTTCCCAATTCACGAATACTACAGATACCAGCCGGGGTGTGAGGAGTGTGTGAAGGAAGAGGAAGCTGAGGGGTGAGGTGGCAAGTAATTTACATTGGAAATACGAGCTGAATGTGCATTTCCCTACTCTGCTGCCATCCATCACTCAGATTTCCTGTAACACTACGGAATGGAGGAGCAGAGTTTACTTGCTTCCCACTTCCCCCAGTAATGGAAACACTCATTTGTTTCACTGCCTGGAAATGCTGATCACTCAAAACATTTATTGTTTCAGAGACACATGGCAGTATTGAAGCGGAACTTCTCAGCTTCCTCCTGTCTGGTCCTCAGAAATGTCCTCAGAGCATGGGACTGGGAAAGCAATAGAAAAAGAGGAAAACCAGAAATAGATGGAATGAAGGAATAGGACAAACAGGGAAGTGAAGGAAAAATCTACCTCTCCCTATAGCAAGTAGGAGACCTAAGTATGGCAGAATAGCCTTGCCTACTGAAGAGATGCAGTAGAAAACACCCAACTGTGTATTCATTCACCTTGTGATAATGCTGAGACCTGGCTTCTGTGATGATTAGATGGTGCCTGGTCTCTGATTAAGGAACATCTTTCTCCTTTCTCTCATTAGCCTAATTCTTATCATGCAGAGGGGATGCTGACTTAATTCCTATGTGGGGGCACTCAGGCTATAGAGACAGTTTGGGACCCCTGGATAACTAAAGGAATGGGGCCCTATGAAACTCCCATGTGACTTCAGCAACCCTTGTTTTGTAACAGCATGGTGTCCCTGAAAATTCTGTGATGTGGCTGGGACTAGGATGTTAGCATTCAGCTCAGTTGCTGTAGTAAAGAGGCTGATGAGGCATTGTGTCCTTGGAACATGGTTGTGGCCAGGAAACTTCTCTGAGAGCTCTGTTCCCTGGAGGGGTGAGCTCAGCAGCTTTTATGAGCTAAGCCACTGTGGGTCTGGGCAGTAACTCACAGGGGAGACCTGTCGGGAAACCCCAAGGGCTGGAAGGAAATGCTGTTGATGACTCAATAGGCAGAGCTCTTCGCTCTGTTGATGTTGGAGCTGAGCCGTACAGACACATCCCTGCATAACTACCTACTAGTTGCTAATAGTTCATGTTTTATAACCACTGGCGTTCTCATTTGTTGTCCACACATCCAGCCAACAGGGCTGGAGTTCATAGCATGAAGTCCAGTATCACATGGGTGCTTGGGGCATCTGAGAAGCAAGGACACGATTGCCTCTAGAATGAGGCATGTTTGGCTCAGGTGTACACATTTCTCAGGTGTGTACAGATGTCATGACCATGGACAGCATTTATGGCTGTGGATCCATCATGGACAGTGTTCATGGCTGTGAGTCTGTGTGCTGCTTGCTCAAGAAATGTAGTGTGTGGGATTATGCAATCCCACATTAAAACCCAGAGAGATGCATCATGAACCACTTGGCTCGAGGAAATGATGTGAAGTGTCAGTGGTTTAGCGTTCTTGGAAACTGTGGGATGGTTAGGTAGCAACAGTGTGGGAAGGGATGAATTTGGATGACAAAACATCCTGACAGAGAAAAATCTCTGCCGTGGCCCATGTTAAGCAAGAGAGACGCTTAGTGGTCACCTGAAGAATAAACAGTGGTGCTGAGTGCTTGAGTGCTGTGATTTATTTCCTTTTCCACTTGCTCATTTCAGACATGAAGTCGTGTAATAACTTTAACTCTAGAAATAAACACTTTGGCTTCAACTGTGTAAAGTGCCGTGAAGAGTTTCACTCCTTGTGTAGATTCTTAATGATCCACTTTGAAATGGGGAGGTGGTTTGTAAACCTGACACATCTTCAATCTGTATTGATTGCCATATGGCATTGGTGTGTTTCATTGCAATTGCTGCCTTGTTCTGAAAAGTCATTGCCTCAAATCTTCAAAGTCTATTTCACCTGTCTTTGTGCTTCCATCCAGCCATACTGGCTACCTCTTCTTCCTTGCTCCCTACCAACCCTGTAGTGTCTGAGTGTCACTGAATTTGGTGAATACCTTTATCTGATGTGGATCTGCAACACCCTCATCCACCTTGCTAGCAAATGCATGGATAACCTCCCCGTAGCAGTTATTTCTGTGTAGTTAATCTCCTTGCTGTGACTAGCAGTGGGATCAGCCCACCTGTGTAGTGGGTATGTTCATTGGAGGTGTTCAGGAGGAGACTTGATGGGGTTCTTGGCTGCATGGTTTAGTTGTTTAGGTGGGTTGGATTGGTTGATGGGTTGGACGCGATGATCTTGAAGGTCTCTTTCAACCTGGTGTATTGTATTGTATTGTATTGTTCTGGCTCTGCAGCAGCATCACCTTCCTGTACCAGCAGAGGTGCTGACAGACATGGGCTGCCCTGTGCTTTTGCCTCTGACAGCTGTGTGTGAGAACAACTACTCCTGAATTTACTTGGGTGAGAACAATCTCTCCTGAATTTACTTGGGCAGCAACTAGCAGCAGGAAAAATCATCCCAGGTCCCATGCTTTTTGCAAGGTTTGTTCATTGTCATCTCAATGGTTAGGGACTCTCTTGCCTTCCAGGGGATGTGGTGTAGCTTGATAAATGATAGGCTGTGAATTGGAGAAGATGGGCTGGTGGCTCAGTGATGCTAAGTCGCTTTGGGTAAATCACATGGAGATGTGCAGAAGAAGGATAATGGTCTGACTCACCTTTGCAAAGAGCTTAGAGAGCTCAGCTGCTCTGGTACAGTCACACTGCCTTTTCCTGCTAGCCCCAAGTCCAACAAAGGCAGACTCTCAAGACCTACCTCAGGGCTCTACCAGCAGGATTCCTAATGGCCTAGTAGGGAGCACAGCAATATATTGCAGGGCTCTTACTTCTGCCTGCTTCAGGGATGTTCAGCAGCGGTACACGAGTTAGCTCAAAATCATCGCTGCCGTCATTAGTTGCTGTGTGTAATCACCACTCAGTGTGTTCACTGAGTCAGCTCTTTCCTGCCTCCCATGAATAGAGCTGACTGATCAAAAATAAAATGATCCTGGAAAAAAAAATCTAGAAAGCTGAGCTTTCTTTTCAGCCCAAGTTCTTTTCCATGTTGGTTTTATTAGATCTATCAGTGCTTTAGTAATCTTTCTGAGGTCATGAGCTGTTACTGCATCAAGAAAAGCTGCAAATGATGTTACATAAAAACAGCTGATGGACAGATGGGTTTAGAAGAACCATGGAGTCCCAAACAACTTCTCTGTAGCTGGATAAATGATTCCAGTAGAGACAATGTGCATTAAGCAAGTGGTGGTGGCTGTTTCTTTAAGGCCCCCCCTCCACTGCTCCTCTCATGATATTCCTGCTGACACAGATTTTCTTCTCTTGCTTGGTTCCAGTGCACCTGCTTTTATAAACTAGGCTGTGTAGGGTTTGCTCAGGCTGAGCTTATGTATCACAGAAGCAGCACCCAGAATCATGTGCACAGGCTGGGAGGAGTCATTGGTATGCAAAGGGAGGCCTGACTCCACAGATGATCCACAGAGTCTAAGTTGCTAAGTGAAGATGTGCCTTTAGTTATAGGTCAAATCAACTGACACAGGAAACTGCAGGGCTGTTCTTGAGAGGTGGTAGTTGATCAGGAGGCTTTATGATCAGATCTGGATGCTCAAGTCTGGCTGTTTATTGTTATTGCTGCCTTGTACACTCAGTATGAACCTTCCTATCTACCTACCTACGCTACAGGCACTGCACTCAGATTTAAGATTCAGTGTCACAGAACACAAGCTGGCTTGAAATGCTCTCCTCCTGCCTTCAGGACAAGCTGCCTTAACTCCTCCTTTAACCTGAGTGAACTAGCTTGGACTAGTCACCCTTCATGAAGAACACATGATGGGGGCTGTGGGGTGTGAAGAGTTGGTGCTTTGGTTGGTTTTGGTTTTGTTTGGAGTTTGCTTGGGTGTTCTGGGGTTTCTGGTGGGGTTTGTGTGTGTGTGTGTATGGGGGGGGTGTTTGGTATGCTTGTGTGTTGTGTTGGTTGGGGGGTTTTTGTTTGATTTTGGTTTTAATCCATTTCTATGTAACTGTAAGAAAGTTGTGGTCAAATTTCAGGAATACAGTGTGCCAGGTGGAAAGTAGTTAGAAGGAGCTGTTTAGGAAGTTGGCAAATAGATGAGGAAGCCTGAGAATATTAGGGCAGCAATGTCCATTGAGTCTGTGAGTGCTTCCAGTGTTGTAGTTGTGATGTCATGTAAAAATGTTTCTGTGACAGCTTGTCATGCCAGGCTGCAAGCCTGGAGAAGTGAGTTGCTTGGTCAGAAGGATAGGTACAGATGCATTTATATCTAATTCTTGAATCATGGATGTGATCCCTGGCAGGGTCGTTGTTCCTCTAGCTTTCTCTGTGGCAGGCCTCCCAAAATGCACTGTCTGGCATGATGCTAATATCATTCTGTGTTCTTGGCTGTTCCCCATGGCTTGGGGGCTGTAGCACAGTCCTTAATCTTCCCCAGCGCGCTCATGCAAGCAGGACTTAAAATGCTTGGGCAAGGCCATTGCAATCGAAGAAGAAGCTGAAGTGCTCCCCAGGCCTTGTGATCTGACAGAGTAACTGTGGTGAGGTTCAAAGTTATATTGCAGGGAAAGCAGGGTTCCTTGGAGTCTGGGTGGGGGCTAATCAGTGTACATTCATCATTAATTTATGCACGTAAGGGGGTTTTGGAGTAAAGTTGTCACGCTGGTTTTGATAATGCTAGCTCTCTCCACCCTGCCAGCTGCTGCAATGTTGTGGTAGTTTGTGTTGCTGCATGCAGAATTATGGTGCTTTTGTGGGAATATTATGTTCCCTGAATAGAGCCCCACAGAGCAATTTGCTTCATCCTTACAAACCCATCCAAATAACTGGCAGTGCCTTACAAATACAAAACAATTGAGAAAATAAATGCATTATACTGTACATCTGTGACAAAACAATGCTTTCATGTGCAAAGAGAGAAGTGCGTTTGTTTAACTTGCGGTCTCCCATTTGGAAATAAATGCCTTCGTTTAAATCAAAATGGGACGTTCTTCACTGTTACAGTATTTTGCATGCCAGATGTAAGAGGCACACTGCTTGAGGAGCAGGCTAAAAACCTCGAGAGGTTGGTGTTACCGAAAGCACACATGTGCTGCCTTATCCCAGACGCTGCCTCTCTTCCTGCGGGGTGTCCTCTACACTGGAGAGGGAATCTCTTGACTCTGCATGTGAAGGGTCTATGGGCCAAAGGGTTTGGGGAGTGTGCCTCTCCTGTGTGGCAGCCTGGTGGGCACACAGGAGAGCCTGTTTTCACTTGGGTTGTGATTTAAAATGGAATTCAACCAGTTGGCACACATCAGAACTTTGCCCTGCTATGATGCAGATTCCCTGATTGAGTTGTAGCAGTCCAAATGATTGATTTTTAATCGTTTCCAGTTTTTGCATTGAAGAAATAGTGTCGTTTACATGCGGCCATAGAAGGTTTAGGCTGGATGTTAGGAAGAAGTTCTATGCAGAGAGAGTGATTGCCCATTGGAATGGGCTGCCCAGGGAGGTGGTGGAGTCACCATCATTGGAGGTGTTCAGGAGGAGACTTGCTGGGGTGCTTGGTGCCATGGTCTAGTTGTTTGGGTGGGTTGGATTGGTTGATGGGTTGGACGCGATGATCTTGAAGGTCTCTTCCAACCTGGTTTATTGTATTGTATTTCTTTCAAAAGTGTGAGGTGGGAGAAACACAATCAGTAAAATACTGGCTGAGTGCTCCAATATTTGTTTTAAGAAATATGCCCCATCTTGTAATTTTCTTCCTTCTAAATGGCTGAGCCCTTGTAATGGAAGCGTGCTGCGTTTCAGTTTACAAATAAGCTTAACATCATTGAGCCAAGTTTGCTCTAGGAGTTAACATTTGCATTTTTTGAAAGCAGCTGCCTAATCCAGAGCAAAACCAGATGAGGATGTGCTTTAATATGGCACGTTCCCAGCTGTCTGCTAGTGGGTGCAAGCTTTCTGAGAAGGTGCTGAAATTAGCTTTGGGTAGTTGTCCAAGACTCTGCAAACTTCATTGAGCAAACCCAAACCTGTTCCTGCTACCAGTAGTAGGATTTCTAGACTGGAATATTAGAAGAAAAAAAGACCAAGAAAAAAATTAATAAATACATCTGGGCTTTTCTAACCTGGCTTTATTAATGTTCAGGCTTATCTTCTAGGCTTGTTATTCTGCCTTAATTGAACTAACTGCTCATATTATAGACGAGAAGGCAAGAGCCAGGAGCTTCAGCTCTCTGCTGAGGTTGGCTGACACATGTAATGCTGTTTATCATGTGTAGTACCAGGACTGTGCAGCACATGATTGCATTTGAGCTTTAGTAGCTTGAAGGCCACAAGTGCTGAGAATTGCAATTCAGCAAGTCTAGCATTAATAAATACCCTTTGGTTCAGTTGAAAACATCATGGTGTGCATCTTCTCCATCTGAAGTGTTGTATCCATTTTATGATTATATCCAAGCAGCCAGAGGACTACTTGTGTTGTACTCATCAGGAACATGTCACATTTCTGAGAGCCAGCACCTGTGTATTGACTGATAGACCAAAAGGGCTATGCAGCAAGGGTAGTTTGGCCTAGCTCTGCTTTTCCTCTAGATTGATTAATCAAATACTTCAAATAATTGCTGTAGTTGTGATTAATGTCAACTGCATAGCTAATTACCCAGGAGATTAAAATGACTCTTTCTGGTTTAAAAAAAAAACCCTGTAAATGAGTTAATTATTTACTCTGCTCACCTCTCTAGCCTTGTTATGCTTGTAAATGAATAGAAATATTGATCTTGGCGCTGATTTTGGTGTTACCATCTTACATCAGTTAATTGGGGGCTTCACTGTAACCTGTGTGGTCTCTTTGACCAAGCACAGTCTTTCTGCTCTGCATAAACTGTGAGAGAAGGGCTGAGAGGAACCATTGGGGTACAACTGACCTCCAAGCTTTGTAGGACTTCCCTGAATGAGCAGTTAGTACTCCGCCTAAACCGCTGCTGGCTCTTTGAGGCAATGCCTTCTTGACCACATCTCTTGGTGGCAGACTCTACCACCCAGTGGCTGTTACTGTTAAAACAATCTTCTGTTTCCTCAATGAGCTGCTGCCTTCCATTAGCTTCAAGTCACATCTTATTTTCCATGTCCTCATTCTATGAGTACATTTTTCCCCACACATGTACAAGCCCCGGTTTAATTACATCCTGACTTGCTGTAATAGGTTTCTGTGCCATGACAGTACCATCTCAGAAGGCCACAGATTTGCTCATAGAGATGCCTGCCATTCTCACCACCGTGGGACAGAGACCTGAGCGCTTCCCTAAGCAGTTGGTTCAGCTAGGGCTTGTATGCCCCCTCTCTTTTTCCCTCCCAAACAAGGCCTCGTGAGTTCCTAGCTACATGTGGGGTTCCCTGTCAAACTGTGAGAAGAATGCCAGTTTTAGAATCATAGAGTGGTTTGGTTTGGAAGGACCTTTTAGGAGCATTGTCAAGAATGTACCACTTAGTGAAGTAAGTGACCCAGAAAGCTCCTGCTCTTACGTTTTTGTACATGTAAGTGAAAGAAGCTTTAAGGCTAGCTGCGTTTGAGGTCCTGTCTACTCTCTGTGTTTCCTTTTCTTGCAGTTTGGTTTCCAGACTTTCCAGAAAAAGGTGGGTTGTCTCAGTTTCTGGAAGGCTGTTTCAGACATTGCCAAGCTCAGGTCCTTGTCTTGCTCTAATGGAATCTCTCCTGTGCTTGGCCTTTACGATGCTTTGGTGGAGCTGTGTCTGTCTTCCTGGGAGATGCTAACATCTCTTTCAGAGCTCTGCAAGAAACTGCTTCTGTTTTGTGTTTATTTCACTACAGCCTGATGTTCTCTCTCTGTCAGGGAGAATTTATGCAGTACTTTGGTTGCGTCTTTGTTTCTTCCCTTCATGGAATCATAAACTCCTCAGGTTGGGAAAGGCCTTTCAGATCATCAGATCCAGCTGTTAGCCCAGCAAGTCCACCACTAAATCATGTCCCTCAGCACCACATCTACATCTTTAAACATCCCCAGATGGGTGATTTCACCACTTCCCTGGGCAGCCTGTTCTAGGGCTTCACAACCCTTTTGGGAGAAGAAATTGTTCCTCGTGTCCAGCCTAGACTTTTGGTGCAACTTGAGGCTGTTGTCCCATCACTGTTTACTGAGCCTCATGTCACTGCAACCTCCTTTCAGGTAATTGTAGAGAGTGAGAAGAAGCTCTACCAAAGCTTCCCTTTCTCAGGCTATGCAATGCCAGTTCCTTCAGCCACTTCTCACCAGCCCTCTTCTCCAGACCCTTCACCAGCTTTGTTTCCTTCTGGACCTGCTCCAGCACCTCAATATCTTCTTGGAGCGAGGGGCCCAAAATTGAACCCAGTACTCAAGGTGTGGCTTCATCCAATACTGAGTACAGGGGGATGATCACTTCCTGCTTCTGCTGGCCACACTATTTCTGCTGTACTGAGCAGGAAATTGTTACCATTGCCCCTAGTCCCTTACATCACTGTGTTCAGCCAGACCAGAGAGACAATAGGGAATCCTGTGTTTGTTTCCATACCAGCAAGGACGTGCTGAGATGTGCTCCTCTCCTCTGGAGTTATACTGTTCATATAAAGCTGTAGAGACTCAGATTTGCCCTGGGAGATGGCAACCACAGCTCATGGAAAGCTAAAATTGTGGCTACTACTACATTTTCTTCTCTTGCTTTCCCCTGTTCTTGTGCTTCCTGATGCTGGTTTTTGAGAGGAAAGCATGGCAACGTGCGCAACACAACAGTATCTGTGCATCATGATGCTTGTCATGCATGCTGATGGCCTTTGGACAGGTTGGACATGGGCTGTCAGAAATAGCCATTGTCAGAAATGCAGTACCAGTTCTCCAATCCTACAACACCATCTGTCAGGTCAAGTTAATGTAACCTTCTCTCTGCCATCAGTGAGAGCAGCAAGTGTGTAACAGCATCCAGTGCTTGGTCAGTAGGATTTGGCCTCTTCATATGGCTTTCTCACTCCTTGGGTCTGTTCCTTGGCTGCATTGTGTCAAGCTCCATTCTCAGTCCCTGTCCAGAAAGATGGTCTGAGTTGCTGAAGAGAAATCCAAAATGCCTATTTTATTTCTTATATTTTTCAGCAGGAGGATCATTTATATATGCAGCCTCGGGGCTACAAGGGCTTGGTGTGATCATGGAGAAAGATCCAATCTGAGAAGCATTTTTGCTGCTGGACTCCGTGCTTGTAGTATTCAGTGCCATGACTTTTAAGTCATGTACTGAGTGCCAGACTGGAGCTAGCAGGTTCAAGGCCTGTGAACATGACTGGTGCCAGATCAGTTGCTGGAAGGGCAAGTAGTTGTGTTCTGACGAGCCATTCCTGATGTGGTCATGCCAGGTGCCATCACAG